>CM076902.1:13741964-14341964 GCA_039519145.1 Kokia cookei | reverse complement strand
TGCCATTAGGGAGGTAACTGAGCTTAACGGCAAAGTGACCACTTCGTAACAAAACGATAACGTAATTGACTAAAACGTAACATTTTAAACATAAGTGATTAAAATGTAACTTGAGACAAACAAAAGTGACTATTTTTATAATTTACCCTTCTTATTATTATTAAAGCCTAACACCTCGTTTAATTGGGATGGAGTAAGACTGTAATAAAGAAAGCTTAAATAAAGAGTTTTTTAAGCAGGTTAGGTCAAACCTCAAACAAATATATGATACAAAAAGTATGCAACAGCGGTATAATTACAAATATAAGAAAATGAACACACAACACAATTATCCCTCATTATGGAAGGTCAACCGGACATTTTTCTAATACCCAAAACCTTGCATGGTTAGAAAATTATTACAGTTTCCTAAGTTTTTTTTTTTATTATTATTACTACAAAGGCCAGTGAGCTGAAGACTGACCAAATGCAATGAGCATCAAGTGGAAAGGAGGCATGGCCTTGGGGCAGACTGTGGAGGATTAGTGAGCAAGTGCACAACTTCTCTCATGGTGGGCCTAGCAGAGCTCTCCTCTTCGACGCATTTCATGGCTACCTTGAACAGATGGATGACACCCGTCAATGGGTACTCACTCAATCTGGGGTCTACAATTGCCAGCACTGAAGCAGGATCAGCGTGTTGTGGTATGGTCTTCCTGACCCACTCCACAATGTCCACGCCGTCTCCAAATTCCCCCACGGGTTTCCTTCCTGCTATCAGCTCCAGCAGCACCACACCAAAACTGTACACATCGCTCTTCTCATCCACCTTCAGTGTGTAAGCGTACTCTGTTGTGTGTATATATATCATTAGTGGTACTTTTATCAAAGCCCATAGCAGGCCAAATTATACTAGTTTATAATCTATGCTAGGCTGCTCGTTAGCTTGGCCCAATAGTATTTTATTACATACGTATGGCAGGTAACGTAATGCAATGTAAGGCGAAAAAAAAATGGGTGAATTCAAACCTGGTGCGATGTAGCCGTAGGAACCAGCAATGGATGACATGCACTCGGAGCCATCAGCATCCTGCAAAAACTTAGCCAGGCCGAAATCAGCAACATGAGCTTCGTAATATTCATCGAGCAGTATATTGTTGGACTTCACATCCCTATGTATAATCAGGGGCGAGCAATCATGGTGAAGATAGCACAGTCCCTTGGCAGCCTCCACGGCAATTGAATACCTCCTCTCCCATTGCAAATGAACACCCTTTGACCCGTGCAACATTTCTCCCAAGCTCCCATTGGGCATATACTCGTACAACGACAGATTCGTGTCCTTATTCGATACGGAACCCAACAGTCTCACAATGTTCCGGTGCTTGATTCGGCCCAGAGTTTGAATCTCCGCCGAGAACCCGTAGTCGCGTCTTCCAGTTCCACGACCTACCAACCTTTTAATTGCAACAAGGAGACCATCTGGCATGGAACCGCGATACACGATCCCAGCTCCGCCTTTCCCTATAATGTTCTCTTCCTGCAAGCAATCCAGCACGTCCTCGGCTTTGAAATTTAGTTTTTGGAAAGCAGTGAGCTTCCATGCTCGTGATTTCTCGAGCTTCTTCTTTCTCATTCTGTACACTGTGACGATCGTCAGCAACAAAGCTGTGGTTAACGTGATGATTGTGATAATAAGCTTTGAAGCAGTGAAAGATGCTGCTCGCCCATTACCTGAACCTTTAGCTTGGTTCATTAAAGATGGACAAGTACTGCGGCGTAGTAGACAGAGATTGGGGTTCCCAATAAACGAGCTGCCGTTGAAGGCTAAAAATTGGCCGCCGGTGGGGATTCTACCGATGAAATTATTAAAAGAAAGATCGAGAGTTGTGAGACTTGTCATGTCTCGGATTTCACCAGGGATTTCACCGGTTAGCTGGTTTCTAGAGAAATTGAGAATGCTCAAATCCATCAAATTTTTAATCCCTTTTGGAATTTCACCAATGAGATTATTCTCACTGAAATCAATTGCAGTAAGTGAAGCACACTGAGAGATCGAGGGAGGGATTTCACCAGTAAGATTGTTGTCACTGAGGTCGATCTTTGAAAGTGGCTTGATTTTAAAGATTTCCTCAGGAATTTCACCTGAAAACTTGTTCATTCCAAGAGATAAAATTTGCAAAGAGCCCAAATTGCCGATTGCTGGAGGGATTTTACCAGTGATCTTATTATTTGAAACTTTTAACTGATTTAACGAAGCACCCAACATCTGGGATGGGAATTCACCGGAGAAGAAATTGTTGTCGGCCTCGAACATAGTCAGCAAGGGCAAGTTGAAAATCCCAGCCGGAATTGATCCATTGAGAAGGTTATTCATGATACGAAACTTGGTAAGAGACTTGCAGTCACCGAGTCCTTCAGGGAGTGAACCAAAGAAGAAATTATCCATCAGAACTAACCAATCCAACCTCCCTCCCTTACACAAGTCCCTTGGGATGTTCCCAGTGAGGTGATTGGAAGCAACGTCAAGCCTATAAAGCTTCCCGTTGCGGCCAAGATTCTCCGGTAATTCAAGCGTGAAGTTGTTCCCCCACAGTTCAAGCACTTCGAGGTGGGGAAAATCACCGACGAATGATGGGATTGGGCCGTAGAGATTGTTTTTGAACAAGTTGATGAGTGTAATGTTTTGCAAGGCAGAGAAACTCAGGGGTATCTCCCCTGTTAGCTCGTTTATGGAAAGATCAAGCGATTTCAAGCTGATCAAACCGGAGAGTTGAGGAGGAATATGGCCCGTCAGATTGTTCTGCTGAAGGAACAACGTGTGCAAGTGTTTCAAATTGCTCAAGCTCGCAGGAATCTGGCCGGTGAGGTTGCAGGCTGCCATGTCGAGGAGTTCGAGTTGACTCAATGATCCAAACTCGTGAGGAATTCCTCCGTCGTAGGAGTTGAAATATCCGAGATACAAGTGTTTTAGGTTCTTTAAACGAGCTAAAAATGCAGGACTTCTACCCTTCAAAGCAATGGCGTTTAGACCCAAGTATTCCAAGCTCTGGATGTCAGAGTACTTCTCCGGTATCTCTCCCGTGAAATAGTTGCCTCCAAAACATAGATGCTTTAGATTTTTCAGGTTCGTCACCTCAAGGGGAAGACGACCCGTGAAGTTATTGTTATAAGCATCGAGAATCTCAAGCTTAGTCATACCTGTAACTATTTCTCCAGGAAAATCCCCTTCGAAAGCATTGCTGGAGATGTTGAATATCTTGAGAGAAGTCAAGTTCCTCATAGTCACTGGAATACTTCCTGTAAGATTAACCGTTGAAATAGTGAGGCTCACCAGCTTGTTCAAAAGCCCAATCTCCGCAGGAATGGAGCCAAAGAGAGGATGAAACGACACATTGAGAGCAACAACACGGGAATCCTCATCGCATTTAACGCCGGAGAAATTGCAATGAGCCGACGGAGAAGAAGAGGATCCCCAGTCCTGGAGGCCAGAACCTTTGGGTCCAATCATGGAAGACTTGAGCTTCAACAGAACTTCAAGATCACTGTAACCATTGATGATGGTAGAGATTAGTAGAAGATTGAGGGAAATACAGAGAAGAAAATAACTGTAAAGGCTTCTCATTTCTGGGTATTCCACAGTTCCTCTCTTTGCTCTGAGAGAGAGAGAGAGAGAAGAGAATGTAGCGTTAACTCTATGCAGTGCAACTCAATCCTGAGAAGCTACGTTAAGTAGAGTTGTGCAGTGTTTTGTAAAGCGAATCGTAGTCCCCCCAAAGTATCGAATTTTTAGATATGAAATTAAACAAATACAAAATATCAAAAGTCAGAAAGTGAGAGTACTGATTGCATGGAACCCGTAACACCCTGCAATCTAGTATGGCTCCTGGTTCCACCAATCTTTCACGATGGTAGGACACGATGCGCTAACATTGATTTCGATTTTGCCTTATCAAAAAAATCCTTTGATTTTGAATGAATGAAAAAAAAAGTTAAATTTTATCCTGAATTCTTGTACATTTTGCATATTTTAAAATTTAGTTGCTCAACTTTTAATTTTAAATTTTAGTTTTATTTGTTTGATTTTAAAATTAAATTTTAATTTATAATACTGTTAATAAACCTTTTTTTTTTTAATTTGAACATGCAAAATTTTAATATTTACAAGTTTATTCCATGATGATATACTATTTTTTGTCGAAATCAATATATTCATCGTCGGTTGTAGTGATTAATCTTCTCGTCACATATGTTCTCCAAAAAGTCAAACAACTGATCATGAAATGTGCTTCATTATCATGGGTGGAGATCGAAATCCGACCTCATAATTAAGGGATGAATAAGGTGAGTAACAAACGCAACATATCTTATAATTAATGACATGACATTCATTTCATATTTCAAAGTATTCAATTATTATTTGGATGGCAATACTGGATAAGCTACCAATAACATAGAGGTTAATTTTATTTGAGAAGTGCAAAGATAGAACCTACACTTTTTGTAATAAGGAGTAAGAATTAGAAATCACATTTTCTTTGAATATATCTACTCAAGAAGAATGTGGAAAGGAATTTTAAGGTTATGTCAAGTGCAAAGATCTATTATGATATGGGGAATGAATGACAGTGAGCAGTGGTATGTGTAAAAGGAAAATCATTACCCATTTATGAAGTTTATTTTTAAATTTTTTTATTTATATGATATGAAAAAAAATTAAAAGATTGTTTTAGGAAACGAAAAATAATAACGAAATCATTTGATATAATTCAATTGACATCATTGGGAAGAAATCTTAATAATAGCAACTATGGAAGCAACAAATTAGGTATAGAACCGGGTTTGAGTATGGCTACATATTGGCCAATGTAGAGGGAAAACTAAGTTCTAAATGTAGCAGTTTACTATTTTTTCCCATAATTAAAAGTACAAAAACACTATTATCTCAAAAATTATAAAAGACAAGCACTGAGGTCATTTTTTTACCAAAAAAAAAAAATTGATTTGTCTTCAGAGTTTTACTTTTTAATGCTCTGTCAGCTCTTCAGGACTGTGAGTCAAAACTGATGTCCTCATTGGATGATTTCAGAGTTAAAACGATTGATCGTACTATTTACGTGGATCTGATAGAGAAACAGTGAAATAGTAAAGGTATTTATCCAAAAAAGGGAATATGAAGGTACTGTAAACTGATCCAATAGCAGTAGGCGATAAGAGTGCTTTGACGGTGTGATCCGGCAGTTTGAAGGACAGGCTCAGCCCCGTTGCAGTTTTTAATATCCCTGGTAAAAAAATTTACAAGTTTGTGGCTCAAGGACGACCTTGAATCTGTGTCGTTTCCTTGGATAAAATCATGAAAGCAACGTCGTATGGACGTATGATATATATTGGAATCCAGCTATTTTTCTTGTAGGATTGAAATTTGAGTTTAAACCCCGGAAGCAAAACGCCACTACATCCAAGTTTTATTTTTACGTGGGTAAGAAAGTTAAGTCTTGGAGCTTTTGGGGATCATCAAATATCAGTGTGGATCCTATCCTTTTAGAAGAACTGATGAAGACTGAGGATTGGCTTTTTCTGGACCTATGCCCTTTCCCGAAGTATCTCCTTTTTTCCCCCTCTGACTCCCGTGTGGTTGAGAGCTAAAAGTCCACTCTGGATCGTCCACTGGTGGGACCATAGTACTCTAATGCCTGCAGCCTTACACCACCCCTCTTCATCACGACCAATGGCAATTGTGGAAACTCTTCATCATCTTTGGTCAAACAGTTATTTGATATCTTCCAGGTTCAGCATATTTAACTTCTGGATGAACTAATTTGAAAATGAGATGCTAAACCAAAATTTAAATATGTTAAACTGTTATTCGAAATCAAATCGTGGACTTTGTAGTAGTATTATGCACCAAAACCTTTGCCTAAAGTAGCTTTTTTTTTTTGGTGGGGTATCTTTATTCTGGGGATAAAAGAGTTGAGAGAACTTGTTTCCTTGTAGATTACTACTTAAGAAAATGAGCGCCGCAGGAACTGTGTTAAGGAAGACAAGCATTGATTCTCTTTATTTAAGATCCACTACAATAGAAGCAGCATAAATTCGTATTCGGTTTGTAAAAATATGGGGTGTATGTATGTGGTTAGTGGAGAATTCTATGCTAAGAATATTAAGCGAGTGTTTTAGGGAATAAAGATACCTACTTTTAGAGCGACAAAACCTATTTGGGTATTTAGGTTTGGCCTTTCCATTTTTAATTCTAGGAGGTCTCTTTCTTCATTCGTGCATGGTTAAATGGTTGACAGAAATGGAGAATCCATCCAAATTTAATATACCCTTAAATATATCGAAGTTGGAAGGTATGATAAACGATTACCGCTTGTAGTGCTTTGAAGGAGACAATGAGCTCCCACATTCCACTTCCCTTGAATAATTATTAGTATTTTACAAAAGCTGTTCCGCCGATGGCTTCCACATTCTTTTTCTTGTTCTAGATCTCAAAGTTTGTAATCCTGTAACTTTGTCTACCAGATGCAAATGAAATCTTTGTTAGCATATAATCTCAGATTTGACCCAAGAAAAGGTAGGAAAAGAGTCGAGGTTCCCTAAGGCTTTGTTGGCATTGGTCCACTAGGCATAACAAAGCTTTTTTTTATTTTTTTATGAATGGCCCCATAGTTATCTAGTTAGTAACTTACGTGCCCAACCCCTCTGGCTCGATATGTAGCCAATATGGAAAGAAAATCTTGCGGACTATTCGACAGCTTTGAAGCATCTTTGCCTACTTTTACTTGTTTTAGCAGTTTGGGGGCTGAGCACCTTCGCCCAATTAATAGATGATAGATATAAACACGGCAGTCGTTTCTCAGCAGCGTTCAAAGATAAGAGTGCAGCAGTATTGGACAAAGGTCACATCCGCAGCCAGTCTTGTTTTGGTTCATCTTTTGAACTATAGTAGGCCTGGATCGCTGAGCCTGCTGACAGCGCCCTAGTGAGTTGCTTAAATGGGCAGCAAGGCCCAAAGGAAATAAGTTGATATATTAGGTTGTATTTTCAAAAAGTTAAAAAGGAGAGTATTCATGGAGATATTTTGCAAGGAAACTGAGTTATTAACATGTTTAAACTTTAAAAGCAGAGCCAAGAAACATTGATTAACAGTAAACAACATATTCAAAAACATAGTGAGCAATGCTATAGTTGCTAGCAACATAAAACATCTGGACTAATCTCCTTTACAAACTTCATGAAAAAACCAAATTATGGCATACTTAAGTTCTCCACTGCAACTCAATTTGAACCCAACCGTTCCTGGAGTCGATGAGTTGATACTTCTGATTCACTCTTCTGTTATGAACAACATCAGCTAGGTTTATAGAAACATGACCCAAAGATTCCTGGTAAAACATGCGAAGTACTGTTATTTCATTATAAAAAGGGAAAAAAAGAGAGGAAGAAACAGAAGCTTGTTATGCACCATGATCTGGTGAATCATCAATATGATGAAAAATGAAAGTCCAAACGTCGTCACAATAATTAGTGTTAATAATGAGGGAAGAAAAAAGACATTCACAAAAGAATAAAACAATCCCCATCATACAAAGATAAAAGAACCATTTGAACACTATGAATAGAATAAATGCAATCGGAAGCAAACCTTGGAATGCAGTAGCCCCATCCTGGAAGATGTACTGTAAACTTCTACGTGAAGTCTATCATTTGTGGGTGGTTCTTCTAACCTAAACTGAAATTCCTCATCCCATCTTGGATCTCTGTTTTTCTTTATACGCTGCATGACAAATAACAAGAACACGAAGCTCATGCAGGCAAAAATATAAAAGAGGCAACATTGCTGATTCACAACCAATAATGCATCCTGGACTTGGAAACTGCCGAATCTTTTATTTTTAAACATCAGTGTTAAAAGACTAAGATGCATTGGAAGTTTGGCACCAGAATTCCACACCATTTGTTTTCCTCAGTCAAAAGGGTTGAACAAAATATTTACAGCAGAGATTTTATGGCACATACCTTTGTTTTTCTCTCCTCCCCTTTGAATAACAAACGCACATATGGGTTTGTGTGGTACTTCCCTTCGAGATCTTGAGCTTCATGCACAATAATTACAAGCAAACCTCCACCCGCAGGTGTTCCTTCTGGAGCTTTTTCCATCATACCTGATTCGTCAATGTCATCTAACATCTCATCCTCCTTGAAAGGTTTGTACACGAGTTCGATGACAAGCTGCCCACGTGGCTTGTCATTTTGTGGATCATTTGGGTTCAGAGTTTTCAGCAGAACAAGAGTCAAAACTTTTGGCTCATCAGGTTTAAGATCTTTCAATGGAACTACATTTAGGCCCATCTCTTCATGAGTGCCAACCTGAATCAGTTAACACATACAATACTGAAATTACATTGTGGAACATACATAAGCATGCATACATGAGTATCAGGTTAGCTTGGAATGCTTTAGATCCTATCAAATTAAGAAAAGTCTTCCAACAAGGACAAAAAAAACAGTGATCTGTACTATTATTGCACATCACGACACCAAATAGAAAGGTTATGCTGGTCGCATTAGGAGCAACCTTGGAACCTACAATTAATCTAGAAAACATATAAAAAGGATCTTACCTGGTCCCAGTCAAAGACCCTTAACTCCAAAACTTGAGTTGCTGGATCTTTAATAACGAAACTAAATTCCTCATTCCATTCAGGGTTCAAGTTGCTGCGTTTCACCGTAGTTTTCTTGAATGCTACTTTTTCCTCCCTTAACTTTAGTTTCACATAAGGATCTGATTTGCCAAGGAGATCTTTCTTCTGAAGCTTCACTGCCCTCACAACTGTCACATCAAGAACTCCTAAAGGTCTCTTCAGAGCTCTGCCAATTTAACGAAATGTTAGCAAGAGATAGAATCTCATCTGTAACTTGAAAGCCTGGAATATACACGCTTACTGTGCAGGATCCATTATTTGCACTTCCAAGGCTTGAGGCCACAGGTACATATTTGCAACCTGATCTTTTATGAGCTCCTGGATATATATAAAAGAATATTTGGGTCGTATTGAGATTGCGAACAGGACTCCTGGAAAATAAAGGTGGCCGATGGCATTCTATTGCTGCCATATAGATTCTATATATGAATGCAGTTTCCACTTCCCTTCCGCTGGAATAGTGAATGGGGGACAGAGAAATGGGCACAATATTTGGCGTGCATAACCAAGGTGGAGGCCGGAGCAGTTAACCAGCATCCATGAGGTAAATAACAGTGTTCTTTATCGCAACACTTGATCTATTACAAGAAGATAAAAGAAATAGAAGTATTACCTGGACAAACCTGTACAACCCTGGAATGGCCATAAGATCCACCCCAAGTAATTTCAGCCCAAAGTCAACATGTGGCTACAAAATAAAAATAGAAGATTAAGAGAAAAAGGAAGGGAAGGGAAAGTAAGAGGCAAGAAGATCTTTGTTCAGATACTAAAAGTCTACAACTGTCTGGGTGATGCTTTCTCCTAAACCTTTTATGCCGAACTGAATCATGATAAAACTTTGGACAGACAGAAAATAAAGACATGCAATAAAATTAATACCATCAATTCGTAGTAAACGGAGACGATGATAAATTTTAAAAACCTCTCCTAACAAGAACGATGCTTAGAGATGTCATTAGCATCAAATACATAACATTTTCCAAATGAAGCAATAATGCAGGACAAACTTAGTTACTGAATAAATAACCATGCATGGCTTTGTTAAATACAGCATACCTTGTTCATTAGGGAGACAAATATACTGGCAAAACAAGGAAAGATACCAACCAAAGGCTTCAGAGTGATTCGAGGAATACCGAATACTTGCAAATCAAGAACCTGAAACATTTAGAAAATCAGTACTCCCCACTGGAACCATAAATAGATTCTCTCTTTCTCCTGCTTAACCATTTTGTTTCACATGCTTGCACTAATATCTGTTCATGAGAGGGGAACAAACAGATATACATAGTGTATACACGACTGGACATTTCTTTAATGTCTCATCATGCATATTTCTTTCTCTTAACTCCACCATTACACTAGCAAATACCTGAATAGTGGCTTTTAACCCGTAAGCTGTAACTGCGATAATGATGTTAGGATTCCCTGCCCACTTAATTGATGGTTCCATGATCAGTTCCTTGTCATCAGTGGTATAGACTTTCATTCCTGGGATATGATTAAATCAACAATGACTATCACTCTATTATATTTTGTGCGATAAGTACAAGGGAAAAGAAAGAGAATGGAACACATTTTGTGCATAGAACCCAACAACATCATAACCGCCATATGCATACTTTCTTATTTTAAATGACAATAATAAGCAATCATGTTCCAAGTGAGTGCTTTTCAAGACTTTTCTTGAATTGTTATACTACAATTGGCCATAGTTCTGACTCATTTCCCTTACAAATCCCCAGTATTGATAACTTATCTTCCAATCTGAAAACTAGTTGTTCATCACAAGGGTTAGTCATATACATATATTATAACTCAGAACCTCACTGTCAACTTTTGACAGTCTAAAGCATGATCAAGACACATAGCATGCTTCAATCTTTTCAACATAAGTGCCACACTCTAAAGACAAGATTCTAATGTTCCCATCCTGACTATCATAATACTCTGATGTCTGGGATAAATATATCTCCTTTGAATGCAGAAAAGAAGTTAAATCAAGTGATCATATAAGGGAACATATTTGATGTGCCATATGAGTTAAGCTTTATGAGTGTGAATATACAGGAATATCTGTTAGAGGAAGAGGAGTCAACCTTGAAAAGTAGGTGGTATGGTACCGAGAGTGAAACTTTCAAATTCAACTGATTGAATATTGTATTGTGGAGTTTGTTCATCAATAATTGGCTTTGCTATATTCTTGGCAGTTGCACAAATTGCCTAGAAAACTTGAAGTGTCAAAACTCAGCAAGCAATTCAGAAAGGCAAAGCCAAACAAATGAAGCAGATCAAAGATCATTAGAGTTGCACATACCCTGTCCAGGTAAGGCCACATATTCTCAAGAAATTTGTTAAGCCAGTCAACCTTCAGAGAAACACAGTTATAACCTTGTTGCATAAGTTAATTCAGTTAAGACATAACATTGCAGAAATCCCAAAGGAAATAATAACTCATAGCAAGAATAACATACACGATCGAAATCTGGATTTTTGACCCACAAGGGGATCTCTGGAATCAACCGCTGCATAGTTTCCAAGTCATCCTCGACCAAAGGACAAACTTTTACATCCTAAACAGATGTTTACCAAAAGAAACAATACAACCATCTTATCAATTTCAAATGGTTGAATCATCATATTGGAGACAGTTTACGATGTTGTTTTGCTTCCACATCAAAATGCTCAGTGGGATATCATATCACTATTTAGAAAAGCCTAAAAAAACAGAAACTTTTCCTAGAAAAACCTAAAGCCTACGCTCCTGTGATCATTAAACAATAGTGTTTTTCAACTTAAAATGGTGAATACGCAACTTTCAAGGTCACAATGACACTCAAAAGTAGTGATATTTGCACACTGAAACTGGAGATGGAATCCATAAACTAAAATAGGCTGAAGAAACAAACAGGACCTCATATATTTATCAGACCATAATGAAAAACTGTTGATCACCTAGAATGAAGTTTTTTTCTTATATTCATCTTTTAACTAAAAAATGGATAAATTTTGCAGCCGCTTATGGAAGTACAAGAACAGCCACCCATGAAATAGCGCTTCACTCAAACAAAAAAAAAATGACAAAAAGCATAATGAATAAGAACCAAAAAAAGCTATCAAAATCCACACGAAAACAATAGAAGCAAAACATAATGAGAATTCAAACGAAACAGAACCAGACCTCAACATCAGTGGGCAGCGCGTTTATGAACGCGTAATAGCCAATGACGAGCCCAATTGAAGTTCCAATTCCGAAGGCAAAAAGACTAAATATAGAGTTCAGAAAACCCCACAAAATACCGAATATAGTGCTCAGCAAACCCATTTTTCTTCCTTTTTTTTCTAAAATATCGCTAAAATAGTTAAAATATATAGGCTTGAAGTTTTTGCTCTGTTCAAATATAATAACAGAAAAAAAAAAACCCAGAAATGGAATCTAAGCAACAAACATTCTTGATCAAGGTAAGAATCAGATAAAAACGAAAAGGAAAGAAGTGTTGCAAAGAGATATTATGGTTTAAATCTCATGAAGAATGCATTAAAGGTTCTTGTGGCCAATCTTTTTACGTTCAAAGAAGCCGCTTAGTGTTTTTGGACCTATGGAACGGCTTTCGCTATGAAATATTCTTCAACCGCGTGATATTTGGCCTTTCGCCGTCTTGTCGGTTGGTTGGTTATGATTTATGAATTTCCCATCCGTTTTTTTCCCTAAGCTTTATAACATTCCAAAATTTTCTGAAATGTCATTTTCTTAAAAAAAAAGTCTGGAGTTCAATCTCACAGTTCATGAATTTTTACAAATTTTTCCATTATATTTATATCGGTGAATGCAGGTATTTTTAACTATAATTTTTTTTAAAAAAATTAAAAATAACGAATATATTTATAAAAAAAAATCTAGACTCTAGCTAAAATGGTAAAATAAATATTTAAAAAATACACTAAAAATATTTAAAAAATTATATTATCTTAAATTTAAATTTCATTAATGTGTATTTTTCTGTAAAAATATAAAAACGATATATCAATAATTGAGTCATAAGTAAAATTGTAAAGTGTTTATGAATAAACTCTCTTTAAAGTTCAATATTAAGCGGACTCATTACATCAATTCAATTAAATAAAAGTTTTATACATATAGTTAATGTTTTTAAAATTAGATCGATAGTTAAATTGGTCAAACTATTGGTTCAACTGATTCAATTAAAAAATCATTAAAAATAAAAAATAAAAATAGTATAAAATAAACTAATTTTAACCGGTTCAAATGGTTTATACAAATTATTTATCTAATAGCTTCAAAGTCATTCTCTATATTGATACCCAATCAATTTACTATCCAATCGATTCCAAACATTGTTACATATAGTCGAAAAATATGATATGTATAAAGAAATAAATTTTCTATTGATCTGATTGTCAATTTATTTTGTTTATATATATTTTTGTTAAATACATTTTAATGTGAATTTTTAAGAAAGCAATAATCTGTTACAAAGGAAAATAAAGCTACTCAACAGCTACGTACAAGTTGATTGTACAAAAGAAATTTAGAAGTTGATTTCATACCATCAAAAACAACAAAAACTTCACATAAACATGTAAGGGCGAAACAATAAAATTATTTTAGGGGGTCAAAATTAAATTGTAATTTTTATGATAGTAAAAATATAATTTTTAAATGATTAAATTAAAACTTTATCATTTTAAGAGGGGTTAAAATATAATTTTACTTTTATTAATTTAATTTTTATTTTTAAAAAAATTAAAGACCTAAATGAAAAATATTTCATTTTAAGGGAAGCTGAGACCCCTGCCGCCCTAGATTCGCCCCTATAAACATCCAAATGAAGAACTCTTATGATAAACTAAAAGATAAAAAAAATCATTTTGTAAAATGAACAAGTTCAATCGCTTTTCCAAAACAATCTAAAAAGCTTAATGCGAATTTAAGTTAATTGAGTTTACATGGAGTTTGACTCCTATTCATTATTTTTATGTCCAATTATTATGTAATACAACTTCAATAATCATTTATAAGTATGATTTTAACAATAAATGGATCGGTGTGTACTGCATATTCAAATGGTGATTAATGTATTATCCCTTTACA
Source organism: Kokia cookei (assembly GCA_039519145.1). NCBI lineage: Eukaryota > Viridiplantae > Streptophyta > Magnoliopsida > Malvales > Malvaceae > Kokia > Kokia cookei. Next base: position 14,328,167 of record CM076902.1, on the reverse strand, counting down.
TATTTCGTAAGGATAGACATAAAATCAATTTGAATTTGTTTTAAAATGTGTCTGATAAGATAATATTAGATTAAATTCAAAACATTCTCTTGTTTCGAAGATATAAATTTCAAGTATATGACCAAAGTTCCCAAATATCTACCAAAGATAGGATAAGATTAGTTTCTCGAACAATTCTCCGAATTAAATGCTAAACCGTATTATTCATTACAAGATGGAATTTGGATAGCTTAGGCCTTAGTGTAATAACTGTCATGCTCTTAGAACAACGGGACACTGTGTGCTGGGAAGAAAACAAACGGCGCATGGTGAGAGGATCGTCGTGGACGTCCGCTGGGAACAGTAGCGGTTGCTATCACCTGCGTGCACCCAGCGTAGTGCACTTTGTAGCCTAAGCTTGCTTGGATAATCGATAGCTGAGCGGTGTTAGAGACCGTCATTCCCTTCTTCTCTGCACTGACAGACAGGCGGATAAAAAAGACGCATTGACTCGTCCGTTACTGCAAGTCAACTCCCTAAGCACCCTGGAAAACAGAAAGATATAAACAACTTTCGGTTCTTCTTCAAATTTCAGTAACTTGTTCAGATGAAGATGCCACAAAATTCAACATGAATGCCCAAATGCAATAAGTAACCAAAGAAGATGCTGGTTGTGTTAGGCTCAAAGCCCATTCAGACACATTAAAAATGATCGTTAGGCCTTTTAAGGTCAAACTCATCAAGCCCTTTCCTTTTTCAAAAATGGATAACTTCTTCTTCTTCTTCTTCAACTTTAATGTTTTGCTAAATAAAATATAATATTCAATACTGAAAAATAAATATGAATAATTTTATTTAAGTGAAAATAAAATTTAAAATGTTATTCATTAGATGCTATGTTATAATCAAATTGGGGAAAATATTTTTTTTTAATTTTTTAATGTTATTTCAACATCTTTTTTTCATATCATTAACATATCATTTTAGTAATTTTCTTAATATGGACATTACTTTGTAGATCCTAAACTCTAAACTTTGGATCGTGAGTATCTTAGACAGGATCCAAGGTGTACAGGGTCCAAATTTAAAAAAATATTAAAATGATGTATCAAAGACATAAAAAAATATTGAAATGGTACTAAATAATTTATGATGAATACATGATGATGCAGTGTTTTTGTTTCATATAATTTTTTTTCAAGTCAATAAATAATTCAGGGTTTTTTATCCAAGTAACTCATATTTTTTAATTATTTACGAAAATGATCCTATTTCAAAAATATACACCAAAGTAATCTAAAATAAACAGTAAAAATTACAAATGGGCATCTAATGACCAACATCACTTGCCCAATAATTGGTGTCAGACATAAAATTTTGTGTTTTTCGGTGTTGACCGTGCAATGACCGATACATATGTATTTTTTTTAATCCGATATTTTATTGATATACGAAAATACGAGAATTTAAAAAAAAAATTGGTGTTGGCCATTGCATGGTCGACACCCTCTTTTTGTCAGATAAAAAAAATTTGGTGTTGGCCATGCACTTTTTTATTTGAAAAATTTTATTTTTTTTGTTGACCATTGCATGGTCGACACTCCCTTTTTATTAAATAAAAAAATTTGGTGTTGACCATTGTATGGCCGACATCCCTTTTTTATCTGGTAAAAAATCAACTTTTTGTGTTAACCATTCCATGGTCGACACCTCTTTTTTGTAAGATAAAAAAATTCAAATTTTTTTGGTGTTGGCCATGCATTAACCGACACCACCTATTTATCTGATAAAAAAAATCAAATTTTTTTGAGTCGGTCATGCCACCTTTCTATCTGATAAAAAAATTTAAATTTTTTCCATCTGATAAAAAAATTCAATTTTTTTTTTGTGTTGGCCATGCCACCTTTTTATTTGATAAAAAAAATCAAATTTTTTGGTGTTGGTCATTGTATGGTTGACACCACCTTTTTTATCTAGTAAAAAAATCAAATTTTGTTGGTATTGGTCATGCATTGACCGACACCACCTATTTTATCAGATAAAAATCAATTTTTTTTTGTTTTGGTCATACATTGGCCAACACCAACTTTCCCTCATTTCTCTATATATAAGGTTTAGGTTTTTTTATTTGAAATTGTAAATAAGAAATATTTCTCTTAAAATAACAATAAAATGAGTGTTTTTTTATTTATCATTAGGTGAGTATTTTGTTTTGGAGGAGAGTTGTGAAGTGTACAATCGAATTTTGGGGTTGAACTATATATTGTCATTTTTTGTCGGAGTTGAATTATATACTGTCATGTGAAGCGACACTAATATGTCTTCAGTGGTAAGACGATTTTCTGAGCCATTAAAGACTATCCGAGATGTCCAACGTAGATGGACATTATCTATGCTGGAATAACTTGTTACCACGAAAAATACTGTTGAATAGCTAATCCAACGTAGATATATTGTTGCCATATGCGAGCAATGTGGTAAGCCCGTAAAGGTTATGCTGTCAAAGGTTGGATAACTTTCTCCGTCATTTAACGCGTAATTGAGACCGACTGCATTGTGTCTTCCAAATAGAAAAATGCCATGTTTAACAGCAACCCGAGCAAGTTTCTCGGTACTAATGTTTGCAGCTCGGTATTCAAGCAGATGGTCATTATCTATGTTTGTATTTTGTTATATCGATAAATTTATTTTTTTTGTATTATTATTGTTTGAATTTTTAAATTTTGTGTATTAATATTAACAAATATTTGTAATTTATTGTATCTGTAAAATTAATTTGTTACTTAGTAATATTCACAATGTTTGTATTTTATTGTATGAGAATAATTTTAAATTATATACAAAAGTATTAAATATATTGTTGTGAAAATGTGGAGAAATAAATATTATTGAAAAAGATGATATAAATATTGAAAAAATAATAATTAGAAATGAAATTTAAAATATAAACGAAATTACAAATTAAAATTAAAATATAAACGAAATTACAAATTAAATTAAAAAAATCAAAATTGAGTAGATCCCGACGACGTTCCCGGTGCTGGTGTGTAATGGTTTGAGTTTCTTTGGGCTTGGGGAGGCCGAGGTCATTGTACAGGTCGTTCAGGAGGCGTTACGTTGGTGTTCATCAGCTTATCCTCGGTAGTGTCAGCGTTGGGTGTCCCGATCGGCGTACATAGAAAAGGTAATAAAATCGTACGTATCGTTAACGTAATAGGAAGTAAGTTGAGTGACCAGAGGTGCTGAGCTAAAAATATTCTCCATTGTCGGTATACGTTCTTCCCGATGGAACTCCGATTGATATGAGGAAGAATCGGAGTAACATGAACGTTGAGGGTCAAGGTCGACGCCAAAAATCTCTTTCGAAAAAAAAGATGAAGAGCTGGATGTTTGATATTGGGGATCGGGTTGGTGCTCCAAGTGGTACTCGAGTTGGTCCTTGAGCTCGTAATCGGGCCTGTCCACGAGTGATGTCGGCCATTTGCAAATTTTACTGTTCATTTTCGTAAATAATTAAAAAATATGAGTTACTTGGATAAAAAAAACCCAATAATTCACTGTATTAAATATTAATCATAAAATAATATATAATTTTTTTATCATTTGACAACCTTTTAGGAAAACCATCTTCGGCGTTTGTTTATGGATACGTCAGATGAGCCCATTTTCATGCATGGTCGCCAATTCTTTTAGCTTTTATTTTTTTTCTCTTTAAATTCACAATTTAATCCAATTATATTCCAAATATACACCTCGACGAAGTTCATTTGATCGAGAAAAGATCCGATTGGATTTTTGTGGGAGAAACCCAAATAATTAAAGGCCTTCTAGAATATAAAAATAAAATAAAAAACTTCACACTCAAACCCATGGCCTTTATTAATATGGTCGGTGCATTTAAACTGATATAAATCTCACGTCACCGCCTATATTATATACAAAGAAAAAATATCAATGAGATTAGGGGCCAATGTAATTGTAAAACACACGTCAATTTGCATACTATTATTCACCAAATTTAAGAAAACTTTCATGCTAGTCCCACCAATGAAAAGGAAAGGGAATATGGGCGAACCATTCAGATTTCGCAATTTTTTTAAAAGAATTTTTTATATTACATAACCAAAGCAAATAACAAACATCAACTAAAAAATAAATATTAAAACGATATTAAAATTTATATTATAGTTGCTAATTGCCTTTTTTTTTAAATTATTGTCTTGAGATTGTTCCTTTTTGCCAAAGATGCTTTACAACGGGTTTTCATCACCATAACTTTTTTTCCTTCCTTGTTATTCTTATCATATTTTAATTCCATTAATCGACATGTCACAATCTCATTACTGTAACAACAAGTTGACCAATTAGAAAAGGCCAATATAGCACCCAATTTATTTGTTTGAATCAACCACAATCTTCTCATATTTCTACTATTACTATTAATTATGTAACTAATTTATTAGTGGCTAACAGTTCTATAGTTTGTTGATAATGTGTTTAAGTCTTAGTTTCACCAACCAAATTTTGATGTTAAATTTGTTGTACCATTATTACTAGATATTAAACCCTAATAATATCGACTTTTTAGAAAGGAGTCTCAATTGATATGAGTATTGTTGACAATGTAGGGGATGTGAGTTCGAGTGTATTGAAACGCATTATTCTACTATGAATTGAGAGGAGTTATGAATAGTTTTTGATATTGTGTCAAAAACAAGAGGTGGCATGATGACGATTAGATGTATGTGAAAATTTATATGACGTTGAATATTCTTGATTATCAAATTATCTACTTGAATATTTAAAATTAAATGATTGAACAAAAAATATTTATAAATAAATAAAATTATCCATTAAATATTTAAAACATTTGATTTGCTTACTTTTACCCGTCTATTCGTAATTGATAATAAATAAATTTTAAAATATACAAAATTCATAAATTGTCTAACGATCCAAAATAAGGGCGTAACTAAGGGGTTGGCAGAGGTTGACTCCTCCTAAAATGAATTTTTTTTATTTAGACTCTTTAAAAAATTTAAAATTAACTAAAAATGATTAAAAAATTGATTTGATTGTTTAAAAATTATAAAATATAAATTATTAAAATGATGAAATTATATTTTTACTATCGTAAAAATTATATTTTAATTTTGACTCCCTAAAAAATATTTCTTACTTCGCCTCTTATTTAAAATAAATTACATGTCTTTAGAGTGTATGTATACATACAGGATCAGCCAAATTGAGAATTGTTGTAGCTCCCTTTAGTCTTAACGATATCTTGGCTTCAAAAAATTTCATACTTATTTTGATGACTTTGGTTATTTTATTTGTCTTAAATAAATAAAGATTAAATTGAATAAAAATATAAAGATGGAATAGCAAATCTATTATATGTTTTATACATCAATATAAAGTATTTCACAATGGAGTGGTAAATTGGTAATTTTTTTAATATATTGGTGTAATTATATGATAATATCTGTTCATATTTTTTTAATCTTTTGATAACGTACAGATACTTTACATATACATATACTCAAATTCGAAATCCCTAAAATAAATATATATTTTTTTTTCACTGAAACTATTCGTTGAATTCAACAATTTTACTTCTTTATTCAACGTAATGGAACTTTTTTTTTTTTGGTGATTACAGGGATAAGAAGTATTATGGATCACATTAATTAAGGCGAAAGAAAGTCACGTGCACAAAGGACCGACCAATCATGAACCGGAAAATCTCATGAAATACTCCCACGTGGAAGAATCTCAGAAGGACTTGCACTATTATCGTTGGACCATTTGGTGAATTGCCAATTCATCATGATCATCATGGGTTCTGCCTAGAAAAGATTTATTATTATAAATAAATATTTTATTAATGCGTTGTCCGCGCTCATTCCCTGTGCGTGAGGTAAAATAAAATAATACCCTCCCAAAATAATTTTGGGTCCCACCAAGTTGGGTACGTGTATGGCTTAGATTTTATCAAGTCCCTTTCATACCGGACCAACCTCGAAGAACCCGAGAAACTCATCAACGGCTAGTATCTCCTCAACGGCTACATCAAATAATCGAATCCAACGGTCAACATCGAATCTGCGGCTGCCGCCCAAACGTTTGTCTCCTGGGTATTTCGGTAAATTAGGAGTAAATAGTAACATTTTAGTTAATAAAAATAAAATAGCCGTTGGAGACTTCGGAGGCTATATTGCTTCTATAAAAAAGAGGCACAGAGTTTTAACTTTCATGAAAGTTTGGCACAGAAAAATTACTAACCAAAAAAAAAAAAAAAAAATCCGAAAACCTCCCCTTACATACAAAAGGATCTTTCAGATCCGTTCAGAATCTCTCATCAATATTTTCTCTGGATGAAGATAGATTTTGTATGTATTACTTGATCAGCTTGAAAAAAACAGTACATGTTTCCTCCTTTTCTGTTCTTGGTATCTTCTTTGTAAACATATCCTTTTAAATACTTTTTCCTTGAGAAAATTTGTAAAGCTCTGTGAAATATAGACTTTTAAAGGTTTTGGTTTTAGGCTTTTGATCATATTATTATTTCAAAGATCATCGCCTGTTTTTCTTTGTAAAATTTTTGTTAAAAACAATTTGTTCCTCGTTTTCCACATAGATATCTTTATTTTTTCAAGTTTCAGTGAAAACAAACAAGTTTTAAAGAGAAAAAGAAAACCCGATATTATGGAAGCAGTTTTCATATCCTCTTCAGGTGAGAAATCATTTTCTCCTTACAAGCAACTCAAGAATATTCCAAAGAGGAATATCGGAGCTAACTTCGTTTCGAATCCAAGTGAAAACTTAGCTCCAACAAACACCGTCAATGGAGGAGGAGGAGGCGTTTTGTTTGCTCCGCCACCGTCTCTCTCCTTGTCTTATCCTCCTTCAGGTTCTCTTCTCAATCCAATATTCTATCAGCAGATGCAGCAGCGGCAACCCCCTCTCCTTCCATTTCCAACCTCTAATAAACCTCCCCATAGCTCTCTTCCTTCTCGAACCCGAAGCCTCTCTTCCTCTCCTTCTAACAGGAAAAACCACAAACCCAGAGACCAATCCCTCACACCCAAGAGGTCGAAATCAAAACAACTCATCCCGGCGAAAATAGAGGATCATTCAAATAAATATCATTTGAAGCCAACAGAAGCAACAAAAACACAGACCATAAGCAATTCTCCCGTCACGGCATCGGTTAACCCGTTAGGACCCGACCCGAGTGATCTTCCTATGGTTTTAAAGTCATCGTACATAGCAACTGATAGCGTCGCCAAAGATTTGGAGAAGTTTTCAGGTTCCGTCTTTACACTCTCTCCACCGCCTAGCAGCTTGCCTTTGCCCAAGTTCTCGCTTAGACCGAAGCTCGGATGCAACGCTGAAGCCGCTGAGTTCGATGTGGGAGCCACTGACAATCTCCGACGGCTCCTACGTCTCCGTTGAATAAACGAAAGCTTGTGTCGGGTTTAGTTCGTGGTGCAGTTTGAACTTTGAAGGGTCCTTCCCTTAAAGGGCCTAATAAAATTTAAGGGTATGCTTTCCTCAATCGACTAGTAGTTTTCTATTTTTCGTCTTCTCGTTTCTCTGCTTGGTACTATTATTATTTCATGGGAAATATTGTGATCACCTCCTGTGTTTTTTTTTTGTGAAATGAGGTGCACGAAAGGAAAAAAAGATGATGAAGAAGAAGAAGAAGAAGGGTCTTTGTCTTAGATTGTTGATGATTTTTCTTCTTTTATATCAATGGTCGTGTGTAATATATATGTGTCTGTAATTTAGATCCGCATATTGTGATCGCCACCTTGTTTTTGAAATGGGGTGAGCATAATTATACTGGCAGATGATTGTATGGTTGATTTCTAGTAGAAAATTTATTATTATTATGAAAATCAATACCTGCAGGCTAGTAAATTTTAACGAGAATTTTGTTTTTTAAAATTAAAAAACGATTAATTAGAATTGAGCCCTGATTTACTGAAGGATCCCAGTTGGTGACAATATCAATTAGCTGGAGGGCATAAACAATGAGTAATAAATTTCAAACCATATAATTCCGGTAATAAAGGTGGAATGAATCTGTAGAATTTAATGACCAAAAGCAGTCCAGTTTAACATGATGTTTGTTGAGGTCAGGAGCTTAAAAATTGGAAAGGATAATGGTAAAAATGGTGGAATAGCAAGAGGGGGCTGGCCCAGTCGTATCCGTTGACTGCTCAGATCCGATATTGCAGCTGCTCTGATATTGGAGTCGTTAGCACCTTTTTCTCTTGTGAACTGCTTTTGGCTATGGCTTCCAAGAGAAGGGTTCCTTCTGCTTGCCACGTGGTCTGATGTGCTGGTGCGGAGTTTAAGCCATTTGGAGTTCAATGGAAGCGTGGTTAGTGGGCTTCAGCCCGTATCTGCGGGTATAATAATCGGATCATGGATAATGGCATACGTTAGGTAAAAATAAAATAAAAAATCATCATTCCGGGAGATAACTCTTTTTACTTGCGCAAATTTCAGTTACCATGCAGTAGTAAACTCTATAGTCAACCCAACAAAGAACTACGACAACTATTCTCAGTTCCTTATTTCACAGATTCACCCACCCCATTTGTAGGGGATGTAAAAGCAGTTAAAGCATTTTTCTAGAGGGCAGAATCAGAGTTCATAGCTCAGCAGGCAGTAGATGGTGTCAAATCAAATAACAATTATTGTGCCACATCGAGATGTTGAAACCATCATCGTTTTGAAGAATGGTCAGCTTGTTGAGAGTGGAAGCCACATGAATTTGATATCTAAGAAGGAGAATATGCCGCTCTTGTGGGATTTCAAATATCAGAAAACATTGCAAATTCAAGCTCTATGTGTCGTTTTGATGCTTCTTGAAGTTCTAGCCTTCAATATGTTTGGCAGGATTCAAGGTCAATTACAGTAAAAGAATGGTCTCAGAAAAGCTTTGGTGCTAGTCCATCAATATGGGAGCTGCTAAAACTAAATGCGCCAGAATGGCCCTATGCACTGGCATAGCTCGGTCGGTGTAATTTCGAGCTCCACTCTTTGCCTATGGAATCACGCGTGTCTTGACTGCATTGTGCTCACTACTAACTCTCCCGATGATTCCCAAACTATGAAATTAGAGGTTGAAGGGGCGGCTTTTATATTTGATGATCTGCCTATTCTTACCATTCCAATAAATCTGCTGCAACACTTCATACACCATGGGAGAACACTTTTTACGTTCCTCCCATTTTAGTTCTCCTATTCAGTATATGTTCCTTCAAGTGCAGCTACCCTTCCTAATCCTATTAAGGTTGGCTGGTTTGATTTAGATGAGAACAAGACAGCTGCTACTGCAACCATAAATGCTTTGGCTGCTCAGTTGTCCACAATTCTGCAGAATGTAGCACTTACCATGGTTGCATTTGTAATTGCATTCACTATAAGCTGCCGCATGGGCTTCACTTCCCAGGCTTGGCTCCAAAAATGTAAAAATTTTGCATTTTCTCTCTAAAAATTGTGAAGTTATAAATTAACACAAAATTATATTTTCACCTCAAAAAAAAAAAAAAAAATTTGCCTAGTCATCCTTGTATTTCATTTTTGAATAAAAATATTAGATTCTAAAAATGACATTAGGTAAAAAAACTGATCAATTTAAATTATTAGCTATTCAAAACTTATCTTTAACTATAAACTATTAAATAAAAATAATTTTTAAAATAATAATATGAATGACCTAAATAAATTTCGACTAATCATTTACAAATATAACAAATTTAAATAAAATTTTAAAATTATATATAATGTTTATATTATATATGCCCTCCAAATCTATCAACACATCCACTTTAAAATAATTATTTTCTATTGTTTCATTAATAATATCTTAGATACCACTCTAAAGTGATTATCAACGGACGTTAAAAGAAGAGTAATTCAAATTCTGTACACAAAAAAAATTAGTTTAATTTAAAATTTGAATGATGTCGAAAAAAAATAAATTTTAAATTAAAAAAGTTTTTAGAAAAAATCATTGATAAATATGAATATAAATAAAATTTGATTTTAGATCAAATGAGACAAAGAATTGTACATGAAGTTAGCAAAACCTTTCCACTAAAAGAAAAGAAAAGAAATGTAATTGTTCCCTGATAGATTGATGACATACTAAATATCTTCCCCCAATAACATTAAAAGGACTATGATTCAAATTGGGTGCAAAAGCAGAATGCTGAGTTTAAAATTTGAAACAGGCTTTGCTTCTTTTCAGCAAAGGATTAGAGGAATCTCAATTTTTTTTTTTTTGAATTATACGAGAAGGATAAAATCTAACAACAACGTAATTAATACAATTCGAATTTTGATAGTACATCTTTTAAGTTTATTAGTGAGGAGAAGTCACAGTTTTATTCAAAATTTTTTTTTTTCAAAATAAGCTTTATTTACTTACTATTAGAATAACTGTCAACTAACCAACCAAATTAATTATGTTACGTCATATCGTATTACTATCAATCATTGGCGAGAACGGATTTTATTATCCAAGGCAAAAAGTAGAAAAGAAATGGTATTTTTTAAAAATGGAAAAAGAATAAGAAAATTAAAAAAAGGATAATAATACGTGGAAGATGATGAGAGGCTTAGGTGGCGAGGTCAGCTTAGCATTCAGTTCAAACTTAAACCGTATTTGCTTCCCCTTCTCCATCTCCTCTCATTTTGCCATTTTTCCCTTTTCTTTCTCCATTTCCTCTGTCATTCACTTGATTCAACTTTCCAATCTATCTCTTTCCTTATGATTTGATTCGTGGAGATAAGCGATGAAGCCTGTAGATCTCGTTCTTCGTTCCACAGCTACCACCAGCAGCAGCAGTGCGTGAACCCCATCTGAGCCCAGAACCTTTGAAGAAGGATTTCAATTTTCCCTACCCTTTAATTCTCACGGCGGACGAAAATGAGCGCCTCGAGATTCATAAAGTGTGTCACCGTCGGCGATGGAGCCGTCGGAAAGACCTGCTTGCTGATTTCCTACACCAGCAACACTTTCCCTACGGTCAGCTTTCTCCCTTCTTCTCTTTCCTTTTTTTCGGATCTTTGATGGATAATGATCGCATGATTCATCAGGCATTTCCTTTTTTATGAATTTTCTTTTAGATAAAGAAAATAAGATTAAAAACAACTGAAAAAAGAATGTTTCTTTTGTCGGATAAATGAAAGAAGAACTATAAAAAATTGTTGTCTTTCATAAATGCTGCTATAATTGAGCTTAATGCCGTACAATGTAGACAGATCAGCTACAACCAGATCTTTCCATAGTTAATTGAAACCAAAGTTGGGGGCGGTTGCGCTATGTCAGGGTCAGATCATCTTTCAAAACCGATTTTCTTATTCATAACTGTTGGTTTTAACAATTGCTCTGTCAACAGGACTATGTCCCGACTGTTTTCGACAATTTCAGTGCAAATGTCGTCGTCGATGGCAGCACTGTCAACTTAGGTTTATGGGACACTGCTGGTAATTTGGAAATGGCTTCTGAAATTCCTTTTTTTATATATTATTAGTAAATCCGAGTTATTTTTAGATTTTGGTCTGAAATTAATTGCCTTTGGAACAACAGGTCAGGAGGATTACAATAGACTACGACCACTGAGCTATCGTGGGGCTGATGTGTTTATTCTTGCATTTTCTCTCATCAGCAAGGCCAGTTATGAAAACGTTGCCAAAAAGGTTTAACCATTGAATAATTTTGTCTTCTGAGATAATAATTTTGTTGCTGATCACGTCTTTTCTTGCTTCCCATTTCAGTGGATTCCTGAACTAAAGCATTATGCCCCTGGTGTTCCGATAGTTCTTGTTGGAACTAAGCTTGGTATCATTGTTTCTCCCCCAGATAATTGTCTTTGTAAATTGTTATTGGGTTGATTCTACTAGTGGCCGAAAATCTTCTCAAATAGAAAAGGAGTATCCTTTTTATGCTAATGGTTTTGAAATTCTTGCCATTTCATGAATTTTTCTTATGCTGCAGATCTCCGAGATGATCAACAATTCTTAACAGACCATCCTAACGCAGTGCCCATTTCTACAGCTCAGGTACATATTTATAGATACATTAATGTTTTTTTTTTCTTTCAAGGATAATAACATGGTCCACTTAATTTTTAAAAATATTTGTCTTGGATAACTTCTTTTTTTCCTTAAGGGAGAGGAGTTAAAGAAACAGATTGCGGCTCCTGCATACATTGAGTGTAGCTCAAAAACACAGCAGGTTCAGTATTTTCTACGTTGTCTTAATTGTCTTTGAACTGAAAATTTATGTTGAATTCTAATGGGATCTTGTGCAACGTGCAGAATGTGAAGGCAGTGTTTGATGCAGCCATTAAGGTAGTGCTGCAGCCTCCAAATAAAAATAAGAAGAAAAAGTCAGGTGGTTGCTCAATATTATGATCAGATGAAGATTCTTCAAGTCTGAAAAAGATGGAACCAACTGCCAGCTTCTCGCTGCTCGTACCTCTATCAATTTTTCTCTTTTATTTTTTTTCTAGTTCAAGGAAAACAGCAAGCCATCATGTTCAGCCTCAAGTCTGAAAGCATCAGGTGATTTTGTTTCGTGTTTTTACTTAGATGACAAGTATTCCTTGTTAACATGCTCGCTTCTTCTGCTTTTCATGTTTAAACTTCACTCATGTTTTAACCAGATGTGAGGAAGATCCTAGTAGCAATAACTGGTTTCTTGCATTCTTTTTTCTTTTTCTTTTTTAATTTAAAGCATTTTTATTTAATTATATGCTCTAATTGATGCTTCCAGTCATAGATTTAAGTGTCATGTGATTTTTAATATGTACAAATACCAAATCGAGCAATTCCTATCACAAAAACAACTCCCCCCCCCCCTAACGATTTGATTGGTACAAAGCATTTAGTGTGATAGAATAAAAATAACTTTTTTGAATGGCTACCATCCTCTGCTTCCTGTAAATTATGGATTATCTTAGTTTGATCAAATTTATTAAAGTTAGAACATCAATAGACTAATTCTTGGTTGCTGGAAAGGAATTAAGCTAACAGCTACTTTTTATTACTTTTTTAATTCAAAATTTTAAATTGCAAAAATTCAGTTGGAACGAAATTTGTTAGAGAATCGTATTTTGGCATCCCTAAAGCCAGAAGGTGAAAAATAAACCATTTTGTTCTTTAAACAGCCTCTAGAAAGGGAAAAAACTTTTTGTTTTCAACTTTATTCAAATTTAAATGGTAAAAACTTTGCTCGCCGCCTTCCTTTTTTTTAGTCTTCGAGAAGGTAACAAGTAACAGAACTCGAGAATAGAGACCATTTTATAAGGCGTTCAGTTCGATAGTACAATCAAAATACTCCCCAACTTCAACCATCAACTAAGCAAAGTATAGGCAAAAACTAAACAACATGGTTGCCCTTCCTCACGACGATAATTCTTTACATTCCCAAAAATTTTACTTACAATTTAATGGATTCAAAATTGTCTCCTATTACACCTCCTCTTTGTTTCTGGAATTGAATGTAACGCAAGGTGCTGGCAAGGAAAGCATCTGAGGTTGTAGAATCACTCTGCATCTCTGAATTGATTAATTCTATCAGGTGTTGGATCGCAGCAGCGGTGATTTGTTTATTTCCTTTTTCGAAGTAATAGAGGTACCTGAACCAAGTTTCACCAAAATACATGTTTATATTGTAAAGATTAAGCTATTTGGTATCAGAAAGGTTCGATCTTGTACAGCTCTAAGCACTGACTTGTTCAATATCTCAACAAAGAGCATGACTGGCCCACTGCTATCTCGTGCAATACTAGCCATTTGTTGAGCAGCATTTGCGATCCTCAACGCTCGCTTTAGGCACAGCAGGACCCTGCAACCTCCCTTAAATTTTTAGTTCCAACTATTGAAAGGAATTTATTGTTTATTAAAAAGGATAATAAATAAACCTGAAGGGTTAGTGAGGACATGATGAAAGCATAATGTGTTCAAGCTAAAACAGGGTAAGTTTTAAGGTTAAACCTCTCCCCATCCCTAATGCCGTCTTGACCATCAACCCAAAAAAGATGTGAACATGCGTAAACAGCTCTGCACTGATCGGGCTTCTTCAATAGCCGAGCTGAATACTGACCAAAGTAGCACATAATTAAGTTTGGTATAAACAGATCAATAAAGCACAATGATCAGAGAGAGGTAAGCATTATTACTCCTGTGGTCTTGTGTGTCAAAGTATCTCGGTTCTCGACACTAAATACATTCATTCTCTGGAGAGTCCCAATAATCAGATGAATTGCAGTCACTTGGGCTTTGGAGTTCTAAGAGCAACAAACACTCGACAGAAATTAGAAGACATGAATGTGACTAATTTCATGGCTCTTTTATTGAAACATTAGCTGATGACTGTGAAATTACCGCAATTTCTTCTTCGTACAGCACAAACACTTGAGTGAAAAATTCATAAGCAACATACTCAAGATTACAGCCATTAGCTGCCTGATAGTCAGCAGGAAAAAGACAGAACAAAATAGAGGTTAGAAGGTTCAACCTAAAGTTTAAGGTTTTCATACAAAACTAAAGATTCTGCGATACTGTTCATGATGCATGAATTACCATTATCATAACGATAGAATACCATCAAACTTAAGCCATAATGAGAGGAGATTAGCAATGAGAACACCCTCTTAGCATCTAAAACGAAATATAGATCCATAATGTATGGAATCGATAAAGCAAGACCCAAAAACAAGAAATATCGACCATGACCCTAAACGTTGTCACAAGTAAAGCTGATTCTTCTTGTATGCACCTGCCTACATCAGATATCTCTTACTCCTTACAAGCAGGCATTATTAATCTCTGTGTGTCATTGCCCCAATACCAATTAGAAAAAAAGGCATTTTGTTGCTCTTAAAATGTAATCAAAATTTATTATTATTACCCAAAGGAATTCTTGAGATTCAATTAATTATTAAATGAATGACTTTTTGCTATAGTTGTATAATCAAGACCCAAGATTACATCTTCATTAAAAGAAGAAAAAAAAAGGGCCGAAGATTACCTCAGCACATTGTAGGTACAACCTTAAAGCAAGTTCAGGTGATGGAACAGCTGAAAGTGCTTCGATCATCTGAAGGAAGAGTTATTAGAGTGATTTTTTGCAGGACAACATAGATATGTGTGTGGGGGGGGGGAAGAGGGAAGAATATGACCACAGCATAAACAGTGATAAATCCCTAAACTGCAAAGAAACCTGACTCAAGAGCCGAAAAATTTTCTTTGGCGTTGCTGGCACTTCTTCTCCCACTATGTCTCCCTCCTGACCTTGCAGTTGCCTAACCAACTGCACACAAGCACCACAATATGTCTGAATTATGTTCACTACCAATATTATCAAGTGTTATATATATATACTTTTTTTCCTTCCCTTTTGGCCTTCAGTTTCAATAAAATCTGAATTACTACATATATAAATCACACCAGATTTTTAGTTGCAGAAAGGGGGTGGGGGAATGAGAGGGAAGGATCTAAGAACAAATACAATGATTATGCTCCAAACCCAACTGCCTGCATGTATAATCTTTTAGAATTTTACAAATAAGCATTTAATACTTCCACATTGTAGATAGAAATGAGATGAGACATAGGAACATAACAATATGGAAAAGGAAGAAACCTACCCGAAGTGAAGAAAAAACAAGTGAAGGAACTGTAAAGGGTAGGCGTTTTGGTCCCCCAGCCATGGTATGCTTCCAAACAATACATATAATCTGAAAGGAAGTCAATTATAATAATCATTCAGGGGATAAAAGTTTTGGATTGGTTATAAACAAGGTAACTGAAAACACTGTACTTAAACATAACATTATCCTAATTCCTAACTAGGGTACAGCAGTGACAATCTATGGGAAATGAGCAGGCATTAAACCTAATTCAAAGAAGATGGTGAAGTTCCCATTTTTCTATCCTTCAAGAATATCCATTTATATATTGTTCCGAAAAATGTCACAGAAATTAGCATAAATAGAAATATTAGAAAAGCATACCTTCAACATTTCCTCCGGTTCATTATTATAAAGCATGTGAATTAGCTTAGCAACAGAATTTTGCTCATCTTTGAAATCCTCTTCATCAAGCTATGGCAGATACGCACATGAAGAGCATAAGAAAGGAGAACCATAAGTTGATAACTTATTCACATTCTCAAAAAACATGACACGCAAAATAAGCAAGAGAGGAAAGAAATAATTGAATATGGATCTGGAAACAGAGAAATAGAAGTTATATAATTCAACTATTTCAATCTTAATAGAATATCAGGAAATTTCTAGTTTCAGTATGCACCTCATCTGTAGCACCATCCAGGTCCTTAATGAGTCCCTTAATTAATTTGAACAACACCTCAACCTACAAAAAGCAATGTTACTTTCTACAAGAAAATAACTTGATACAAGGAGAGAAACAGAGAAGAATTAAGAGGCATGCCTTGTCCGCAGTTGATATGCATGTATTATTCTTCATAATGCTTTCAATAATAACCACTGCCATGACTTTATTTGATCCATTATCAAGATGGTCCATTACTCGTGGATAATTAGAAAGTGTCAAGGCTGTTACTGTGTCATTGTATTTATCCAATGGAGCACTCAAAAGAGCAACCACTTGT
Source organism: Kokia cookei (assembly GCA_039519145.1). Taxonomy (NCBI): domain Eukaryota; kingdom Viridiplantae; phylum Streptophyta; class Magnoliopsida; order Malvales; family Malvaceae; genus Kokia; species Kokia cookei. The sequence goes on along the minus strand of CM076902.1, from coordinate 14,311,522 downwards.
TTTGTTGCCCGGCTATCTTCAAGTTTTGGTATGCTAGACAGCTTCTTAACACAGGCTCCCTGTAACAAATGACCAACAATAAACAATGATCAATATTACTCTGACATGTTAATCGTTCCCAAATGCTGTAAAATAGCATGGCCGAAGTACAGCACTAAAGGAGATATTTTTTAAGAAGATCCCCAGATGAAACATACCAGTACTTGATCCACATAATCAAGCCGATCCGGATGAACACGAAGAGTAAAGGTAAGAAGAGAGACATACAAAGTTATAGCTCCAACAGCTGGCATGTCTAGCTGCACTTCTATGACCTGCCATTGAATCATATCCAATCAGCTAGCAGAAAATGACTCACTATTCCACAATAAATGCATAAAAAATAAAGGAATGTGTTTACTGGTAGGCAAATGAAAAAGGGAACAAATAGGGGTCAACATCCGCGGTTAAGTTCAGGGGACCACCATCTGACTCAATTATGTCAAAGCATTTACATTCTTTAACAGAATCATTCCTTTGTAACATTGGAATAAGTTTCAAGGTACTATGCAACTTCAGGTAGAGAGTAATTGTTGATTTACCTTCTCAATTGTATTGCTCAATTTAGTGAAGGCTCCAACTTGTAGAAATTCAATTAATACCTGATGTTGAAAAGGTCTGTCAGCAACTTGCAAATGCAGGAAGAGTAAAAGTTGTTATACTGATAACTTACATCAGCACTTGAAGCAGCATACTTTGACAGTCTGTCCGTTAATCGAGACAAAACTGTCTTGATGTCAACTGTTGGCTGCGATATAAAAGAAGAAAAATGTATTCATCAAACTTAGTGCCTCATAATAAAAAAGACTATAAAACAAAATGAAAGCCAAAATGGTTCTAATGACAAAATCCTCCCACACAGGAGGAAGTCACACAGTAAGAGAACCAATCTCTACCAGGCTACTCTACAATGAATGCTCACTTTATAGGACATGGAGAAAGTTTAGGTACATAGGGCTTGTTAAATAAAAAAGTAGCGGAAACTCCTATATGGAAACAATCAAGTTATCCAGCACATAAGATAAATTGTGTTAAGAGATGTTAGGATAGGTAGCCTAGTGGGAAGGGAAAGACACAAGATAAAATAAGATCATTTCCATTACCCACCTGGACCTGGGGGCAAGCCGCCAATAATGTCTCAAGAGTCTGCAAGTGATACTCATCGGGGAACACCTGAATTATGCAATCCATCAAATAATATTGGGCAAGATCATCTTTGCAATTGACAACCTGTAAAAGAACCAGATAAAATCCTTTATTGCTACAGACCTCTCAATTTTAAATTAAAGAGAGACAAAAAAAAAAAAAACAGAGGAAAAAGAAGTAAAATTACCTGCTCTAAAACTCTTGGAAGAACCGTTTCTTTGTAAATCTCAAGGTCCACCCCTTCTATCTGACTGAGAACATGGAGATTTTTTCCTACCTAATGAGAAAGTTCAGTACAGAAGCATGAATTCCCCTCGAATGTGCATCAAGCACACTGATGCAGAGCTTAGTCAATTGAAAATTTTAGATTATTGATATTACAAGTTCTTGAAGTGCGCGCCTTTCTTTTTCCCGCTTCTCTCTAACTCTACCAGGTCCCTGCAGACCAGAAATTGGAATTGAAGTCTTCAACTCAGGATGACCAAAGAGTATGTATGAATCACAAGCACCATGACACCTGCATGGCCAAAATTTATGCTCTCATGATATATTTTCACTTCTAGGCATGCAAGTACTTTGGTGCATTGGATATTTGAAAAACGTTTGATAACAGACATTCAACAAACCTGAAGCTGCATTCGCACCCAAAGTTTATTCATCTCGGTGAAATTCTGCAGTATAAATTCCACAGCATCCATCACAGTGTCAGCATCTCTGCAGGAAGACATAATCATGTCCTGGCAAGTGGTTAATAATCTTCAAAGCAAATTCAGCACTACTATAGAGATACATCGTATATTCCTTGGCCCAAAAGGCAGCCAAAAAAACACAGGTTTCTAAGTGTTAACAGAGTGCAAACAACGGAATACTGCTAAAGCTACTTTTAACTAGTTCATTGCCTTCGAAGTTCTGACTAGAAAATATGAATTTCAGCCATCTAATGTAAAAAAACAGCCAAAATACTGAAAGGAGAAAAATAATGAACAAGGACCACAATATCTTGGGAAGTGATTCAACAGTATTGAAATATCAATTCCCATCAGCAAAGACAAAGACAATGAATCAGTCAGCTTATGAAATGAAACTCATTTCGAGAGGAAGAAAAAAAAAAGCTAATCAAGAGATCTCACCCCTCATAATCAGAACCAATATCTAGTAACTTGTCTCGACTGATTTGAGCAAGGTAACTCCTTAAGAAAAGTCCACGTATGGGATGTTGAACTCCATGACACATTTCCACAAGATCTTGAAGAAGTTCCTTGGCGGGAGCCTCCTTAGATTTGATATAGACAGATCCTACCGTGCATAGGAGATACCTGATAGATTTCCAAATATAACTTCATATATGATGACAATGGAGGTCAAACATTTGAGAATAGCCATATTCACAAGACAATTTAACCATTTGGAGCTTAATTACATGAACCAGAATGTCACAGTTTCTTCCATATAAGAACTAGAGTCCAATTTTAGTGTAAGGTAATACAGTTACGGGAAAGAATTGTAGCTACAAAGAACGGAAACGCATGCCTTGAAATGTCAAAAATTTGGAAATGATATATATATTATACGAATAATCACTTACAATCTAGGCAAAATATTGCCGGCATGTTGAACTAGCTCGTACAGATCAACCACAGAGACACCGTGTTTGCTTTCATCTTTGAAGAACATCTCCAATATCCTCAATTCATCAAAAGCTCGCATATCTGGAATTCCAATAACAAATACATAAAATTACATAAACAGTCTGAAAATTCAAACATACTCAACTGCATCAATCAAAAGAAAAAAAAGAAGCAAAAGGTAGAATTACAAAGTTCGTAATATTTTTGAGGAGAGAGTTTGGAGGTCCGGAGCTCTGATAACATCTGAGCCGAGTACTTGAGAGCATCTCTAAGATTATTGGAATCCTGAAATAAGATAGATCCAAGTTAGTACCGATGGAAGGGGATTGGAGATCATGATGTGCTCAAATTCAAGTTGAGACAGTGAAATTAGGAGATACCAAAGCTCGATGCAAGTAAAAAGCGTTGTGTTGAATACCAGCGATCCCTTCCGCCAGCCATTTCTCTTCGTCCTCTGCGCCGATTAACAACATTCTATCCCCCTCACTCTTTATTCCTCCACCGGTGGAGCAGCTCGAGACCTTCAACGTGAGCGTGACCAACGTCCGTTCGGTCTTCTCACTTGAGCGAAAAGAAAACGAGAAAAAAGAAGAAAAAACTGAGGGTTGATTCTTTTTAGACTAGTTATTACTTACCCGAATGACCCGTTAAAGATTCAAGGCACTGAGAGGGAAATACACGATTGGGGCCCAATTGAGTTAAGCCCTAGACCATTAACAATGGGCTTTTCAGAAAGACATCTGGCTGTTTATATGTCTTTGTTAGCGGGACCATGTTAAAATTTTAAATTATTTTGCAAGCTTTCTTTTCATCATGATTTTGTAAAGGGTAAATTACATCAACGGTCATTCAATTTTAAGGTAGCTGATAAAATACTCACTTTGATTTTAATTCAGTCACTCAATTTTGGAAAAATTATAAAACAGTTCTTTTAATCATTTTTCTTTATAGACGTGATAGAAAAGTGACATGGCAGTTAACCAGTCATCACGTTATTTTCAACCCAAAAAATATATAAAAGTAAATGAATTCCTATTCAATCACTCATCTTTCAAAAACTAACAAACTAGTCATACTAACTTTCAAAAAACCATACGCCTAAAAAGAAGAACAAATAAAACCCTTAAATGAATTCTTCTTATTCAAGAAGAAAGCATAGAACCATTTTGTTCCTCATTATCATTAAGTCAAAATACCATTTTTGATATATTTTCTAGATTACCCCTTAGGTTCATGACCGGATTCAAATTCCTATTCAATGATTGGGCTTACCACACCTCGACCCCAACTTTTGTTGCACCGCTCTTCTTCTAATCCATCTCTCATCCTCCTTTGCTACAATACTTAGTCCGATTTCGAGTTTGGGATATTGCTACTCATTGACTCGACCCAGAATTGCACTTGCTGGCATTTGGTTGTCTTTTGGATGAACCACTTCTTTTATTCCCAAAAGTCATGGATTCAATCAACTGTTTGGTTTGTTTGGATATTCCCCTTATTTTGCTTTTGATTTTGTTTTATGTAACTTGATAATGTTGACAATGGAGTTTATGTTGCTTTGCTTAATCAACGACCCTTTTGTTTATATAATCATATCCCATGAAGATCTCAATAAATCCAAGTCGTTTTGGTTCTTAAATCGCTTGAATGTTGTTTTGGAGGATTTTCTCCTCAACGGGTTGGTTGTGGTCCCTGATAGTTTGACCCAAAATTGTCTTCAATGTCATTTCAATTTGATTTTTCAGAGTTAATGGCTTTGGGCAGCAGAAAAAGATAGTTGGATCCCAACCGTGGTGGCTCCTTTATTAGGGGTTGAAAAAGAAATAAAAGGATAGGGTGGTGGTTTGGATGTCAACAACGGTGACGCCAAAGATGGTTGCGGTAGAGGTGGTGACGACAAGATTGTCGGGATGAAGAAGAAAAAGTATAAACATATTGGGCTATTTAAGCAAAAAAGTAAAAATATTGGACCATTTATTAAAAAACAAAAAATGAAGACAAAAAAAAAATCTAAACTTTACATCGTCTAACCTGTAAAGTTAACTGGACACGTCAACTAATTTATTGGTCACGTCACCCGTCTAGTTAGGCCTGTAACGGAAAATATTAACGAGTAACTGAATTGTTACTTTTCGATAACATTAGTGATCGATTTGTTATTTTTTGAGAGTTGAGAATTGAAACATTGTCTCGTCCAACGTGACAAGTTAACTGGTCACATCTCCTGTCCCGTTAGGCCTGTAATGAAAAATGTTAATGGGTGAGTGATTTGTCACTTTTCGATAACATTAATGACTGTTTTATTATTTTTCGAAAGTTGAGTAACTGAATTGAAATCAAAATAATTGTTTTGTCAGGTACCTCAAAATTGAGTGATTATTGATCTAATTTACCTTTTTGTAAACTGTTTCAAGATCATAAAAGAAAAAAAATTACTTCAATTTAATAATTTCTTTTTAAAAAATCAACATATTTTATTAATCACTAAAGGAACATAATATGGTTCAACATCTCAAATCTTAATGTAATCAAAAGACAGAAAATTTTAGCAAACTTATAAGCTTTTTTGTTTGAATTTTGGATCCATTAGATTTTAATGTCCTCACGCTCACGTTGAAAATCCCTACATTCAAGAATCAGGCAACCAAATACGAATCAATCTCCCCTCATTTAGCGGATTAAAAATGAAACTTCTTCAGCATCTGCATTTGTTTTGAATCACCCACCTGAATGTCTCTATTAACACCAACATTTCCGCAATCCGCTGTGAATAGAAACCCAAAGATCTGAAGGTTTATTTTTTTATAAAAAATTTACAGTATAAATTTTAGTATTATTTATTATTATGTGCGCAACTGAAAATTAGTCATGATATGAAACCAATAAGAGATACCATAGCCTGTTTAATGAATTCACTTCTCGAGAAGGAAATCCGTCTTTTATATAATATTTATTTTAGATACTCAATTATTATGCTCATATATACACTTTGCTATGGTAACACAGCCAAAATTTTCCAGTTACGTAGAGCTTGCAACATAAGAAATACCATACAAGCACCTTGCTATGCTATTTGAAATGACCACGGAACATATACAATTCAAACGTCAAAAAAGAAAGCAGAGAGCATCTTGGGTGCAAATTCTGTTTCCTATTAGAAATTTTATAAAATAATACATGTTAGTGTTTGGCCAACAAACAAATTTGTCACAGGTTGAGATTGTAGCCCAATCCCGCCTTTCTGCTCTTCAATACAACTTTAGGGAACTGATTGAAAGAATTAGGGTCGCTCATTGTGGAGGAGGAAAAAACTACCCCTCCACTAAGTGCTGTTGTCAGATTGCTATAACAATCAAAATGGAACGGTATAAGGCAGAGCATAAATATCAGCCTCCGAAACAAACTGAGCACTTGGCCATGAAGTTGCACAACCACGACAAGTAGTAACACCACTGTCTACTTTAGATGTTTTAGTGGCCGTTTGTCCTTGCTGCTTAACCTTAAAAAGCCAGTTATCACCGTTATCATCACTTAGCTCAACGAGAGGTGGCATCCAACCTTCGATCAAGCTTTCATATGGCAATGCAGCCTTCTGCATCTCACTGTCACGCACTAAAGTTTCAGAAGAGGGAATTTGTGCTCTCCTTTCATCATTGTGCCATATATTTTGTTCAGACACATGAGTAAATGTATTAGCCTTTAAACTCCGAGATGAACATTGCTCTTGAGTGGAAACCGACCTAACAGAGGTAGAGACTGTTTCTTCACTAAGAGATGCAGCAGGTTGACAGGGCTTTTTCAAGGAAAACCGTATCTTTATGGCATTACCTGTTCATTGAAAAATACAAAAATTAAAATCGCAAATACCTGTACATACATTCCTCTAACAAACCAATAAACAAATAGAACCTCTTTGATTAAGAGATGAACAAAACTTACCATTAACCCTGCATTCACTAGAGAATAAGGTTTCACTTTTCCTCTTGTTGCTGTTTTGGCTGCCATCAGATGTGTAGCAAACAGGTGGCCCATGTTCTTCCGTAAGATCACTATTCTCCAATTGGTCATCTTTATACACATTTAGGGAATCATCATGCTTAAATTTCTTGGTGAGACCGTGAGTTTTATCCTTCTTTTTCTGCTTCTTCTCACTTCTCTTGTTTAATTTCTGTTCTGTTTTGGACGGTACGTTCTCACTCTCGAGCTTTATTGCACAACACAATATGAAATTTAGATGACAGGGCAACGGATGACCAAAGAATCATGATTTTTAACCATGGAAGTTCGGGAAATTTTTAAATTGATATAGAGATCAATCAGAAATTGAATTCAAACACGCTGGACAAACAGGGTACACAAGTAATAAACTCTCGTTCCACTTAAAAGAGAATAAAATTACGGAGATTTTCAATCACATCCATATAAAGAAATCAAAATCAAATCCAAGGATCCAGACTTATTCATAATTACAGAGAAACAAGAGTCAGTCAAGCGATTCCTTTAATATAACTTATCTTATTCCAATTAAAAAACCTACAAACCCAAATCATATTCAACTATCACAAACGCATGCAGTTGAGCAACAGAAGTGAAAACCAAATACTTTTGCTCAACGAACCTTAATGGATTCGGCAAATCCCTGCCTTAAATATCCTGGAAGCGGGTAAGGAAAGCACCGAGACATTATCGGCTTTTTCTTTTCGAAATCCCAAGAAATTACTCGAGAAATTTATGAATCAGAAACAAAAGATTGTTCAGTATACGAAAAAAATTGGAACTAAAAAATAATAGATCTCTTAAAGAACTCTCTCTTCTAGAAAGAAACCTAAAAACCAAGAGGACTACGGCTAGAGTCTTTTTTGACAGACGGCTAGGGTTGTTTTTTTGACAGACGACTAGGGTTTTTGAAATCTCATAAGACATAAGAAAAGAGGACGGCTATATATAGCGTGAAAAATTAGTCATCAACCGATAATACCCTCCTCGCTTGGCCTGCATTACAAGCCTCTTCATTGAAATTTTTTATGTCTGTGGTCATTTTGGTAATCGAATTTCAGTGACGTATTCAATTTGGAATTGACTCTTCTTTTTAGACTTTTAGTCTTTAGTGTCATCAAGCGATGTCGTTTTGATTCGTGGACATAGCAAATGCCACGTAGACCAAACTTAAACCCTAAACCTTAGTCGTTTAAGTGTTAACCAAGAACCGGGGGAATTTCAGAATTTCTGGAAACTAGAACATACATCGACATCGCTATTTCGATTTGCAACCATGAGAAGAGTCAGCGGACTCGCTACCGTCGGCAGAGCCTTAACCTGTGGCGGCGCCGTTGAGAAACGGCTGGCTCAAGCGGCGTTGATGAGTACATGCTCTTCTTCATCGTCAAATTCTCATATTTTCTCGCAGAAACTCGCTGATCGATTAGGGCTGTCGCGTCCTTCCCTCGTGCGCAGGGTTGCGGGGACCATGTTGTTTTCTGTGGCAGCATCGTCTATGGCTCAAGATGCTCTTGCTAAGGAGATGCCTCGCTCTGAAAAGTTCCTCCCCAAGGAAGTCGTTCTCTACCAGTATGAAGCTTGCCCTTTTTGTAACAAGGTTAAAGGTAAATAAAATCACTCTGTGCCGGAGCGAATCCCATATTAAGATATTATCCTCGTTTCCTGAATTTTTTCCCTTTGATTTCTTAATAGAAATGAGTTTCTTGTGAAGAATAAGTTCAAAAAAATGGAGGGCGGACTTCAGTTTAAAATAAGCATGAACATAAATATGCCTTGTAAAATTTGAGTGTGAGAAAAATGATCGCTTGACGACTTGGGTTTTAGCTTCGTTTTTCTTTTCATTTTCCTTCTCTTTTCTGATGAATATATAAAACTTTATTTGATTGATGATTGTAAAGGGGTCTAGACAGTTGAGATAGTGATAACATACTGAATTGTGGTGTTGATCAGATAGCTTAATTGGTCTGAAGTCTTGGAACTAAAGCGTATCAAAACATGTGATTTGGTTATGTTGTTTAGGAATAAATGAACTTCTTAAGTTTCTTGTAATCGGTGGAATATGTGTTTTGCTTTGTTCAGAATCTTAAAAGAGTGACAGGCCATCCATTTTGCACATAATTATTTATTAGTCATACACTGTATTGGTTTACCATAAACTCATGCTGAGATGAAGTGAAGTGAATTTAATTTTTATTTGATCCCCAACATTTTATTAAATGCCCCTCTTTTTTCTTTCTTTCCTTTCCTTTTTCTGCCCCATTTCTTTGAGTTATTTTATTTCCCTTCATATTTTTTTATTTCTGTAATTCATTTGATTGAACTTATTGTTCTTTATTACAGCATTTTTGGATTATAATAACATTCCATATAAAATTGTGGAAGTCAATCCCATCAGCAAAAAGGAGATAAAGTGGTCTGATTATAAGAAGGTGCCTATACTTAAAGTTGATGGTGAACAGATGGTTGATTCTTCAGGTTATTTGCTCTCTCTCAATCAATATTTCTACTGTGTTTTGATAGTTACATATATTTTCACCTTATAAGTTAACATTAGGATTCTTTATGTGTGTTCCAGATATAATCGATAAGCTTTTTCATAGGATCAACCCCGATAGCTCCATTCCTGATGGTGAAGAGAAGAAATGGCTTGAGTATGTTTCTATACATCTCTGATTCTTTATCATATTAGATTACAAAAGTTGCTACTGTTTTATTTAGAGGACTTCTGTGAAGGTTGCCAATTATTTGTGAGAGGAAGAGTCTATCAAATTTTTAGACAAAATTCATGTTACTCCTATTTTGAAGAATTTTCTCATCATCTCTAATTTACCATCAATATGGAGTCAGGCTTTCATTATAATTTATGGTGATACTATAATGTAGGTGGGTGGATAATCACTTGGTGCATGTTTTATCACCAAATATATATCGAAGTGCTTCTGAGGCACTTGAATCATTTGACTATATCACCACTCATGGTAAGATAAACTTTTCCTCTACATTCAAAGATTTATTTTTATTTAATATAGGTGGAAGATATATTATACTTTTATATTTGTGCTACCATTTTTGGTTGTAAGTGTTATTTTATTTCTTTCACAATTTTTAGTTGCTGGGAATAAAGATTAACTATGTGGAATGGATGGAAGGATATTTACAGCTATCATCATTTTGGTCTTATTGACTCTAGGTTTATAATTAACTTTGAATGAAGGCAGCACTTTGTTAATTCATGGTTGTTGTTGAGATTTATGGGCAATGCTTTGCTTTGCAGGTTTTGGTATTTGAACCTTCATTTAGCATCATGTTGTTTTCTACTCTTTTAAATTAATATTTTTTCTTGTCAATGTTATTCATGCTGGGTAGTGGATTCTCTTTAGTCGATTACTTGTACTACTATTATTTGTTTAAATTGTAGGGAACGTAATAATTTTTTGTGCATCTTGCTCTAAAAACTTGTAAAATCATTAGAGAAAGGATGGTATTCTGCTATTCATCTTTAATTTATGTTGTTTTCTGATAAATGTAGGCAATTTCAGTTTCACAGAGAGGTTAGTAGCAAAGTATGCTGGGGCAGCAGCTATGTATTTTGTCTCAAAGAAACTGAAGAAGAAGCACAACATTACTGATGAGAGAGCAGCCTTGTATGAAGCTGCTGAAACGTGGGTGGATGCTTTGAACGGCCGGCATTATCTTGGTGTGTTTAACAGTCATATGCAGTCTAGTGTGTTTTTGGCAAAATATATGAAATGTTTTATTTACAGACTATTAACATCTCAGTGTAATCTCTATTAGCAGGTGGTTCAAAACCCAATTTGGCCGACCTTGCTGTTTTTGGTGTTCTAAGGCCTATCAGATATCTAACATCCGGTAAAGATATGGTCGAACATACACGTATCGGTGAATGGTATGGTCGGATGGAAAATGCTGTGGGAGAGTCTGCTAGAATTAAGGAGTAAGAGAACTATTTGGGTTGCTGGAATAGAAGTCCCAGCATAATCAACCCAAATTTGTGAGTAGTGTGTTGAAAATAATAATACTAGAAAGTGAAACGTCCCGTTGCATAGGCAAGAGTATTCGGCATAAGATTACTTCTATGTTAGTACCTCCTGTCTATCTCCTAGAACGATTGTTATTTTGCGTAATTATGTGGCTTTTTGGTGGTGACTGGTGAAGCATCAAACAAAATGCGGGCGTTTTACCTTAGTTGTTTTCTGTTTTCCAATGTAGGGGATATAACATAACAGAAGTCTTTCTCTAAATTTAATTTATACAAGTTTTTATAATTAAAGCTGTAAAATATTTCAACTGTAAATTCAAATACAATAGATTTTCTTGCATCATATTGTAAAATATGATACCATTTAAGAGAGCGGTTTCAAATAAAAAACTATAAATAATTAAAAGATTTTTTAATTTGAGATATTTAAAATTTTGAAATATAATTAACAAGATATTTATTGTTCTAAAAAACATATTTTTCACATTAACATCATCTTATTATAATATAAAAAATAGGTTGAATCGTATTAGTATGTAGTATATTTTATAATTTCAATTATAAGGGAAATTGAAATAATTTATACTTTGAAGAGTATATAGAATAAGCAGATTTCAATAATATTAATGATATAAATTCAAATTTAGACGATGAAGAATTTAATCAAGGATCAACAAATGATGATAAAGAGTATATGTTAAATATTAAAGTGGAAATAATCAAACAAATATACATTAAAACAATTAGATAAAATAGCATATGATGTTTAATAGTAATCGAATTATCAACTATTTTTTAGATTAAATAATACATATGATGATTTGATTTTAATCATTGTTATTTGTTTAAAAATTATTTTCATCATACTAATAATTTTTTTATAATAATTAATATTTTTTAAAAAACATAAATAATAAAACAGTACAATTATAATTTATATTACCAAATATAAAATAAAAAATTACGATGTAAATAAACTCTATTAATCAAAGACATTCTAAAAATTACAATTTTTTATAATTACAATAATTACACATTCATTAATTAATTATGTGATGTACAAACAAATTCTAAATAATGAATAATATTAGAAACGGTGGCCCAATTAAATCTCCAGGTTTAAATCTCCTATTAGCAGCCGGGTGACTTTGAGGCTTAGAAGCTTCATCAGCCCAAACGGCCCAACATTGTCGGCATCAAGCATTGGCGTGGCATATCAGGCTCGAATATTTTCATCTAACGGCTGGCCACCTGTTCTTTCGCTTGAGTTAACCCTCTAGGATCGTGCCACGCGTCTAGCATATACCTAAATCTCAATACATTTATGCACATATAATTATCCCCAATCCCGACTCCTCATCGACTTTCACTCTGCAACCAATAGAAGATAGGAATCGAAGAACAAAGGCCATAGCAATTCTCTTTCGGCAAACACAGACGAATTTTGGTTAGATCAACGATGCAACAAGGAGATTACAGCTCCTATTATCAATATCATTACCCTTCAAACCCCAATCCTAACCCCAACCCTAGCCCGAATCCCAATCCAGTACCCGCCGAATTTCACCAACCACCTTACGCATCTGCTCCACCTTTTAGCTCCGGTTATGCCTCCTCTGATTACTCCGTTTATACCCCAAATTACCCTTCCTATTCTCAAAATCTTGATGCTGCCTCTCCCACTGCTTCCGCTTATACTCCTCCACCCTCAACCACAACCACTCCACCGGCTCCGGCCATAGCTCCACAATCGTCTTTCAATCAACAACCCATGGCGCCACCCTCGGCGACCACGGCTCCTTCTTTTCCGCCATATGATTCACATGTTCCCTATCAGCCTCCGGCCTCCCAGCCTCCTTATTTCCAGCAGTATGATCAGCATCAGACGGCTTCCAGCTACGGTCCTGCTCCTCCAAACCCTAACCCTAACCCTAACCCTAACCCTAACCCCACGCCTAATCCGTCTTGCTATTCAAATCCATACGGCCAAGTTGGATCATCGGTATCAGCTATCCATCCCGCTTATGAAAACGCTTACGACAATTCCATGAAATTCGATCACGGCGGTGGCAGTTATTTCGACGATAAATACGGAGGAGGATATAACCTCAACAGATCCGAATTAGGATCCGATCTCTATGGAAAGCGATCGGATAGCTATTCACGATACGGTGATGATGGTGGGTTTGGTGACGGGGTTTATGCTTATGAAGGAGGAAAGGTGGAGCCTTATGGGGCACGTGGTACAGCCCCAAAATCGTCGACATGGGTTCAATTCGATGATTATGGGCGATCTATTAATATCCCTTCTGGGAAGGACTCATCTGGTGGGTCAGGTTCAGCCGCTGGTAAGATTTTGAGGGCGGTGCCGAAGGATGACACCCAGCAAGATGTAAAGAGCGGTGTCCAGAAGTTTCGTGTTAAGTTGTTGTCTGAAAGTGGAGCTCATGGCCCCATGGACGTACTTTGCCAGGTAACTTCTAGTTAAATATCGTCAGACTTGATTCACATTTGGTTGGAGAGATGAAGTTTATTGTCTTTGATTTCAACTATATTGGTTGTATTGTTGAATTATGAGTAAACGTAAACTGGATGGTTAAAATGCTTTGAAGGTTCTTCAAATTTTAGTCCTATAAGTCCTTTAGTTCTGTATGATTTATCATCATTGTATTTCATCTTTCTATTACTGATGGATAATTGTGTCTGGTAGCCCCTTATTTCTTTCTCCAGTACTTTGAACTCGTGATATAGCTTATTTTATTTGGTGGCAGATTGGTTTAGATGGTATTCGTATGCTTGAGCCTAGCAGCAGTCGAATATTGAGAATATATCCTCTTGAGAACATCACAAGATGTGAAGTGAGTTGCCGAGTATTTTTATTTTCTTTCTCCTCCCATCCCGGTGTTTTTCTCTTTGGTTTTCTTTCTTTTAATGACGTGGTCATTGTAATAAAAAGTATATTTATTGTAACGTAGGTGTTGGACTCATCTACCTTTGCATTCTGGTCCAAGAGCTCTGTTGACATTGAACCAAGACGGATCAGGTTGCGATCAAACAGTTACACTACAAATACCCTTCTGGATATTGTAACAGCTGCAACTGTCCAGGTGGGTCTCAGAGAGTTATAATTTTCTTATTTTCTTGTGAGAATTAACTGTTTAATTTGTATGACTTAATGCTATCAACTTTGTCTACTTTTTTCTGTTTTAGCTAGTACTGGTATATTCTTGATCCTTATTTAAGGTATTTCAACTCTTCTGTTAGAAGTAGTCGTTGCTTTCTATCATGGTGTTGTTTTTATGATTCTTAGCATTATTCAGCATTGTCATATAGAGTCATATACTGACTGATTCAGCATTGTTGCACATGGACTAAAACCTGGATGCAGACTTCATTTATTTGTAGAAATACACGTACACATACATGCTCAAAATCAGCTAATTTGTATTCAGGAATCAGGAGGAACAAATTGAAGTACAATTGTGTATTGTTTGTTATAGCTTAAGAAAATATAACCTGCTAGAGTAAATTTGTATTTCTTGATACTGCCATTAGTAATTTGAAGTGCCCATCCAAAGAGAGTGCAATGGCATGATATGTAATTCATTTGTATCACTCAAAGTTTTAAATAATGAGCCTTTAAGTCATGTTAAAGATATGGAAGATTGTCATTCTGCTGTGGTGCTTATTGGCAGTAAGCATATTCTGACGGATTCAGCATTGTTGCAACTGGACGAAAACCTACTCAAAAGACTGAATGCAGACTTGGTTATTAGTTCATTTATTTGCAGAAATACATGTACACATGGGTGCAGAAAATTAGCTAATTTGTGTTCAGGAATCAGGAGGAACAAAGTGAAGTACAGTTGTGCAGTGTTTGTTATAGCTTAAGTAAATATAATCTGCTAGAATAATTTTGTTTCTCTTGATACTACCATTAGGAATTTGAAGTGCCTATCAGAAGAGAGTGCAATGACAAGATATGTGATTCACTTGCATCACTAAAAAAATCTTAAATAATGAGCCTTTAAGTCTTGTCAAAGATATGGAAGATTGTTATTCTGCTGTGGTGCCTGTAGGCTGTATGCATATGTGCATTCATATGTTTAAGGCTCAAAATGTTTTTTTTTTTCTTTACTATCTTGATCCTCATGCATGTATGGCTTGATTCTTCTTTGAATTTTTGTCCTCTGGTTGGTACATCAGACATGCATGCACTTTTGCATGTGTCTAGATGACTTTACTCTCTTACATTTTGATTGCAGATCAAGGAGATGGGTTGGAAAAGTCGGCCTCCTGAATCTGCCAAGGCTGCTGAACAAACTGCGGAAAAGAAGAGAGGATTTGCTGATTGGATGAACATTATAAAACCTGGTGCTGAAGAGAAAGATCACTGGGTAAAAATTAGAGTTCCACAGATGATCCCCCCCCCCACCCTTTTTCCTCCCCTTTCACCTATATATTGCATGTCAAATAACAAAAATCACATCTGAAAAGTTCATAATATGCTTATTCTATATCCTTTTTCTTGTTAGGTGCCTGATGAAGCTGTTTCAAAATGCACTGCATGTGCAACAGATTTTGGGGCTTTTGTGCGGAAGGTACGTCAGTCCCCATGTTTGGAAAAGATTTCCAGCTTGCCTTATTTGACATTTAAGTTTAATGCGTTCTGTCCTTTTTCTTTTCAGCACCACTGCAGGAACTGCGGGGATATTTTCTGTGACAAATGTACCTATGGTAGAATTGCTCTAACTGCTGATGAGAATGCTCCACAAGTTAGGGTTTGTGACCGATGCATGGTATACTTATCAATCTGTTTCTCACCTTTCCTAACAAAATAGTTTCTGTGGTTTTTTCTCATGTTTATAGTTTTCAGAACTTAGCATACGACTGTTAGGCATTGGTTTGTGGTAAGAATCCAGGATGACAAGGACCTTTACTTTAAAACCTTGTAGAGTCCTTGTATTAAGGACTGTCTTGGTTGAACATGTAGAGTCCTTGTATTTCTAGTGTGTCCTTTACTTTAAAGCCTCTCTTCGGGCGACTGGCCAATGGAAGAGTCATTAAGGATATCTGTTGTCCTGTGGTTTAACCTTTAACTATTATTCTCTTCCCCTTTAAAGCTTTTATTTGAAGCGGTTAGAGGCATCTGGTAAGTGGTTGAGGCAACTGAACTTGATTAGGCTGTTCAAGGGAAGGTTGAATACCAGGAAAGCACGAACATATTTTTCATAGTTGTTTGCTGAATTATGAAAGAATGACTTTCTCTTTACTTTTCTTGGGAAAGGAATTGTCATATGTAATATTCCTATCAGTCTTAGTACTTGTCCTTCTGCTGTAGGCTGAAGTGACTCAGAGGCTGAATAATGCTAAGGAAATAGCAACTAAACCTACTGTATTGCAGAGTCACGAGGATCTTGCTAGGAAGCTTCAGGTATACATCGTTTTGGAACTATATGATTTTTGATGTTAATCATAAATTAATTTGTGTCAATCTTGCTAAATTACTTATTTGAATTGTCCAATTGTGATCTCTTATGACAGGAAGAGATGGGGAGAAGTCGCAGAGCATCATCAGGTAACTACTTGTACCTTGAGTGTTGTATGATACTGTGAAATGAGTTACTCGCATAGATGTATGCATGCACATTATCGTATTAGTAAACATAAAATGGAAGAGCGCATAAATGTATCGAGCTCAGGGTGTTGGTTGAAAAGACGGGGTTGGATCAATTGTAGTTCACATTTAATAAATGGGGACCTTTCTTAAACGGTTTCGTTTTGATAGGCTCCACGTCTGATGGATCTGGTAGGCGGATGAAGGAAGTTGCCTGTCCTACATGCACAGTTCATTTGCAGGTCTCTAATCCATGCAGAGCACCATTTCATGATTGCAAGCTGACCTTTAAGTGTTGTCATAAATTGGCTGAATTCGAGATTATTTTGCAGGTTCAAGTTCCAAGCTCAGGTTCTGAGACCATTGAATGTGGGGTGTGTCAGCATCCTTTTCTCGTTAGTGCCCATTGATCAATGCGCTTTTGTCACCAGTGAATTGCTCTTTTTCTCTATTAATTTCTTGTTGAGGTCGTGTTTATAATAAACTAATACGGATAAGCTCTCTATTATCGTCTCTTTGTTGGAAAACCTGGCTGTTCTTTTGTCATCTCTCCAAGTTATTGTGAATATGAAACTTATCTCTTGATCTTTAATCAAGTCTTTTGTATAAAATTTACCGACCGTTTTAATCTGTAGTGATTGCAAGACTGTTTCCCAGCGCCAGTCAAATGGGTTTTTTACGCCAATAATATAAAATAATTAAATAAATACTTAAATGAAGTAAAGGCAGTAATATTTACGAAATTAGGTAGGAGCTACAGTAAGAAATCAGTGTCACTTGATCAATCGACGGTATTTATCTCTCCAATTATCGGTCACATCAAGTTTTAAAAAAATAATAAATTTTTTATGGGTTAGTTTAGTCATTAGGCAATACCAATATTGGAAATAAAAAATATGAGTTTATTCTATATGTTTTAGATGAAAAAAATTATTTTTTTAATGATGTTGATATTTTATAGCAAAATATTTTTTTTAAAGCTGAAAAAAACACTAATATAATAAAATTTATCGGGTTCAAGCGGCATCGGCCTTAGCCTGTCATCAATGTGACTTGTCATTCACGGTTTGGGTTTTAATACTTAATTAATGTGTTTTTTTTTTTTAACTTTGGGTTTAAAAATATATAATATAAATATTATTTTTTATTAAGATTAAATATAAAATTAATATTTGAATTTGTTCACTTCTCTCAAATTAATATTTATAATATTTTTTTTTCAGATTAATACTCGATTTATTTCCGTCTACTATATTGAGACTTGACACTAATACCGTTAATTTTTTGATGATGTCATAACCTTAGCCAATCGCATGCTTCCATGTGGCATCCCATTATACCACCTTTTTTTTTTTTTCCCTCTCATTCTCTTCCCTTTTTAATTTCATTTTTTTGGGTCTTTTTCTACATCTTTCTTCTTTCTTTTTTCTGTCAAAACCCCCCAAAATTTTCTCAATGTTCATACATCGTCTCATTCCCTTCAACCCAAGTTGTTGCTTACGTCATTGTCAGAGGTTGGCCTCTTTTTCGGCCTGAAAATGGCATCGAAATTGAGTTAATTTGGGGTTTCTAGGGTTTTGAAAGTTCTTTCAAATTAAAGTTCATCCGAATTTGAATATTTTAAAAGCCCTGATTTACTCCATGAAATCGAGCTTAAAAAAAAATTCAATTACTGAAACATATGAACCCAATTTTAAATGATTGAAATTATATAAATGTTTCCAAGAAACAGGAAAGGGTTTCTTCAACACTTAGATTCTAATCTTAAATCCAGAATCCACTAACAAACATGTTAAGCAAGATGCCATAAAGGGAAAATGATAAACCAAAACAATTAAATACAATTGAGAATAAATGGTGAACATAAAAGAATGATTGAATTCTGGAAAATAATCAAATACAAGTAAAGTGTTCATCGAATTATATCCCTCAAAAAATAAACAAAAGTATGATAGTAAAATAGAAAAAGAAAAGAGGAGAATAATAACAATAAAAAGCCAAACTAGCAACAACGACAATGACGACTGCCATTGTAAGCCTGGAGGTGAACCACAACATCGATGCACATTGACCAACGGCGAGGCCATTGACAGTGGTGGCTCGATTCAACATCGAAGAGCAAGCAAAACATAATAGAAAATTCATAGCTAACTATTGAGGTTTTTATTGAGGACTTATTTGTTCGAGTTTGGTGATCCCAACGATGGTAAGGCGAATCATGGCACAATGTACCACATACTGGAGACCAGTGGTGATCTAATGGTGTAAAAAGGAGACCGAAGAAAGAAAAAGAACAAAGCTTTGGCCTTTGTTTCATCAAACTTGGCTCGGACCATGGTCACATGGCCTCAACACGCAGTACGAACCCTAATCATATTATAAAATTGGTTAATATCTCACAATTAAATAAAAAATTACGTGCAACTATGCCAAAAAATGCGTACAACATTAGAACATCTCTTATCGGTAAGTGCATCATCCTAACTACGTGATTTTTTGCAATAATTAAAGAACTCATATTGAACCCCATGTAATGGTCTAATGATCAAGAGTATTCAATGCATCAGGTTTGACTTGAGTTCGAATTGCACTAGACACGTTTGTTGTTCGAGATTTGTCTTATTATTATAATTTACCAAAAAAAAAAATCATCGAAATAAGCAAAAACAATTAAAATTTTAATATTCGACTTAACAAATAAACAATATAAAAATTACGCTTAGTACAAATGTAAAATATAGTACACTTTTACAAATATCAATACTAACAACTAAAAAAAATATGGTACTATTACAACTCTCTAAACTAACACAATTCTAATTTTTTTCGAACTTAACATATTATTACAAAAAAAAAATTAACTTTTAATACAATTCTAAACTATTAATAATAATTATACTATTAGAAAAAAATACACATTTGTTTTTTTGACACTTTCAGCAGTGAGGAGAGAGAAAGAGAGGGACCATCCAAGTATTTGTAATATAAAAAAATGAAAGATGCAAAATAATTTTTTTTTTTTGGTAATAAAAGATAAAAGACCTCCTAAATAGCAAGAGACCAAATCAGCTTAATCTCCAGTAAAGGCTTGCGCGCATTTATCCTTTTCAAGCTGTTGTAACAGCTGCTGCGAAGGTCGTTGAAGAATCATCATACTGTCCATAGCTCCAACTGCTGATGTAATACCCTTACACCCGGTTCACGCGTATAAACTCGATATAAGAGTATTACATACAGTGCCAGAGAGTTAAAAACGAGTATAATAAAATTTTCTTTCAAATACTGTGTAATTGAATCGATTTACTCAAAATATCACAAAATAATCAAGTATAATCAAAATCGAGACTTAAAACAATTTTGAAAATAATAAAATTGTAACACCCTTATATCCGGTTCATATGCATAAACCCGATATAAAAGTATTACATTAAATAAACCGAGTCATGCAACTTTTTTTTTTTATCCAAAATACCTCATTTCATTTCGTCACACAAAACAACATTTTTGTTTATCTAATAAGTACACATATAAGTTCCATAGTACATGTCATTTTACATCAAAAGTAATATACCAAAATTTGAGCTCCAAGTGATGTGATGTAATGAGAAGTCCCAATCTACCTTCTTGTATTCCTTGTACCTACGTGTTAAAATAAACGCGTTAAGCCGGTGAAGGCTTAGTAAGCACTACAAAAGTAATGAATGATCATTTAAGTACTCATGCATATAAACTTCTTGCTTTTCTTACATGTAACCTGTAACTTACCACAATGGTACAACTTACACTTTTATCCACTTTCTATAGTTTAGCCCTTAGTAGACTTTTATAGAACCGTTAGGATATACGGAACAAACAGAGAGCACATAAGTGCAGGGCAATAGAGAGCACACACAGTGCTAAACAGAGAGTACACAAAGTACTAGTCAGAGAGCACACAAAGTGCTAATCTGAGAGCACACATAGTGCTAATAACAGAGAGCACGAGACGTGCTAAACAGAGAGCACACACAGTGCTAATCAAAGAGCGCGCTAGTGTTCCTTAATGGCATGCCACTAATATCACAATGGTTCTAATTTGTCTACTTGGGCACAATCTCAATTAGCATCATTTCTCATAAATGATATATCTCACATAAATACATCATCAAATACTTCATATTTATATTTTCAAAGCTGTACACTTGCGTCACAGTCACTAAATTATTTATATCTTGAGCTACAGAATTCAAAATCATAATCCGCTTGATGTTTCTGAAACTAGACTCAATCATATTTTTACCATAAAATTTCCAGAATTTTTACTTTAGCCAATTTGTACAGTAAATTCTTTCAATTTACCTCTTCTCTGCTGTCTGACAGTTTCGACCTTTCTTCACTAAAAATTATCTATCTTTTAGTACACAGATCAAATGATGTTCTCGTTTGTTTATATTGAAAATAGACTCATTAAGGATTTATCCATATAAATTTCAGTCTATAATTATTTTTCTACATTTTTCTATGATTTTTCAAAGTCAGAACAGGGGAACTCGTACCTACTCTGACCTTGTTACACAAAATCAGTTGTATCTCAGAATTTACAGATCCATTTCAATCACCGTTTCTTCCATATGAAACTAAACTCAATAAGATTTAATTTCATATATAATATAACCCTTAAATCTTTATATACAATTTTTAGTGAATTTTCGAAGTTAATCCTCTGTTCTGTCCAGACTGTTTTACTAAATCACACATTAATCCCTTCATTTTATCATTATAAACATTCAAATCAAGTGCCTATCTAACAATTTCTATGCTAATAATTCATATACCATTAGAGAAATTAAACCATAGTTCAAAACTCTTGTAGTACTTACAACAAAAAGGCTGATTTCCTTCTCTTTTACCCCTTGTTCTATTCTTTTCCTTTGTCTTCAATTTGATCCTTGCCTCTCTTCTCTTTCTCTTCAATTTCACACAAACACATGTAAGCTAAATGCTATAATTCAATGATTTCCATGCTAAATAACAGTAAAATACATGTATATCATGAGGATTTAACCATTTCTTACCTTAACCCTTGAATTCAAATTTTCTCGATTTAGTCCTTTATCTCTCTAACACCTCAAAATTAATTCTATAAGAAGTTTAAGGTGTCTACTAACTCTCTTTTATGACTTTCTTTCAGAAGTTCTAAAGAAAATGGAAGGTTTTGGAGTTTGGAAAGCTTAAAAATGATGGAAGGACCTATTTGGAATAAAAGCAAAAGTTGGAAATGAAAGAAAAGGCCATGGACGGCTAACTTAATGAAAAAGATGATATTTTCATCTTTTTAACCAGCTTTTTCTTCTCTCAAATTCTCTAGAATTTTCACTTAAAATATCTCACTTAAGAAAAATGGTAAAATTACACTCTTAGTCCTTGAGCCTTTCAACTTTACACTTTGGCCCAAAACTTTGCCTCCAAAAAAAATATCTTCCACCAAATTACTCTTTTGCCCCTCCTCAATCAATCTAATTCCCATGATGACTCAAAATTCATTTCGGATAATTCGCTATTTAATCCCCCATATTTTCTCTCCTTTACTATTTAATCCTTAAATTTTTTTTTCTAACCTTCCTTACTTCACTAAACATTTATAATTCTCTATTCTAATTTATCACTATTCCAAATCCGGTTCAAACACACGGATGTTACAAAAATATAAAATTTGATTCGAAATAGGGTAAATTATCAATACTTTTGCTTAAAAAACGAAACCAATGGGGCATTTTGGAACTTTGGTATCAATACCACCTTAAAAATATCGATACCTCTGTCTCAAAATCAGTAAATATAGCCGAAAACTTAGTAAAACCCCCTGAAACCATATAAAAACTTTTTCTACAGTTCAATTCAGTCCAAACACAATTTCATCCAAAATTCATCATTTCATTTCATCAACTTATAGTGTTCCAAAACAACATTTATATCCACTCATTGAGGTTATATAAATACCATTTGTACATGCCATTTTACCTCAAAATAAGTATACCTTGTCTTGCAATCTTCCAATGTTGATGTGATTTGATGAGAGGCACCTAATCCAATCTTAGCTTCTCAGAGATCTTGTACCTCAATATCACAATTTGCACATTCTTTCATCTTTTACAATTTAGCCATTATCGCGATCTTGTACCTCAACGAGATAAGCATTATCGCGATCAACCTCCACTCGTCTATAACCAACATGCCAAGCCAGTTTTAATCTTTCCACGATTGCACGAGCTTCCACCTGAAGAACTTCAGCCCTCCACACAATCATGGAAAAGCCTGTGATCCACTCCCCCAACCTGTCTCTAAAGACTCCAGCAATAGTAGCCTACCTTCTACCCTCCGAAACAGAACCATTTACATTGAGCTTCACCCAACCTTCCTCAGGCTATTGCCAGTGCTTCAACGTTCGAGTACCACAGGCTAAAGACTCCAACGACTCTCTTCTTCTACAACCTTTGGACCAAATGAAAGTCGTAGCAATTAAGTCTTGTCTGCTCCTTCTAACTTGGTTAAACACAAAATCATTCTGTGACTTCCAGAGTAACCAAGCAATAATGGAAAACAGAACACACCAATCGGTGCCCTCCCACTCCAGCTGCCCTTCATTCCCTAAATTCCAACATAACCAAGCCTGAAACTCAATTGAAAAAAAGACACGGTGATGCTGCTTAGGAATCAAAATATGCTAGATATGTCGTGCTGTCTCACAATCTCGCACCACATGTAACAGTGACTCGACAACACAACCACAAAGCTCGTAACTAGCAAACGAAGCCATACGACGCCTCACCCGTTCATCATTAGACAGCAGCTTCTTCCTCGCAAGTAACCATAAAAACTTTCTAACCCGTTGTGGTGCTATAATATTCCAAATGATCGCATCCAAAGGATGAGGGACATGGTCAAAAGAGCAACACAAATTATTGTATGACTTGCGTAAAGAAAAATGACCAGCCTCCACCCATCGCCAAGATAACAGATCAATACCACCATTGAAACACCCCTATACCCGATTCACACGTATAAACTCGGTATAGAAGTAATACATACAGTATCGAAGATTTTAGCACAAGTATAATAAAATTTTTCTTTCAAACAATGTGTTTTAAAGTTATTTTATTCAAAACTCATCATTTCAATTCATCAACCCGTAGTAATCCAGAACAACATTTATAATCATCCATTAGAGACACATAATAGTACCATTTGTACATGCCATTTTTACCAGAAGTAATGTACCTAAACTGAAGTCTTCCAATATTGATGTGATGTAATGAAAGGTCCCTTAGCTTGACTTCAACTTCTCGTAGCTTTTGTACCTACGCATTAAAATAAACGCGTTAAGCCGGTGAAGGCTTAGTAAGCACTACAAAAGTAATTAATGATCATTTAAGTACTCATGCATATAAACTTCTTGCCTTACTTACATGCAACCTATAACTTGCCACAATGGCACAATTTACACTTTTATCCACTTTCTGTAGCTTAGCCCATAGTAGACTATCATAGAACCGTTAGGATGTATGGAACAAACAAAGAGTACCAAAGTACTAACAGAGAGCACATAAGTTCTGGGCAACAGAAAACACACACAGTGCTAAACAGAGAGTACACAAAGTACTAATTAGAGAGCATACAAAGTGCTAGTCAGAGAGCACACACAGTGCTAATAACAGATAGCACGGGACGTGCTAAACAGAGAGCGCGCTAGGTTCCTTAATGGCATGCCCCTAATATCACAATAGTTCTAATTTCTCTACTTGGGCACAATCTCAATTAGCATAATTTCTCATAAATAATATATCTCACATAAGTACATCATCAAATACTTCACATTTATATTTTCAAAGTTGTTCACTTGCATCACAGTCACTAAATTATTTATATCTCGAGTTACAGAATTCAAAATTATAATCCACTTGATGTTTTTGAAACTAGACTCAATCATATTTTTACCATAAAATTTCCAAAATTTTACTTTAGCCAATTTGTACAGTAAATTCTTTCAATTTACCACTTCGCTGCTTCCTGACAGTTTCGACCTTTCTTCACTAAAAATTATCTATCTTTTAGTAAAGAGATAAAATTATGTTCCCGTTTGTTTCTATTGAAAATAAACTCATTAAGGATTCAGACGTATAAATTTAAGTCTCTAATAATTTTTCTATATTTTTTTATGATTTTTCAAAGTCAGAACAGGGGAACTCGAACCTACTCTGACCTTGTTATACAAAAACTAGTATATCTTGAAATATAAAATTCATTTTCTTTTCACTATTTCTTCCATATGAAACTACACTCAATAAGATTTAATTAAATATATAATTCGACCATTAACTCATTATATACAATTTTTGGTGAATTTTTGAAGTTAATCCTCTGTTATGTCCAAACAGTTTTACTAAATCACACATTAATCCTTTCATTTTATCATTGTAAATATTCAAATTATGTACCTATATAACAATTTTTATGCTAATAATTCACATACCATTAGAGAAATTAAACTATAATTCAAAACTCTTGTAGTACTTACTACAAAAAGGCTGATTTCCTTCTCTTTTCACTTTTTTCTCTTCTCTTTTTCTTTGTCTTTAATTTGATCCTTGCCTCTCTTCTCTTTCTCTTCAATTTCACATAAACACATATAATTTATAAGCTATAATTTAATAATTTTCATGCCAAATAATAGTAAAATACATGTATGTATGAGAATTTAACCATTTCTTACCTTAACCCTTGAATTCAAAATTTCTCAATTTAGTCCCTATGCTCTCTAACACCTCAAAATGAATTCTATAAGAAGTTTGAGGTGTCTACTAACCCCCTTAGATACTTTTCTTTCAGAAATTTCAAAGAAAATAGGAGATGTTGGAGTTTGGAGGGCTTAAAAATGATGAAAGGACCTATTTGGAATAAAATCAAAAGTTGGATGGAAGAAAGAATGGCATGAACGGTTGAACTATGAAAAGAGCTGATATTTTTTCCTTTTAATTGGTTTTTAACCTTTCTCAAATTCTCTAGAAATCTCACTTAAAATATCTCACTTAATAAAAATGATAAAATTGCACTTTTAGTCCCTAGACCTTCCGACTTTACACCTTGACCGAAAACTTTGCCTACAAAAATATCTTCCATCAAATTACTCTTTTGCCCCTCCTCAATCAATCTAATTCCCATGATGACTCAAAATTCAATTTAGATAATTCGCTATTTAGTCCCTTATATTTTCTCTCCTTTACTATTTAATACTTAAAATTTTCACTATTTAGATAATTCGCTATTTAATACTTAAAATTTCCACCAAATTACTATTTAGTCGCTATTTAGATAATTCGCTATTTAGTCCCTTATAGTTCAACTAAATATTTCTAATTCTCAATTATATTTTATCACTCAAATCCGGTTCAAGAACGCGGATGTTAAAATTCTCCCCCTAAAATAAATTTCGTCCTCAAAATTTATATGCACTAAACAACTGTGGATATTGGTGTCTCATTGTTTCTTCTCTTTCTCATGTGGCTTCCTCTAAGTTATGATGTCTCCATAAAACTTTTACTAAATGAATCCTTTTATTTCTCAACTCCTTTACTTCTCGAGCTAAAATCTTTATCGGTTCCTCTTCATAAGTCAAATTCGGTTGTATTTCTATAACCTCCGGAGTAATCACAAGAGATGGATCAGACCGATATCTTCGTAACATGGACACGTGAAAGACATTATGAATCTTGTCTAATTCTGGAGGGAGAGCTAATCGATAAGCCACAGGACCAACTCTTTCCAAAATTTCATATGGCCCGATAAACCTAGGGCTCAAATTTCCCTTTTTACCAAACCGAAAAACCTTTTTCCATGGAGATACTTTCAAGAAAACTTTTCACCCACATTGAATTTAAAATCTTTTCTTTTCAGATCAGCATATGATTTCTGTCTATCTGAAGCAGCTTTTAATCGGTCTCGTATTAACTTTACTTTCTCTTTAGTCTCTTGAATCAGATCAGGACCCACTAACTTAAGTTCACTCAGTTCTGTCCAACACACAGGAGTCCTACACTTTCTTCCATACAATGCTTCATATGGTGCCATTTGAATACTTGACTGATAACTGTTATTATAGGTGAATTTAATCAATGGCAAATACTTTTTCCAATTACCTTCAAACTCAATAATACAGCTTCTCAACATGTCTTCTAGAATTTGAATCACCCGTTCTGATTGCCCATCTGTCTGAGGATGATATGCTGTACTAAAATTTAATCGAGTACCCAAAGCTTCATGTAATCTTTCTCAAAACTTTGAAGTAAATCTAGGATCCCGATCAAAAATAATAGATACAGGCACACCATGAAGTCTAACTATTTCATCTATATACAATTGTGCATACTTATCCATTGAGAAATCAGTTCTTACTGGGAGAAAATGAGCAGACTTGGGTAGTCGATCAACTATCACCCAAATAGCATCTTTCTTCTTTTGTGAAAGTGGCAATCCCGTGACAAAATCAATTGTAATTCTTTCCCATTTCCACTCTGGAATGGTTATCGTTTGAAGCAACCCCGATGACACTAGATGCTCTGCTTTTACCTTCTAACATATCAAGCACTTGGAAACATACTCAACTATATTTCATTTCATCCCTTTCCACCAATAAAATGGCTTAAAGTCATGATACATCTTATTACTTCCCGGATGTACAGCAAACGAACTATGATGAGCTTCATCCAAAATTCTTCGTTTCAAATCTTCTTGATTAGGCACACATAACGGATTATGAAATCTTAAACTTCTTTCACTATCAATTTCAAATTCATTACCTTTGCCTTCTTCAAGTTGTTTCTTTATCTTCATCAACTCTTCATCATCTTTTTGTGCCTTTTTCACTTCTTGCAGTAGAGTCGGTTTTACTATGAATTCAACTAATAACTCACCCTCTTGTTGCATTTCCAAATGTGCATTCATTGTCTTTAGGGCTATCATTGACTTTCTACTTAAAGCATCAGCTACTACATTCGCTTTCCCGGGATGGTAATCAATGATGCAGTCATAATCCTTAATCAACTCAATCCACCTCCTCTGTCTCAAATTCAGCTCATTTTGAGTTAGCAAATATTTCAAACTTTTGTGATATGTATAAATATAGCACTTTTCTCCATATAAATAATGTCTCCAAATTTTCAATGCAAACACCACCGCAGCCAATTCAAGATCATTTGTCGGATAATTCTTCTCATGTGGCTTTAATTGCCTTGATGCATATGCAACTACCTTTCCATCTTGAATTAATACACAACTCAAACCATTATAAGATGCATCACTGTAAATCAAAAATTCTTTACCAGATTCTGGTTGTATTAACACCGGAGCTTCAGTTAATGCTATCTTTAATCTATCAAAGCTTTGTTGGCATCATTCATCCCACTCAAACTTCACATCTTTTTGTAGCAGTCTCGTTAAAGGCAAAGCAATTATAGAGAATCCCTGAACAAATCTTCTGTAATAACCAGCTAAACCAAGGAAACTTCTTACCTCTGTCACATTATTTGGTGGTTTCCATTCGAGTATAGCTTCAACTTTTTTCGAATCAACACGTATACCATCAGCCGACACAATGTGACCCAGAAAAGTAACTTCTTTTAGCCAAAATTCACATTTGCTCAACTTGACAAACAATTGTTTTTCTCTTAGCATCTGTAATACAATTCGATGATGCTTCTCATGTTCTTGTTCTCCTTTCGAATATACCAGAATATCATCAATAAATACCACCACAAACTGATCCAAATATGGCTGGAAAATTCTATTCATAAGATCCATAAATGCAGCCGGAGCATTAGTCAATCCAAATGGCATAACCAAGAACTCATAATGTCTATATCGAGTCCTAAAAGCAATCTTTGGTACATCAGAATCTTTTACCTTCAACTGATAGTATCCCAATCTAAGATCAATCTTTGAAAACATACTTGCTCCCTTCAGTTGATCAAATAAATCATCAATCCTGGGTAGTGGATATTTGTTCTTTATCGTCACTTTATTCAATTGACGATAGTCTATACAAAGCCTCAAAGACTCGTCTTTCTTTTTCACAAATAAAACTGGGACTCCCCACGGTGACACACTGGACATATAAATCCTTTATTTAATAACTCTTGCAACTGAGTCTTTAATTTTTTTAACTCCGTCGGTGCCATCCGATAATGTGCAATTGAGATCGGTGCAATACCCGGTACTAAATTAATTACAAATTCAACTTCTCTTTCAGGAGGTAAACCAGACAACTCTTTAGGAAACACATCAGGAAATTCTCGTACCATTGGTAAGCAAGGAAAGCATTATACCCTTTCTTAATCATCTTGAAAGCCTTAATAGTAGAGACTACATTCGATAAAGCACTGAATTTCTCACCAATTACAACTACTTCTTTTTCATCTGAAGTTCTTAAAAAATTCTTTTTCTTCTACAATCAACCATGACTCCATGTTCAAATAACCAATCCATTCCCAATATTACATCAAATTCATGAAATGTAAGAGCCATGAGATCTGCTGGAAATTCATAACCCTGAATCTTTAAGGGACATCTCCTACACACTTTATTGACTTTTTCACTTTGCTCAAATGGATTTGTAACAATCACTTCATGTTCAGTGGGTTTTACTACTAATTCTCTCTCTTTCACTAATGAGATGCATATGTATGAATGCGTAGAACCAGGATCGATTAATGCAACTACAGAAGAGTCAAATAAAGAAAATTTACCAGTATCGGGAGCATCTTCTTCTTCTCTCATTCTGATTGCATATGTCCTTGGTCCTTGAAACTCTGATCTATCAGCCCCATCTTTTACCGATCTCATACCAACATTACCAGAATTTTCAAGCAATCTGCTTCTTTGTGGAGCTGAACTACCTTTTACAGAGTGTTCGGTAGTATTCTGTAATCATTCTTGGACAATCTCTTATAAAATGACCTTGAGACCCACATCTAAAACAGGCTCGAATATTCAGTCAACACTCTCCTCAATGAAATCTTCCACAATGTTCACACGGTAATTGCATTTGTGATGACCTTCTTCTAGTACCACCTATACTAACTATGAAAGTTCCTTGTTGAGTTTGTCGTGTTTGGCTTCGAGATCTCTGACCAGTAGAAAAAGAAGCATATCTAGGATCTCTAAATCCTCTTATTCTTTTCGAAGAAGGAGGTGCAGAACTAATAGTTGTTCTTTTTCCAACACTTTTCTCTTTCGAACGAATCAATCCCTCATCTAACCTCTGAGCTCGATCAACCAGAACAGGAAATTCTTGTAGATGTAACAGTAGAAGTGGAAAATATATCTCTTCATTCAATACCCACTCAAATATTCTACACATATTTGCTTCATTAGCTATCAATTCTTTAGCATACCTGCTCAGTCTGAGAAACTCACGTTCATACTCAGCCACGGCCATGTTATTTTGTTTCAAGTCTAGAAATTTCCTTTTCTTCTTCTCCAAATATAACTCACTGATGTATTTCTTCTTGAATTCAGACACAAAGAAATTCCAGTTGATCCTTTCTACAGGATGAATATTTAACACTGTAGTCCACCACTGGTATGCTTCACCTTTCAATAAAGACACTGCACATTTTAACTTTTCTTCTCAAATACATTGTAACTCTTCAAACACTCTCTAGCTATTTTTTAGCCATTCTTCAGCTTCTGCTGGATCATCATCTTTCTTTCCTTTGAATTCTTCGGCTCCATGTTTCCTTAATCTCTCCAAAAGAGATCGATAATGCAGAAGGTTGTGGCTGAGGAACACTAATAGGAGGTGGTGGAGGAACAGTCTGAGCATTATTATTTCTTACAACTTGCTGTAACAACTGATTCATCGTTTGCAATAAAGTTGCAATCGAAATTTCTTGTTGAGATGGCATCGGCTCACTCGTAGGTTGAGTTCTTCCATTAAACATGGACCCCTTACGATCATCAGAATGTACTGATTCTCGTTGAGCTTAGATCCTAGGTGAATCTTCTTCTCTAACAAGATTTGGGGTCCTACTTTCAACTTCATCTTCAGACTCTTCACGAGATCTATTTGACATATCTACTTTCTACAATATTCACAAATTAAACATTTAAAAACTAAATATTCTCTCATCACATCAACATAATAAATGGCATGTATAAGTGGACTCATTCTCGGCCCCAAACATCAAAAAATCTTCGCTCTGATACCAACAAATGTAACACCCCTATACTCGGTTCACATGTATAAACCCAGTATAGAAGTAATACATACAGTATCGAAGATTTTAGCACAAGTATAATAAAAATTTTCTTTCAAACAATGTGTTTTAAAGTTATTTTATTCAAAACTCATCATTTCAATTCATCAACCCGTAGTAATCCAGAACAACATTTATAACCATCCATTGGAGACACATAATTGTACCATTTGTACATGTCATTTTTACCAGAAGTAATGTACCTAAACTGAAGTATTCCAATAGTGATGTGATGTGATGAGAGGTCTCTTAGCTTGACTTCAACTTCTCGTAGCTTTTGTACCTACGTGTTAAAATAAACGCGTTAAGCCGGTGAAGGCTTAGTAAGCACTACAAAAGTAATGAATGATCATTTACGTACTCATGCATATAAACTTCTTGCCTTACTTACATGTAACCTGTAACTTACCACAATGGCACAATTTACACTTTTATCCACTTTCTGTAGTTTAGCCCATAGTAGACTATCATAGAACCATTAGGATATACAGAACAAACAGAGAGTACCAAAGTACTAACAGAGAGCACATAAGTGCTGGGCAACAGAGAGCACACACAGTGCTAAATAGAGAGTACACAAAGTACTAATCAGAGAGCACACACAGTGCTAATAACAGAGAGCACGAGACGTGCTAAACAGAGAGCACGTTAGTGTTCCTTAATGGCATGCCACTAATATCACAATGGTTCTAATTTGTCCACATGGGCATTATCTCAATTAGCATCATTTCTCATAAATAATATATCTCACATAAATACATCATCAAATACTTCACATTTATATTTTCAAAGTTGTTCACTTGCATCACAGTCACTAAATTATTTATATCTCGAGCTACAAAATTGGAAATTATAATCCGCTTGATGTTTTTGAAAATAGATTCAATCATATTTTTACCATAAAATTTCAAAAATTTTACTTTAGCCAATTTGTAAAGTAAATTCTTTCAATTTACCACTTCGCTGCTGCCTGACAGTTTCGACCTTTCTTCACTAAAAATTATCTATCTTTTAGTACAGAGATAAAATTATATTCTCGTTTGTTTCTATTGAAAATATACTCATTAAGGATTCATACGTATAAATTTCAGTCTCTAATAATTTTTCTATGATTTTTAAAAGTCAGAACAAGGGAACTCGAACCTACTCTGACCTTGTTATACAAAAACTAGTATATCTCGAAATATAAAATTCCTTTTCTTTCACTGTTTCTTCCATATGAAACTATACTCAATAAGATTTAATTACATATATAATTCGACCCTTAACTCATTATATACAATTTCTGGTGAATTTTTGAAGTTAATCCTCTGTTCTGTCCAAACTGTTTTACTAAATCACACATTAATCCCTTCATTTTATCATTGTAAACATTCAAATTATGTACCTATATAACAATTTTTATGCTAATAATTCACATACCATTAGAGAAATTAAACTATAATTCAAAACTCTTGTAGTACTTACAACAAAAAGGTTGATTTTCTTCTCTTTTCACTCTTTGCTCTTCTCTTTTCCTTTGTCTTCAATTTGATCCTTGCCTCTTTTCTCTTTCTCTTCAATTTCACATAAACACATATAAGCTATAAGCTATAATTCAATAATTTTCATGCTAAATAATAGCAAAATACATGTATGTCATGAGAATTTAACCATTTCTTACCTTAACCCTTGAATTCAAAATTTCTCAATTTAGTCCCTATGCTCTCTAACACCTCAAAATGAATTCTATAAGAAGTTTGAGGTGTCTACTAACCCCCTTCTATACTTTTGTTTCAAAATTTCAAAGAAAATAAGAGATTTTGGAGCTTTGAGGGCTTAAAAATGATGAAAGGACCTATTTGGAATAAAATCAAAAGTTGGATGGAAGAGGGAATTGCATGAACGGTTGAACTATGAAAAGAGCTGGTATTTTTGCCTTTTAATTGATTTTTAACCTTTCTCAAATTCTCTAAAAATCTCAATTAAAATATCTCACTTAATAAAATGGTAAAATTGCACTTTTAGTCCCTAGACCTTCCAACTTTACACCTTGGCCCAAAACTTTGCCTCCAAAAATATCTTCCACCAAAATACTCTTTTGCCCCTCCTCAATCAATCTAATTCCCATAATGACTCAAAATTCAATTTGGATAATTCGCTATTTAGTCCCCCATATTTTCTCTCATTTACTATTTAATCCTTAAAATTTTCTAACCTTCCTTACTTCAACTAAACATTTCTAATTCTCAATTTTATTTTATCACTCAAATCCGATTCAAGAACGCGGATGTTACGACCATCCTGTGATGGAAGGTCATAAGAACAAACCTGACTCATAATACTTTGTGGTAAAATAGTTGAAAGCCATCGTGAATTCCAACCCCTATTGTCATCCACTATATCACAGACCCGAAATGCTTCATTGAGATTTTCGGTACCAATATAATACTGCTTCAAAGGACCCAAATCACCCACCCAACAGTCATTCCAGAAATTTACAAGGGTACCATTACAAATCCTCCAAATTAGCTCCACTCTTACAGTTTCCCATACATTGGCAATAGCTCTCCACACATGCGAACAGTTAGCACGCTGTAAAGACCCTGGAACAGTGCCTTGTATATTATATTTATTCCTCAACAATTTGACCCAAAGCACATCTGGTTCAGACACCAACTTAAAGCTTAATTTTAACAGGAATAAAAAATTCTGATTAGCAAGGGACCTTATGCCAAGCCCGCCTTTATCCATCGATCTACAGATATCAGACCATTTAACCAAAGCAACCTTACGTAAAAATTACAATTTAACTTCAACCCCCTAAAAAAAAATTTCGACTTCGCCCCTATATACTTTTGTTTTGATTTTCGGAGGATAATAAGTGCTAATTTTTTTAAAAAATAACATGCTTTAATAATACTAAACCATTATTAAAATAACTAATTATACTAAAAAAAAATAAAACAAACCTTACCTTTGGGGGAGAGGGGGGAACCTTACCCGCTTCAAACTCTTTTCTTCTTCTTCTTCTTTTTTTTTTTTTTTTAACTTAGATGTCCAACCCCCTTTTATTACAATAAAAATAATATTTATAGTATATATTTTTTAAACTCAAAGCGGAAAAAGAATTGATGTAATGAATTTATCAGGTATTGAAATTCGAATCTTGATTGATGGGTCACATCGATAGCAAATCGTTAGAAAAAATGAATTTTTCGATCATAATTCGGGTTTTAATATCTGATAAATTTCATTACATCTGTGTTTTTTTTTTTAAGTTTTTTAAAAAATATTTTGCTATAAAATATTAGGGTGCCAGCTCGGCGGCACCAATAAAAAAATTATTATTTTTTCCATCTAAAACGTATGAAAAAACTCGTATTTTTTATGTCCAATACTGATGGACAGCATCGATTTTTTACTATAGTTCCTGTTTAGATTCATAAATATTACCGTATTTATCCATTTGAGTATTTATTTAAATATTTTATATTATTTGGGTAAAAAACTGATATCAGGTAAATGGCATTGCTGCAAAATACTTGTATATTGGGTGTAGTTGTGGACTGCAGCATCCTCTAAAATTTCACAACCTTTCAGCCACTATTCCGCATCTTAATTATCTTTAGATAATTCAAAGATTTGGCCATAAACGTGTGTATTATACATTGACATTAATGTTAAAATCAACACGGTTGTTGACCAATATCATAAAGGCGAGCAGATGAGAGACCTCAACAACTGCTTGGTTTGGTTGGTAACAACAGACTGGACTATAATTAATTCTCTTCCATCTTATGAACATTTGCAAGATTCCCTTCCTTCTTCCAAAAAAGAAGGGCATACCTTTTAATGGCATTACTTGCATTTAACAAACGCTAGGTTTATGATGATACTCATGGTTTCGTTAGAGAGAGTGTGTTTTTAAGTTGAAAGCTCCCAACTCCTAAATTAATTGGTTCAAATCCGGAGATGCATTCTATTTCTAGCCCTAGGTCTATTATCATAAATCGATTTAATAGATTTACGAGTATCATCCAATTAATTAGGATTTTATATTTGATACGTTGATATTGTATATTAACTCATCATTAAAATGAAATGAAATATATTTATTTTTAAAAATGTTTGTAATGTAATATTATCTGATTCATTGATAATATATACAATTATACACTTTTAACATTAAACATGAATTCTTAGTTGTTGATAGAGAAAGGATTGTATGAACCACTCGTCTCTATCTCTTCTCAATAGGGGAATGACAAATAAGATTTTTTCTATTGATTTTTTGCTTTTTTTTTTTCTGAGAAAAAAAATCAAATTCAACTAAAAAAAACTAAAAATCAAGAGGAAAAAACTTATTTGTCATCTACTTATTAAAAAAGGATAAAGATGACGTGAAATCATAATTTTTTACAATTCTTTCTCGTTGAAGATATTAGTTGATAGGATAGATTAAAGGACGAATGAAAAGGAAGAAATTTGAGGAAATTATAATATTCACAACTTAAAAAGGAATTTGAAAAAGGACATGATATGGTAAGTGGAATCATACATATATATATTTCTAGACAAATGTAAAGGTACTTTGAGTTATATGTAATAAAAATTTTCTCTTAAATCACGTGTGAACTAACCAAACTTGCATGTCTCGGCTAACGATGCAGGGTGGAATTTGTGGAGTAATAGGCATTTGGCGTAAGATAAAAGAAAAAAGGGAGAGCTGAGTAATTGGGAATTGTGGCAAATCAGTCACCAAACAAGAGACACTGTCGTTTTAAAGGAGATAACTGTGGCTTGTCTTTCATGCCTTTTCCACCTATCCACCTGGGCTCCTCTTCATCAAAGCTTAGCACTTTCCTCAACTTGTACAATTGCTTCCAACCATTCTCTCCATCTGTAACGAATTTGTTGCCACAATTCCTTTCGTGGCTTCGGTTCTCTTCAACGCCCGTCACATAGAAATTATTGTTTAACACAGAATGCGATTTAATCACCATAATAATGCATTGAAAGTTCGCACTTAAGATAATAAGAAACCCAAAACGTATACAAGTATGTCCTGCATATCTAAGCTATAAGATTTAACGTATAATTAGTGTAAATCAAACTGCCACCAAATTCTATCCAAGTTCTATTGTTTTATTTATCCAGTTAGTTCATTAATTTTTTCATCTTTTATATGTAATAATTTCAAGAAAAAAAATATTTCAAAGAATTCAAAATAATTCCAACCAATAATTACCATTTTCATTCCGAGGTGTGGTGTTGAGCTTTAAAATCATTCAAAATTTTATTGACTACATAATTCGAGTTTTGGTTTGGTTGGAAATCAAAGAGAGATTTGTGGTTAGGTTCGGGTGGTAGGGTTGGAATCTTAATTGTCAGCGGGGTTGGGCAATTTATAAACTAGTTGCGGCAGTTGGAGGTTGTGATTACGACTTTCGTTTGCCTTTTTTTGGAATCCTTTAATTTGCATTTTTTTTTTTATGTACACCTGGCTTAACTTGGATAATAAAATTATCTGTCAAAATTTAATATAAAAAAAAATTATACCCACGTCTCATCATTTTCATTAACAACCGTCTTGGGTATGTATGATAAATGAAATTTATTTCAGGGTACTCGATTTGTTTAAACTTTTCAAGATTTTAAAGTAGGGAACATATAATATATGTTTTTTTTAAGTTTAGTAAAAATATAAAATGTTAATGGAGCTTTAGGTTCGGTTGGCATTAATATTGTTATTGATACAGAAAGACGTGAATTTAAACGTGTTGAAATGTGTTTATTTCCTTATTCAAGGATTGAAAAAGAGTTACGAGTAATTTTTTTAAGTGTTGTATAAAATATTAATAAATGAAAATTTAAAGGATATTAAATTATACATAATATATTAGATGAGAAAACACATAAAACTCAGGGGAATCATGGAGAAGGTCCAAATGTCGTTCATGTTTGCCATGCATATAAATGTTCTACAATATATTCTTTCACTTTAGAAAAAGAGACTCTTGAAAAAATTGTAATGAAAGAAGGAAAAGGGAAAAGAGGGTGAAAGATGGCAGTAGATCCATGACCAAAATAAAGAGAAAGCTGGGAAATTGAAGTCAGTGAAGGTGTCGCTTGGGTAGGGTAGGGTAGGGTAGGTTACACAAATTTTATTTACGTACGTGATACCATAATTAAAAAAGCATTATCTTTGTAATAAATACTTATTCACCATCTGTAGCTTTTTGTTTTAATGGTTTACAGGAAGGTAGAAATAAAAATATACAAAACTTTACAGATTCAACTCAATTTTTTCTTTACAAGCCAATCACTTAAATATTAACTAAGACGTTAAATGTTTAAATATAACAGTATGCACTTACACGTTAAATTTTTAACGAAAATACTGCAAACTTTTTGAAATTTTGTGATTTTTTTATTTTAAAGTATTTGTTAATGTGATATACAAAATAAATAGTGTCATATTAACACACTGATATCATTAAATAAATTAACGTTTTAATCTTTATATCCATTAAAGGACATTTGACCTGAAAAATTAAAGACTAAATTTAATTAAAAAATAAATAAAAATTAAATAGACAAATGAAAATACAAATGTTGAGAACTAAACTTCACTGTAATAAAATTTTTTTTTATCACTATAACACGAATTTCACTGATGGCGTGTAGATACAAATTTAATATTTACGTTCCTTAAAAAAAGTGACGAAGCGCAAAAACATTAATTAATCTTTATAGACATAAAATAGAAAGAAGAAAAAAGTAAATTGGCTGTGCTTTATGAAATAGAATCCTTCCCCGTTAATTTATGACCTGCATGTATAAATAAGCGAAGAAAGAGGAGTGGGAAGACAAAACCATCTTTTATCAAAGTTCAATATTATATACATTCCTAGTGAAATAACAGCTTCATTCAATATACCATGGAAATGAGATTGTGGTCTGTTTCATCAACCTCTTTGCTGTCTCCTCTTTTGGTAATATTAGCGCTTCTGATGATCCAAACAAAGGCTTTGGTGAAGCTACCTCCCAATGTAACGGTTCCTGCTGTTATAGCGTTCGGGGATTCCATTGTTGACACCGGGAACAACAACAATCTCCAGACCCTGATTAAGTGCAACTTTCGCCCCTACGGCCAAGATTTTGATGATGGTCCAACCGGAAGGTTTTGCAATGGAAAAGTCCCTCCCGATTTGTTAGGTAGTAATTAACCAATTCTCTCTTCTTCTTCTTCTTCTTCTCCTTCTCCACATTATTAGAATTCTTCTCTCTGTTTGGTCTTCTTGTTTAAGTTTTCGTATTAGGGGAAATCAAGCTGAAAAAATCATCTGGTTTTGGCTGAACATGGTTCACATTTTTAGGATCCAATTTTTTTAAACTTTAATTATTTTGAAATTCACAAAATAAACATGATTCATTTTTCTAAATTTTATTCATGATTCATTTCAAAGAAAGATCAAAGTTAAAACATGGGAATTTTCATACATAAACTTCAATATTTGTTTGAGCATAGAAATGCTCATGTTCGTAATTGTACCTGAAACATACTGGCAACCCATATCTGATCAGTCAAGCTATGAAGTAATTAGGGTATAATAGTTTCTTGTAGTAGACTGAGTTTGAAGGGTGCATGACTAGAACTTAATGAAACGAAAGAGGTGGAAAGGGCGGTGGTCGAGTGAAAACGATGACTTGCATTTCATTATCATAATTGATTCGTTAATTTGCAATATCACTTATCTTAGATATTACTATATATCAAATATATGCACATGCATGCAAACAGATCCTTGCATATTGAAAACGTCTCAGTACATTCAGTTAACAAAACATACTGAAGAGAAATGTAAAATGTAAAAGAACTAAACAGATTTCTCTGAACAATACTCTGAAGTTGTATTAGTAATCCCGATTAATTTGCTTCCTCTGCTCACAACCCTATTTATACCACAACCATCACCTCAACTGTTCTGTTATGATCTCTGAACCACTCCCCAGTTCCCTAACTACTCACTGCTTACTGCTTACTGCTTACTCCGATGCATATTGTTAGATATAAGGAAAATCAAAAAGAGTGGTTAAAGGAGCACATCAATTAGACTCAAATCACAATTAACCAATTAAAAGCATAAGAAGAAAAAGACAAAATGGAACTTCAGATGCAGTTCAGCAGCATCCATCGCTTTTACGTGTTTTAGTTGATGCATATTTGACTTGCTCTCCATTAGCTCCAAAATCTTGATGATTGCTTACAGGGCCTTTACTTAGAAATGACGATGTCCTGTGACTTCACGTTTCTTCACGATCAAAGGAAAAAATGAAAAATTTTTAAATTGAAAACATGTCGTCTCCAGTCTTCACATGCATGATTAAACCATACGATTTCCCAATTTGACTTAACTTACACCAATTTTTCATTGTCATCTAATGTAACAATATACAATTTTATTAATCCCTGATTTATATATTAATCATAAAGTTTTTTTCTTTCACTTATATTATATATACACTTACTTAAATTTTCGTTCATTTATCTGTTTCGTGAGAAAGCATCGTATAAAATTGTGATTATTCTTATCCTTTTCTAATTGAGGAATGACAAATCAAATTTTTTCTTCCTGACAAAAATTAAATTAAACTAAAAATGTTAAAACTTGAGAGAAAAAATCTAATTTATTATTCCCTTATTAGAAAAGATACATATAACGTGAGATCATATCATTAGTAAGTAGTAAAATCTCAACGGATGACATCGATAGATCATATTGGCATTCCTATTCTTTCATTAATTCATTTATAGCTGACACAATTATTGTTCTTCCCATTAATCAATGGAGGTAAAAACCAGGTTTAAAACCTTACTCCAATTGGATACAATATTGATATAATTCCCTATTTAGTAAACTAAAATAAACTATGTGAATTCTTTTTATGTGTTAAAAATATTTTTTAGCTATGAAATGTAATGTGGTGATTGCACAATTTGTTTTTTAATCATATGGCCGGAGTTTAATCTCTATTCATGAGAATGAAACACTTTTTTTGTGGTCAACCGTTTATTTTTTTAGAGAATACTCGCAGTGAAGAGATTAATCACTACTGACGATGAATTTTCAATAAAAAAATATTTTTCCATGTAATTTCTTTTGTTTTTTGTAATTTGAGTTTGGCAGCTCTCACAGAATTTGCTTTACTCAAATTTTCAATCCTCACAACTTTGGTTTTTTTTTTTTCATTAAAATTTTCATTATCTAATCAAGAGTTTTTTTTTTTTTTTAACTTTTTTAGTAATATCTAAAAATAAAATCTTAAATGCATTAGAGGATTCATAAAAAAAAAAATCACCTTGAACTTTATGTTGATATGATAATTACGGTGTTCATCGTTCTAGATGTGATTTGAATTCGAATCGTCCTAATCGCATTATCTATTAGTGCTTTTCCCTCCTCTCGTAAATTCGAGAGTATTAAATAATTAATTGACTATATATTTAACTTTCCAATTAATCCGTGATGTTTTATTTTTCTCTTGTTTGGGTTAATTAATTTTCAGCTCAAGAATTGGGAATTAAAGACACAGTGCCGGCATATTTGGATCCAAACTTGAAACCCCAAGATCTCATGACAGGAGTATCATTTGCTTCTGGTGGCAGTGGATATGATCCTCTAACTCCCAAACTAGCGGTACACAATATTTCTTCTTAATTAAAACTTCCTTTTGTTCTACCCTTTTTCATTCTTAGTTCTTACACAAGGTTCCATTTTACCTTAATTTCTCCAAAAATATCAGTCCGTAATATCGATGTCGGCCCAGTTAGATCTCTTTAAAGAATACATAGCGAAGCTGAAACAACTTATCGGCGAAGAGAAGACAAATTTCATCATAGCTAACAGCATAGTTCT
This sequence comes from Kokia cookei, assembly GCA_039519145.1. Classification (NCBI taxonomy): domain Eukaryota; kingdom Viridiplantae; phylum Streptophyta; class Magnoliopsida; order Malvales; family Malvaceae; genus Kokia; species Kokia cookei. Next base: position 14,270,903 of record CM076902.1, on the reverse strand, counting down.
TGTCGTAGCCGGTAGTGATGACATTGCCAATACCTATTTTGTTCTCCGTGCCAGGAAATTGCAGTACGATGTTCCTGCTTATACTGATTTGATGCTGAACTCGGCTACTGAATTTTTAAAGGTATTTGAATCTTCCCGGCAATTTTCTTTGGCAACGATATGTTTTAGGCCAGAAAGTTTTGAGATATATATTTGTTATGAATATAATGATATTGCAAGGAACTATATGGTTTGGGAGTAAGAAGAATAGGGGTTTTCAGTGCACCCCCAATCGGCTGTGTGCCATCACAAAGAACATTAGCAGGAGGAATCGAAAGGCAATGCGCAAATGATTACAATGTAGCAGCTAGGTTGTTCAATAAAAAGCTATCTGCAGCGTTGGATACCCTTGGAACAAGCATGCCTGGTGGGAAATTTGTGTTCATAGATGTCTACAATGCCCTTCTTGATCTCATTAACAACCCTCAAAAACATGGTAATTAAAAAGCTTGCCTTTTAGACCCTAGACTATTTTATTTTGTTACACAAGGAAAAACTTCAAAATCTTGGGATTTTCAGGCTTTGACGTTGCAGACAAAGGATGCTGTGGAACAGGGGACATTGAAGTGGCAGTTTTGTGTAATAAATGGAGTCCATCCACTTGTACAGATGCCTCAAAATATATATTTTGGGACAGTTATCATCCAACGGAGGAGGCATACAGAGCCCTACTTAACCCACTTCTTCCCAAATATGTGAGCAAAATATTGTGAGCCAAATTCCTAATTATGAAGACAACCAACTCAAGCTCTCTATTTCTCACTTCTTTTCACTATATCTTTTACCCTGTGATATCAAGACCGGTGTTTTAGGATTTCTAATATAGTAATTGAATAATCTGAACATCCCTTAACTGGACGCAAAAACAAAATCATTAGACGTGACTTGCTAAATGGAAAAAAACCTCACTGTACTGTATAATATCTCCATCGATAATATCATTTGGGTTACCTAAGCTTGCTTCACATATACAACTCCCTCTCTCTATTGGCTAAAATTAAGTCAGTACTTAATACAGTAAATAAATACATAATATGGTTGAGAGTTTGGATAACTTAAAATTAAAAGCAAAGACCAAGTCAGGGATTGTTGCTTTCGTAATTCTTGTTCCAATGGACCATTGGCCTACACCACGACTTCCACTCCCACCCCATGTCCCATCAAATAAACATATATGGTTATCAAGTTCATCATCTTTGGATGTTAAGAACACAAGTATGAATATATATATATATATATATATTATGAGCCAACGAAACCTGTTTCCAAATGATGATGAACATCCAGTAGGTATCTACGGCTGTATAGTTTAAGAGGATTGACAAAGATTATTACCTCCTTAATGCTAGGGCGATCTAAATTCTGCCATTTTTCTATTAATCTGTAAAGTTCATATGCGTCCAAACTTCAAAGCAGGTTCATCATTGCTTGATGCAGATCATACAACTAAATATTTAAGTCTCCATCATTGCTATTATAATTAACTGCTGCTTACAGGCTGCAACGCCAAAGCTGGGGTCTTTTCAAGAAAATGAACTGAAAAATTATTGTACTCCTGTCTCAATAAGGACCTGAGTACTCTGGTTTTCTCTATAGCAGGCGTTCCTGTTTCGTTATTGGGTGAAATGGGATTCTTGGTTCTCAATTTCTCAGAGTGGCTCACTTGCTGTGCCTGTGCGATCATTGCACAGCCAATGAGCCATATCTTATGTGCTCTCCTCAGTCTCCACCGTCTCCACAATTAATGACAGCTAAGTCCTAGAGCTTGTACATAAATTCTCAGCTCTTTCCACGCTATAATACGAGCAAACCCTGAAATATTTTGGAACTGTCGCGATTCCAGCTCACAAAAGTTTGTTTTTCTTCTTCTTGTTGTTGGTGTTTTACCTTCTTGTTTCAAATAGCCATTGATATTAATGGAACATTTCCTGCTGTTATTATGTTTGGGGATTCAATTGTTGATGCCGGCAGCAGCAACAACAATCCCAATACACCGGCTGGGTGCAATTTTCCTCCTTAGGGGAGAGACTTCCCGGGTAGAGTCCCAACTGGAAGATTTTCAATCCTGGAAAAGTCCATTCGGATTTGATAGGTCAAATCATCTTGCTTTCATCATATTTGGTCAATCAATCTATAGATTATAGCTTAGCTGTGGAGTGAAAATGAAAGGACGTTCTAATTTTTTGTTAGACAAATTTTTACTGCTTCAACATTCTTTTTTACATCTTCCACTAGAACAAGCTTAGTGATGAGACTCGAGAGATTCTTGTCAGCTCACTTAATTCCCATTATTTTACAAATTTTAATTTGGGATATTTATTTTTCTTCCAGTTTTACGGTTGGGAATTAAGGACGTATTGCCAGCATATTTGGACCCATCATTGCAGCCTCAAGATTTACTAACGGGTGTAAGCTTTGCTACTGGAGGATCAGGATATGATCCATTAACGCCCAAATTACAGGTCCTAGCACTTTAATTTCCACCAAAACAAAGATATTCTTCTTCAAACTTTTATCTCAGTTTCCTCTCTTTTTTATCTCCGGTGAATCAGTTGGTTTCATCAATGTCGGATCAACTGCTGCAGTTCAAAGAATACAAAGAAAAGTTGACAGCAATTGCATGAGAAGAAGGAGGAACAAAATCCATGTTGGCTACAAGTTTATACATAGTTGTATCAGGGTAAATTATCAATATTTTTTTACTTTTAAGCTGTGAATTTTTGTTTGTGGCTTCACCCAATTTGAAATCTTTAACGTATTTCAGGGTTTGAGATTGTGGACAAAGGGTGCTGTGGCACCGTTGAGGTGTCAATATTATGTAATCAAATGGACATGGGGGCGTGTATATCTTTTGGGACAGCTACCATCTCACTGAGAAAGCATTTACAAGCTCTTGGTCCACTATCTCCTCAGCAAAAATAGGAAAGAAATTTTGTTAATGATTACCCATGAATATTGATTAATAGTAATTATTAGAATGTTTATTTATGATTTTTGGTGATGGATTAAGAAAGAAGATGTTTTAAAAAAAAAAGATAAAATGAAATTTTTTAAAATAAACTTGAGTTCCGAAGTTTTTGTGATGGATTAAGTAATTATTATCTTATAATTTTAAGTTCTTACTTTTTTATTATAAATTTATAATATGACGAGTCGCATAATTAATATTACTATTCAATAATGTTATTTCTTTAACTAAAAGATCAATTTTAAGTTAATATATCTTATCTTCACTGCCAAAATGCATTGTTATTCGTTGGACAAAAGAAATAATCCAACTATTTTGTATTTACAAGAGCTGATTTTAGATGGATTGAATTGGGTTGATGGGCTGTCATATATTACTGGCGAGAAGGTTAACATTGCTGGCTGATATGGCAGATAATGGCATCTTTCAGAGCGGCCTAGTCAGTAACCCAACAGTTCTAAATAATAAGAAAGATTTTACGTCGGAAGAAGAGGAGGAAGTTCGTCGCGATAATCAGTGGGCCTTCGAGCGAACAATCTCAATTGAACTGAACATAGCTTTCTTCCTTTATTTCTTTATTTCGTTTTCTTCTTTTAATTTTTTCAGTATGTATGGGGTTGTTCTTCTTCTCTGTTTTTACGGGGCTGGCCTTCTTCAACTCTTATGTTTCGTCCGGTCCTTCTAATTTTAATATTTTTCTATTCTTCATTAATTGTCAGCCTGTATTTCTGGATGCGATTTTGCTACATTGAAGTGGAACATGTAGGAAAACAGAGATCCTGCTTGAAGTAAAGTTAAAGAGCTTCGATTCACGTTTATTACAGTGCAACTTAGAACTTGTCGATCCTGCTATTTTTTATCCAACGCTAAGCTACCACTTTTACTGCTTATAGAAAATGTACTTCTGACTTTGTATTTTCCGTTCGACCATGTTATGGATCCAAATACATCTTTTTTGAGCGGATTTGCGGCTGAGAAACTCACTTGATACGATGACTTTTCATCGATTTTACTGAAGTGCAGTTTATCTGGGACCACTTGAACTTCAATGACGTGCAGGTGCATCGATGCTTACGTTATACACTGTTTTAGCATCTTCCATTTTGGCATTTCCGGCAACGTTTAAAAGGGTTCTGTTCACTCTCCTGCCTACTTTTTCATCGAAATTGGAAATTGCTATTGATGGATAATTGATGTTGGATATAAGATCAATGCTCGACTCCTCTGGGCATGTAAACCCATCTGGGATAGTGTTGGCCATAATTTTTATCGTAGCTATATTATAACCATGGTAGCATAGGAAATTCAAGTAGTCAAGAGCATTAGTCTCGTAAACTAGGCCAGGTTGCAATGGTCCTGTGGTGCTTACTTCTCCTGCACCAAAATCATAAGGTGTTGCTGCTGTACCTTTCTCGATCGTAATTGGGGCTTTCATATTATTTGTTTGAGCCGCTGTAAATTGGTTGAATGCAGACATAGTATAGTCAAAAGTTCCAGACGTTACCATGTAAATGCAAGCCTAGATTTGCTTTTTGAGTTCCTCACCTGTTGTCATAATGGCTGACCTGATTGCGGAGGGACTCCATGTAGGGTTTATTGATTTAACTGCTGCGGCAATCCCGGAAACATGAGGACATGCCATGGAAGTTCCTGACAGCACATTATATAATGGCGGGTCTTTGCCTTCTGGTGTTTGAACCGTGTCATTCCCTATCCATGCTGCAAGAATATTCACTCCAGGTGCTGCGATATCAGGCTGCGACATGCAACCCATTGGTATAGCTTTATCAATATTAGCTTAGTAAGAAACAAAGTGCTGTGAAACAAGACAGAAAAGGATTTGCCTTCTGGTGTTTGAACCGTGGCAATCCCGGAAACATGAGGACATGCCATGGAAGTTCCTGACAGCACATTATATAATGGCGGGTCTTTGCCTTCTGGTGTTTGAACCGTGTCATTCCCTATCCATGCTGCAAGAATATTCACTCCAGGTGCTGCGATATCAGGCTGCGACATGCAACCCATTGGTATAGCTTTATCAATATTAGCTTAGTAAGAAACAAAGTGCTGTGAAACAAGACAGAAAAGGATTTGCCTTGAGAATGTTCTTTGGGATGGTGGAAGGGCCTCTAGATGAGAAATATGCAATAGTAGGTGCTGGTTTATAATTTGTCGATGCTGTCGTAGGCAAGATCGTGGCAACTGGATTTCTACAAATCTCGAAACAGACAAATGGTAAGTAGATTGAACCATTGAATTAAATTGAGTCTTGAGTTCCATTTGAGATGAGTAGCTGTATACTTTGTTGAGTTGATGTAGGATAGAACCTTCACACCATCTTTTGAACTGATCACAGTCATTGGAAATGTACCGAAATTGAATGCAACGCCTCTTAATTCATCGTCAATCAGGATTACACCAATACCTCCAAGTTTCTTCACTTCATCTTGTTTATTTCTCTGTGGATACAATGAATCTTCACTGTCACAGACAACAATCTTTCCTTTGATAATTTCTTGGTGCATCGAATCTGGTTCGCAGTTCCTGAACAACAGAACACGGAATAACTGATCATATAGGGTGCAAATTGCTTGAACAAATTTGCTTCAATTATTGGACACCTTGTTGCATTTTCGTCTACTCCACTTTTCTTGGCTGATTTTGCATGTATAATTGGGTACACAGGAGAATTCTGAATGCTGGCAAAATTAATACCTGTGCCCTGAATATCAGTAAGAAGATACATAACCAAATCCGACAACATCAGAAGTCCAGAAAAGGGTCCAAGGAGAATGTGATTACCTTAATTACTTTATTGTTCCCCAGGACAACATCAGACTCAAAAACCCGGTCAATCGTGCTAGCGGCTACAGTTAAGATCCAAGGTGCAGAGTTCACAACCGAACCAGGGTTCGGTCCATCGTTTCCCGCGGAGCAAACCACAGTAATCCCATTCTGCACCGCATGGAATGCTCCAAGGGCAATGGGATCGTTTATAAATTCTTGCTCTAGAAATGACGATGATCCAAAGGACAGGGATAGCACATCAACCCCGTCTGCAATCGCATCATCAAATGCTGCTAATACAGTGGATCCATGGCTTCCGTTTTGAGAGGAAAATACTTGATATATAGCTAATCTTGACCCCGGGGATCCACCCTTGGCCGTCCCTGCCGCCAGTCCATAGTAAGATACATCCTTGACCTCAACTCCCGCTGCGGTGGACGCCACATGAGTGCCGTGCCCCATCATATCCCTTGGCGTACGGGACTTGATTTCGCCAGCACCGTACGATCTTGCTCCGATTATCATTCTGTTGCAAAACAAACCTTAATGCGACAACAATAAAACTGTGATAATAGTTTAGCCATACGGGTAAGAGGATACTTGTTGCAGTTGAAGGTGCTGGAATCCTGTCCGTTAGCGCAAGTACCGTTCCATCTTAATGGAATTGGACCCATGGTCTCGTCATTAAAACTCTCCGACTCTGGCCAAATTCCTATTTCCTTGAAGTTAGTAAATATAAATCTTAAAAGTGAAAATTGCCATGCGAATTGCGTGATAGCAAACTTTATAACAACAAAAATGAGGCATTGTGATGTGATACTCATTTCTATATGGGTGAATAAGATTTTGCTTTGTAGTACTTTTCAAAATTATTTTTGACATAAAATACATTTTTGAACCAAAACTAATGCTAAACAAATAATTTTTTGAAGAAAATTTTTGACTTTTCAAAAGCAATTTTCTTTAAACGGAGAAGTTAAAATTTTTAATTTTTTCATCTTAAAAGCACTTTTGACAGTTCAATTACGTTTTCACCTCTCCAACACATGCTACTTTCTCTTTTTTGATTAATTACTTAAAAAATATTTAAAATTTATATTTCATATATTAAGATATTAATAACAAAATATAATAAATTAATTTTCATATTCTTATTAAAATATCATAATATTAACTAATTTAAATATTATTTAAATGTTTATTTATTATTTTATAACACACGTCTAAATAGACATTTTATTTTTTAAAAGCATTTTTTAACTTAAACCAAAATTTTCAAATATAGTTTTCAAAATCATTTTTTTAAAGCACTCTTTAAAAGGATTTCTCAAAAACAATGTTAGATTAACCCTAAGTCCCACCTGTATCTAGGATGCCAATGATGGTATCCGCTGCGTTTGAATCTGAGCTCGGATTTGATTCGATCATCACTGAAGTTTCATACTTCAAGAAATCCCATGATCGGGTAGTATCGAGTTGTAACACAGGGTCAGGGAAGACTGATACAACTCCTGGTTTTTCAGCAATTGTACGAGCCTCTTCAGCTGATAAATGTGCTGCAAACCCAGAGAAACCATTTTTGTAGTTGTGTATTAGGGCATCCTGTTTCCTGAGCACATGGTGAAGCATCAATGGCAAAGGGGATGCGATCCGTAACTAATTCAAATATAAAGAAAAAAAAAAGGGTAGAAATTATGTACTCGCCGTTTTAACAATGAATCTAGGAGTTGAGCATGATCATCCTTTAATGAACCCTTAAGCGAAGCCGGTGCGCCCATGTAAACAATGTAGACGCCATCGTTGTGTGCGGCAGCTGCTCCAACACAGAAGAAAAAAGACGTCAAACTGAAAGTAAAGGTAAGAAGGGGATCCATGGAGTTGTTAACTGATAATCTGAAAATGGCTCAAAATGGGTTTTATCCAGCTAGTCTAGTGAAGAACTGGAAGTCGTGTATGCACGCACTTGGAATCAACAAATAATTTTATCCACCCAAAGTGCAGTGGTAAGAAGGGGCCATGATTAGAAGGAGATAATATACATCTATATGTAGCCAACACCTAAATAGTAAAGGTGTTTGTCCTACTCATAACTGTTCGTAGATGATGAATTTTAAAAAGAAACCATGGTATCGTCGTCGATTTTCTTTATTCAGTTCAATTGCTCACCTGAAAAAACATTTCCTTTCAATAATATTTGTCTAAATCAACAACCTCAATTTATAAGGATAAAACATACCATTTATTAGAAAAGATACAACAATTTCGAAAGATATTACCACACCCACAACCTCTGTTTATCACTTAATCTCATACATATATTTAAAGCAACTGTTTAAAATCACTTTAAAGAAATAAACTTGTTAAAATTTATTAGAAATTTTATTAAATATAAAAATACATTTAATAAATAGTAAATATGATATATACACTTGATAAATGTAATAAATGTATACGATTAAAATTGAAATGTATAAAAAAAATTAAAATAAATCTCTAGTTGAATGGTAAATTAAAATTTTTACTAATTCAATAATTAATCCGGGTTTAAATCCCATCAAATATTATAAAACTTATATTAATTTAAAATATATAAAAATATTATAGTAAAGTTTTAATTGAATGGTAAATTAAGGGTTTGAATCTCACCATAAAATATGAAATTTTTTTGAAAAGAATACTTGATGCATTTATTGAATGAAAGAATTAACACTGATCATGCGTATACAACTCATACTTTTATATAAGTGGAGGCTTATGCTCTAAAGATGATCGAGTCTATAATCAGTATGTTAGGTGCATGACTTGTGTTTGGCATGACTTTACTAGCAACAGAGGATTTAATAGCTCAATTAAAGAGTTAATGATATTCTGTCATTGGCATTGTGTGGATTGATAAATATGGAACGTGGCCACGGGCTTCCTGTTCTCGAACGAGCAATTTATCATAATCATTTGTTGACAGTGATCATATTAATCATTAAGAAGACACAATAGTGATAATGAAATAAAATATGATTGTATTTAGTGAATGGATTTAGTTTAAAGGAATCAATGATATCATATGGGGGTAACACACACATGACGAGGTCATTGGACAAATCAATTGGGTGAATTACTTTTGTAAAGAGTATACAATAAGAAGTTTTCAATCATGGTACTTCTTGTGGATTGACTCCATGATTAAGTAATTGTGAATTATGAGAACGATGCTTTTGGACATAATTGTAATTATTAGAGCCTAACTGTATATGTCTGATTGGTCCCTCCGCTAACGCAACAAAAGCTCGATCAAACTACATTGAATCAAAAAATATTCTACGACTTTGGAAATAATTTAATTGAGTCGATTTATTCGATGTGGAATTAAATTAAGTGGTGGTGAGAATTGTTCGACTAAAAAATTTGATTAAAGAATTTTCTTGAAAATTTAATTTTTAAAAATCACTTAGATTTTTAAAAAAAATTAATTTTGATCAAGTAAATTCAAATTAATTAAAATTAATATGATATTTTTGATAATTTATTTTCAAGTCAAACAATTGGCCTAATGGGTAATTGAACTTGTTAGATTAACAATTCCAAAAATAATATTATTTTAATAGTTTAATATTAAATTTAATTTAATACTTATTTTAGTATTATTTTATTAATTTAATATTAAAGTGATTATCTTAATATTAATATTAATTTAATGTTAATATTGTTTTATTAATTTAATATTAAAGAGATTATTTTAGAAAATTTCTAGAGAACTTTTTTTATTTACAACTTGACTCAAAAGTTTAAAGAAATTACGAAATTACCTCACTGGTAATTTTTGTGAAAATTTTTTTATTCGAAGCGAGCTCACACTCAGTAAACATGAGCTTGAGGATAACGAAGGAGACTACTCAGTCGAAGTGTTCATCTTAAACAAATAAAAAAATACAAATTTGATTAAGTATTTATTAATTCAGATATCATAACTATATATTATTTTTTTTTAAAATTTAAAACTCTAAATTTTCCATAAATTTATTTTTTGCTGAGATTTTTAAACTCGTTTTTCTAACATACCCCCTTCATTGTACACACACTCCGGAATTATCTCCTCTCCACACTACCTTATCTTTTTGCAAGAGATTGACCAGCAGGATTCCTAGAATACTGTCAGCTTGTTCCTCCTAGAGTAAGTTTCTTATCACGTCTTCTTTCCATGTAAATGTTTCATTGTTTATTAGGTCTGCTACTATAGTAAATCTGATGTCAATATGTTGATTTTCTATTTTGCCTTTTTCAGGTGTTGGAATTCATATGTCATTCTAGAGATTCATCAATTTCTCGTTTTTTATTCTCCACCCTAAACTTTTTTCTAACAGGTTTCGAGCACTCTAACTATTAGTAAAATTTTGTTTTCGTTCGTCTAATCGTCTCATATTTTTGGATGTTTTTATTTTTACATTAACCAATTTTTAAAAAAAAAAAAAAAAAACATGTTAGTAGAATGCTTAAGGATGTTTTTAAAAAAATGTAGACAAACAACTTAATCCAATATAAAGTTTACAATAAAATATCCTCGAATAATATTACTTATTTTAATTATGAAATAACATCATTATTATTATTTTTTAATTGAATTGATATCCAATTGACTCGTGATACAAACTCAATTATAAATTATAATAATGGTACATATGACCGAAAAAACATATGTATAAGCTAAACCAGTGGCTAGGGCTTGATCCCATAAAATAAAATAAAAAATTTATTTAAGTCTTTTAAATTTTTTTAAAATTTTAAATTAATAAAAGTAAAATTACATTTTTGATCTTCTAAAAATAATAAAAAATTAATTTAATATTTTAAAATTATAAAGATATAAACGATGAAATTATATTTTTATTATAATAAAATTTATTAATTTAATTTTTACCTTCTAAAAAATATTTTTGACTTCATCCTGCACTAAACCTATAAATTTAAATATCCATTCTCGAAACTGCATTGTTTCCCTTCTTTTTCTTTTTCTTGTTTTTCCGCTTTCGGCCCTCTAACTACTTTGGTTTTGCTTTTTAATTCTCCAAGCCAAGTCCCTTTTTTCTCCTTCTCTTTGTTTGCTGTCTTTTTAGCGTGGCCCCCAAAAAATTTGAGGGTTCCCTTGGAGATCGGTTATACTGATGATGTTGATCGGTTACCAAAACCGACTTTTGTTATTGTTAGAAATTTTATTATACGTGAATGAATGTAAAAATAATAAATTTAAAATATAAATATTTAAAAATAATATACAATAAATGATAAAAGGTATAGTTTAAAATTAATCAATAATAACACATTAACTACACCCTATGAATTTATTTGATTAAATTAGCAAACAAGTTGAATCGTAAGCACTAATCGAAAATCTTATATTTTTCTTGATTATTCTCGATTTGGTTCAATTTATCAATTTCAAACAGTTTATAATATCCCCTATTATGCACGAGTCAGTTCAATTTCGTCTTTCAAATGCTTCTTAAAATTTTACATTTTATTTCATTTATTCCCAAAAATCGAAATTACCATAACATTCAAATTTGAGCTTTGATTTTGAAATCAATCTCAATTTCATCCTTCTATAGCCCTCTATTATCTATATTTATAGAAATTTAACATCAATTTCGAAATTTATGCACTTTAGGCCTTATATTCAAAATTAGGTATGTACTCTACAAATTAGTCCTTTTCACTTCTAAACTTAAAATCTAATAATTTAGTACCAATTTCATCAAGTATTCATTAGTGAAAACTTTTAAAAACTTTAACAAATTTACGAATTGATACATGAGCTAACTAAATCAAACTCTCACGATCTCAAAAATATAAAACTTACAAGAAAAGAATTAAATTCAACATACCTCATTTTGGCCGAAAGTTCAAGCTTCCAAAACCCTTTTTTTTTCCTTTGTTCGTGAGTTTTGAAGAAGATGAGCATGAAATGTTTATGTGTATTTTAACTTCTGTCTTTTATACATTAATTAATAGTTAATTAAACTTGTTTAATTTAATTAAGCTTAAGCCCAATTAACAAATTTGGGTGGAATACAATTGTCATCCATCACCGTTTGGTGAATTAAAAAGAGTTCAATTGCTCAATTGATCCTTCAGTTAACTAAAAATCCATAACGATTAATTTTTATCGTTTTTAAAATTTAATTTTTGTACATTAATTAACTATTTAATTACTAAAATTAAATGATCAAACTTCAATTAGGCTTCATACTAACCTCATAAATATTAAATATTAATATTTATGGACTTGAACATCAAAAATAAGATTTTAAAACTATCGACACCACTAAAAGACGAATTGTTACAATTTAATTTATTAAAAATAACTTTTAAAAAATAATTTAAAAAATTATTAAAACACTGAAAAATATTTTACGAAAAATGAGTTTTTTACTAAAATAATATAAAAAATAATTTATTTATCAAAATAATATCCCCACCCCAAAATGATATGTTTTGTGGGGTGAAGGATAATCAAGTGACGACACCATGAGAAAAATCTCACACATTTTTTTTAAATTTTTTAATTATATTTATATTTATTAAAAATAAAAAAATAATAATAAAATATTAGTGGATGGATATCAAATGACGACACTAAGGGGAATACATATAAAATACAGATAAAAAAATTAAATAGAGAATGGGATACAATACTTGACACATGGGTGGAGGGATATCAAATGGCGACACCAAAAAATTTCAAATTTTTTATTTTTAATTCCATTTATATATTAAAAATTAAAAAAAATAAAATAATAATGGTGCTCTCTTTTATAACAAAAAAACCCTAAAATTAATTTTTACTAATCCCCATCAAATCTACCTCCCAAGCCCCACCACACACACGAGCCACTAGGAGCTTGACACGTGTCTCAATTTTCCTTTGATGTCACCATTTGATATCCCTCTTTTGATGTCGTCATTTGATATCACTCCATCCTACGTTAGGTATTTTTGTTTGTATATTTTGTTCGTATTTTATGTCTCTTGATGCCGTCATTTGATATCCCTCCACCAATATTTTATTATTATTATTATTTTAATAATATATAAATATAATTAAAAAATAAAATAAAAAAGTGTCAAATGATGTCGTCACTTGATTATCTTTCACTCCACAAAATATATCATTTTGATAATTAATAGGGTGAGAATATAATTTTGATAAATAAATTATTTTTTTATATTTTTTTAATAAAAAACCCACGAAAAATCAGCTAAACGATTGATGCCACACTCTTAAATTTTTTTCAATTAGAATCAACAAAAAAACTTAAAAAAAAACAATATTTTAGTATTTTTCACTCAAAATTGGATTATACCAACCTGATATTAGGCATCTATTTATGACGTACTCATGGGTGTCTAGTGTCCCCTGCGAAAGGATGTTAGAAAGGTTATCGATTGAACATAAATCTCACCGAATTAATATGTCTATTCACATTTTTTTTTCTCAACCCTTCAAATCTCTGTTATCCTTTCTTCCTTTCCTTTCATTTCTCATAGTGTTATATTATATGATATATTATTTTCGTATTTTTCATATTTATTTTATAATTTATATTTTGGTTTGTGACTTATTTTTTAATAATATTATTTCTAAAATTCGATTCAATATTTTAAAAATAAATTATATAACCTAACACCGTATTCAACAGTTGTTGGTTACAAGATATATTATTTAATAGTTATTTGACAGACATAAATTCAAAATTTTAATTAAATTATTTATTTGAAATATAGTATATGCGGCAACGTTTCATTCAGAAAAGGACAAAGTTAGAAGGAAAAAAATGAAGCTCGTCATCAAGGCAGTCAATTGCGATAATTGATGGCTTGTCCTGTGTGTTTCCTCGAGCAACAACTATATCACATCAAATAATTAGGCCAACTTGCGATGAAATTATAACTAAAGACTAAAATTGATGATTAAAGCAACCAGTCAAATATATATTTATAGTATGTTTTACGAGTAAAGAACCATATATTAAGAAAGGATAAATTGGGTGTTTTTTTGGATTGGAGGAAGAGTATTTGGTTGTTTCTAATTGTAGAAAAAGGATATTGGTTAGGTTAATATGGAAATAAAAAGGCTGATATTTCGAAGGCCATGGGGCCGCCAGCCTTCATCCACTTGCATGGGATTGTCCAATCCAAACGCGTAGCTTCTTTTGTGGAGAGATACATTCTAATGATCACAGCTAATTATAATCATCAAACAGTGACTTTGTACCCAATGGGAAAATAGAAGTCAGTAAGGTAAGAGTATATGAACAGGTTGAACAACAAGTGCCATTAGCCGCTGGCGCTGACCCGAGGGCTGGGCGTCTCCTTGGGGAGAAAGAGCATTGAAGTTTGAAATGGGGAGAGGGGCAAGAAACAATAGTTGATAAGGTTAGAGATAGCCAATCATGTAGCAGCTTGATTGGGAAAATAGCTATGCCTATATGCTTCTTTCTATTTAAATGTCTTATTTGTTTCTTTTATGTAGCATAAGGATAGAGATAGCCGATCAGCTTTATTCTCATTGGTAGGAGACAAAAGCAAGCAGAAAACGACAAACCATACATTCAAGTGGAATTATATTAGGGATAACCAAACAAAAAACCGTACCATCCACCATTTGCCCATTGGGATCCTGAAATACAGAAAGTAGAGGGTTTTTTTTTTTTTTTTTGGTGCTTTTCTTTTATGAATATTTTGAGAGAGATGAATGTATATGGACTTTAAAAAAAGAAATGGCTGCCTTTACTTCTCAGAATGGAGCTGTTGACGTTCTACTTAGAGTATTCTTTTTTGGAAGCTGATCTCGAGCTGCCAATAACTGCAAAATGAAAACAATGACCCAAATGCATATATATCAACCAACTGTATTCCGCTTTTGGACAAGCACAAGTTGAATGAGTTACTATTTACCACTCCATTTATATACATATTTATATAAGCCAAACTGATACATCACCTTCTCTTGCAGCCTTCTAAGCTTAGTATTTTCTTCCTGTAAATAAGCAACTTCAAGCTCCAACTCGGTAGTGTATGCCTGAGACAATCAAACATCAAAGGAACTCATAGAAGAATGTCATATGAAACATTTATCACATCTGTAATGTCTAAATTTGCAAAACTAGGTCAGGTGAGGTTTTTGGGAAAGAAGAGTGGAAGGGATTCACCTGTTTTCTAGCTCTTGACCGAGCAGCTGACTCTCTGTTCTTCATCATGCGTTTTTGCCGCCGATCGTTGGAGTTTTCGTTACTTTCAGGAGCCCTTTTTTTGCAAAAAGAAGGGAAAGCTTCAGGAGAACCGAAACCACGAAAACCAGAATTCTGAGAAGAAGAAAAAGATGGAGCCGCAGCAACATCGGCACGAGCTTTGACCTTTAGGTTTGGCTTCATGGGGTCACTACTCTCGGAGCATCGGCAGGCCGACCCGAACCCAGATTTCAAGCTCAATATTGTGCCGGGGCCAAAAGGGGCAGGTCCTTGAGCAGAAGATGTGTCATTGGAGGAGACACCTGATGTTCTTGGAGTTGGAGGGTCTTTATTGATGGGTGTAGCCAAAAAGTCCTGAAGGATCATGCTAGGAAAGTTAGGGTTCTTGTTTCTGGTGGAGAGGATGGAATCAACAGGGTGATCACTTAGAGAAGCCAGACTAATATCTTTCCACACTTCCTCCATGGATCTTCTAGCTAACAGGTTATGGATTTTGGGAGATGGTGATGAACAGGATGCAGGGAAGGAGGATTTTCGAAGGTGAACAGTAGAGCACCAGGTAGCTGCTACAATCGCTGTGTAAAACTGGTCAGGCCAACATGAAGATTAAAGAGAGAGGCGAAGAGAATAGGGATACGGAGGAAATCAGACTAAAGAGATGTCATGTCTACTGGCCTGGCCTATATGGTGTGAGCCTTCTGAGGCATTCAAAAATAAAATGTACTATGGAATATAGATGGAGAGCAAATAAATTAACTCTATTGAATATTCCGTCAAAAAAAAAAAAGGAAAAAAGGGTTTTGAATTTGAAGTACTGTCTTTTCACAGCGTACACCGAACCACCCCGAAAAAAAGAGACCAAGAATATAAAGCATCTGGGGAGTGGGAGCATTGAGCAAGTGAGGACTGCTCAAAATCGCCACTTGCCATAAGGCCTTTGCAGGACTTTCGTATGGTCGGACTGATACAAGATCTTCGGCATTGGTTTCATGTGGCTTTTGGTGCGACTGAGATGCTTTGCTACTTGTTTTTTGACTTCTTTTGGTCTCTTGAATCTCAACGCCATTAAGCAAGGAGTAGGACCACGTTTGAAAAACATGATGCTTTGACATCTACATTCGCTTTATTCCTCCACCACCTCCCCTCCCCTCCCCTCCCACCGGCGATTTAATTTCACTCAGGCCTTCTGCAGCTTTTTCAAAACGAAAAATGAATTAGTTCGGTTAGCATTCAAGGTGATCCATACCTGCAACTACTTAATGTGGAATTTAAGAAACATCGTAAATGAACATTAAAAAAGAAAAGTAGTTTTTGATTTGACAGATAAGTAAATTATCTTCCCGGTGGTGTATCACTCTATCTGTGTCGAAAATGTTAAAGTCTGCAGGGCTAACCTAAAACTAAAGTATCGTTCCTCTATCTGTAATGACGTGATTTAGAAATAAGTAAAATTCTATTTGATTCAAAAAATTTGATAAAAATTTTAAATTTTAAATTAAATAGTTCGAGTTATTTGAGTTAATCGAGTTATTCGAATCAACTCGAATAAAAAATTAAGTTTTTCATTTTAGCTCGGATACAAATTACACAATTCGAGTTACCCGAAATCCGAATAAAAAAAGGTAAAAATAAAAACCATTAAGTTAAAAGATAAAATTATATCATTTTGATAAATGTTTATTCATTAAGTTAAAAGGTAAAACCATTATATTGTTTATGTAGTTAAATAATCTTGTACTTCATTTACTAGTTAAATAATCGGTCCATATACATTGAGTATAAATAATAGGATTCGTTAACTTGACTCGACTCGATTCGAAAAAAATTCAAATTGAATTCGGTTGCAAAAAATAGGATTCATCAACTCTATTAACTCGAAAATTTTTAACTCAATTTGACTCGATTCGATCGAATACTCACCCCTATAGTGACCACATATCATTGTTCCTAGATGTAATAGTACATATCCAATAAAAAAGAGAGAATCTAACAGTTCCAACTTTCGCTATTTATATATATTTTTTAATTTTGCAATTAAATTTATTTTAATAATTAAACTTAAAAAATAAAAAAAATTTAAGATGTGACACTTGTTTGAAAATTAAATGATGAATGATGTGGTATTCAATGTTTTAATAAATAATTAAAATATCAGTTTTTGATTTAATTAGTTCATCAAATCAATAATTAATTAAAAATTTATAAAAATTTAAAATTAAGTAGAAATTAAAAAAATATGAAATTGATTCAATTTCTTAAATTATCGATTTTTATCTCGATTTTTTATTTTTATAAATTTTAAGTAGTTTTCGAGTCAATCGATTTAATTTATTTATTCGGACCTTTATATCGATCAGTTTTCGATCTGTTTGATGCCATGTTGTTCCTGTAACACTAATCAAATTATTAAATATTGATTGAACATAATTCAAATTTAGGAATTAAAATAGATCTAATTTTCAAGTTCAAAGATCAATGTGGATAAAAAAAATACAAATAGCAAAGAAGACTTAATTGCCATGTTTAATGGCCAAAAATTATATTATCCCAATCAAAAAAGAAAAAAAAAATTCATATGTGTACATTTATTAATTTCTTATATTGTGTTGTGTGATATATGAGTTTAGTTATCAATTAAAATACGCATAATTTTTTTTGGTTTTCTAATTTTACAAAAAAAGTTATTTTAATTTTATTTTTATTTTTGTTTCTTTTAACCCTTGAGCTTCCATTTTTTTTTGTCAAATCATCCAAATAGATGAAAAATTTAATGTTTGTTAATGTTGTTGACATGTTGACATTTAATTAATTTTTAAAGTTTAAAATATTAAAAAATATTATATATTTTTTAAATAATTTTAATGATTTATAATTTTAAAAATAAGTTTCTTTTTAATTTTTAATAAATTAAAATATTAATTAAATATTGACGTGTCATCCACATGTATGTCCCGTCAGCAAAGTTAATAAATGTGAACTTTTTCATCAATTTTAGGGGTTACTTGACAAAAAATACAAATTTAAAGGTTAAAATAAACAAAAAAAAATTAAACAAAAGACTAAAATATTTTTTTATAAAATTGCAGGGCCAAATAAATCATTATACCATTAAAATATATTATATTTATTTCTTAAACATCTTTTATAAAATTTTTAATGTTTTAGAAACACCATAATTGAGAAAGGAAAAGCAAAATAATATAATGTTTAAATTTTAGAATCTTTATAGGTTGTATTATAATCCGTATAAATTAAGGATAAAAAATATTTAAAATAAATTTAATTAATTACTATTTATGAAAATATATTAAAATCAAATAATGATATATTATTTAAAACTTTAAAAATGAAAATTGTTTATTATTTAAAAATATAATATAAAAATATAATGTTAATTTAAAATTAACAATATTTTATAGTAAAAAAATCAAATAAGCATTAACTTATACTAATGTTGTTAATTTATTCATTACAAAACGTTTTGGGAAATTATTAAAATAATACAAAATAAATAATTTATTGCTGAAATAAAATAGGATAAAAATTATTTTATCAAAATCATATATTTGCTACAGTAAAAAAAGGGTTTTCCAAAGTCCAAATCGAAATGGTTGGTGCGATTTGAGCCTTAAAAAACTGTGTTAAAAATCTTGATCGACACAAGGGATGTGAATTCGATGGGGGTGGATGTAGGGTATTCATTTGTATTCATTTTCTTCAAGAATTTTTATTTCCTTTCTCGCTTCACGATTCGTTACGAGTACAAAACTCAAAACCATCCTCACCACACGACCCGATTCGTTACGAGTACAAAACTCAAAACCATCCTCACCACACGACCCTTAAGATTAAAATCATCCTTAACGTACCACTCACATGAGTCCTCAAACCCACTTAATTCTCATTATACTTATCTCGCGACCCACTTCATATAATATATTTATAAGTATCAATTAAATAAATATAAATCAATTTTTTATGAATAAAGTATGAATGCTTCGATCGAGTAGTCATTCTCCATTATCCTCAAGTTCATGTCTGTCAAGAGTGGTTTCGCTTTGAATCATAAATTTTTTTTAACAAAAATTACCAATGAAATAATTTCATAATTTCTATCAATTTTTAGTCAAATTGTAAATAAGAAAAATATCTTTAAAATTTTTTGAAATAATCTCCCGAGAGAATTTTCTCTTTACAACTTTCTCCTGAATTTAAGTGTGTGAAATAATGACTCAAAGCTCTCTTTATATAAGAAGAGTTCAGAGAGTTCGACTATGATTAAATTTAATCACTTTAATATTAAATTTAATCTAATATTAAATTAATTTGATAGTTATCAAGATAATTATTAGATTAAATTTAATATTAAATCTTATTAAATTAATAGAATATTTATGTACAAAATAAACATTAAATTAAATTAAATATTAAGATAATCACTTTAATATTAAATTAATAAAATATTATTAAGTTAATTATTAAATTAAATTTTATAAATGTTTATTTTCTAAATATGCTTATTATATTATGCGAGACGGGCAGGGATGAGGCGGGACGGGTGAAAATTAGGCGGGTATAAGGTCATATTCACGCCTGCTCCACCACTCATGATAGGTTTATTTTTTTTTCCTATCCCTGTGCCACCACCTGCGAAACCTATACTAATCTCTATCCAATTGATTATGAAGTGGAGCAGAATCTCATGAAACTCACCCCATTCACATCCCTAATTGATACGTGATTTTCAATTTAAGTGCGCAGGTAAATTGTGTTAAAAATATTGATTAGCGACATCACTTGGCAAATGGGAGGTTTACCAATGATCTTCACATTGATGATGAAGGAAACCTATATTTGACTGAAAGCAGCAGCAAATACCAAAGAAGATAGGTTTACGTATGAATAGACACTGCGTTTATTTAAAATTTGTGTAAAAATAACGGTAACGGTAAAATTAAAAACTATAATATGAAACAAAAAGAAAGATAAATGTAATGCACTGAAGGTAAATGTTCATCCAAAGGAGCCCTAATTATTGTTTCTAGTAAGGTAATTAGTATCGAATCGTTAATGGTATGTATCAGTATCAGTATATTTTAGTGTATCATTTCTAGTTTGATATATATATTTTTGAATATATTGATGTGATTACATGGTAGTATCTGTTCATACTTTCTTAATCATCTGACGATGTACATACACTTTGCACACACAGGTGCTCAAATCCGAATCTCCTAAGATGAACATCATCCTCTTTTTTATTGGAGTCACTTATTGGGTTCCCGACTTTGACATTTTTAAGTATTTTTATATATGTTTATTGTTTAATTTTTAATTTTTAATAAATTATATACGATATATACATACAAATATTTCTCAGCTGTATCTATATAAATATATTTATATGCAAATATACATTTCAAAATTATTAATTAGATTCAATAATACAATTTAAATATTATATTTTCATTTTAAGTATAAAAAAATGTTTAAGACAAAAAAAAAAAAAAAAAGTCAAGTTTATAATATCAAAATTTTTTATTATTTAGTATAAGTTGATACACACCAATACAAATTAGTATGGATTGAAATTCCAAAATTTTAACTGAAACGAAACCTAAAATACTTGATAGTAGTTGAGGACCGAAACGAAGAATATAACACCGACTAGCATGGCTTCTGGGGAATTTAAAGAGCCTTGCAGAGCCTATTATCGATATTTATCCTTTCATGGTTTTGCCAGAAGCCATAGAACAATGAAGAAAAGGACTGAAGGAGAATAAAGGACCGGGCCTGGGCCCCTTCAACGTTCTTCGTCATCTATAGCTGTGATTTGTTGTTGTTTTCCGAAACGTAAATTGCTTTTTACTGCTTCCTCGGAATTTCATTATCAAATGGGACTAATCCAACATACAATTAAATGCAGTAGGCCCCAACTACACTTTTTTTGGTAATCCTACTTTGGAAATTCGTAATTATTAATTTTTAAATTTCAAGTTTAATTTATCAAAAACAAAATTCAAGTTTAATTTTTATATATATTGAGTAATTATATATTTTTATTCAAAAATTTTTCTGTAATAGTTAATGTGGTCATTATAAATAAAATAAATATTCTTTAATCTTTAATATTTAATTTTTTTTAATTTGATTTTTATCCATTAAAATTACATCAAAAATAAAAAAATAGTATTTAAAAAATTATTTTTTTTAAATTCAAAAATTATGAAAAGCCTTTTTAAAATTAAAAAGATTAAAAATTATGAAAAATATAAAAAATATAAAAAAAAAAAAAAAAAAAGCTCCTTGAATGGTTGATAACCAAATTTAAATTAAAAAAAATATATTTTTTGATTTGTAAATGCTGCAAATAATCATTTGGGCTCGGTTTGAGTTTCGAAATTTTTTTGAAATTTAATTTTTATTCAGCCCAATCTAATTTAATTAAGGAGTTTTTTTTTTTTTGGTAAGGAAAACAAATATAGTAAACTAATTACATAAGAGATCTTTGAACAACATTATCATTTGCTTGAACATTAAAAGAGAGTGCAAGCACCTTCCTTGGAATTTCCTCAAATTTCTTCGGGCCATGATTTGTATTAAAGACCATCTTGATTAGACAGTCAATAACTTTATCAAAATTTATAAGAAGATATTGTAATGTTCAAAATTTTGCACTTGCTAGAAAGAGATGAATACGTCTAATAGAAGCTAAATTTGAACTCGAATTCAACAGTATCTTTAATATTAATAAGATCTCTCCAAAGTTTGAACTATTTATTCAATGCATATTAAATAATAATTTTTAAATCCCATGTGTTGGCTTGATGGTTAAAGGTGTTCATTACCTCAGGTGTGACCTGAGTTTGAATCACGCCAGTTGAGTTGCTATTAGGGTTTTTGCCCTCTCCTTGTAATTCACCAAAAAAATATTTTTATTTAAATTTAATTATAAAAAATATAAAATATTTTAGTAAGGTAAATGTTCATCCAAAAGAACCCTACTTATTGTTTCTAGTATGGTAATTAGTACTGAATCGTTAATGGTATGTATTAGTATTGACATATTTTGGTGTATCATCTCGAGTTTGATATTTATAAGTATTTTTATAAATGTTTATAGTTTAATTTTTAATTTTTAATAAATTATATAAGATATATACATGCAAATATATCTCAACTGTATCTACATGAATATATTTATATGCAAATACACATTTCAGAATTATTAATTAGATTCAATAATTCAGTTTAAACATTATATTTTCATTTTAAGTATGAAAATGTTTAAACAAAAATACAATTCAAGTTTAAAATATCAAAATTTTGTATCAATTAGTATAAATTGATACACAACAATACAAATTGGTATTGATTGAAACACCGAAATTTTAATTGAAACGAAATATAAAATACTTGATACTAGTTGAGGACCGAAACGAAGAATATAACACCGACTAGCATGGCTTCTGATCCCCTTTGATTGTTGATTTCCCTATTGCAATCCCTTTTTTTTTATTTTATGGTTTTGGTGTTTAAAGAGCCCTGCAGAGCATATTGTCCATATTTATCCTTTTATGGTTTTGCTAGTAGCCATAGAATAACGGAGAAAAGGACTGAAGGAGAGTAAAGGACCGGGCCTGGGCCCCTTCAACGTTCCTCTTCATCTGTAGCTGTGATTTGTTGTTGCTTTCCTCCAATTTGATGTTAGGAAGCTGTTATTTCCATTGATGAGGAGATGGTCAAGGGTTGTTTAGCCCTGAGCCCTTGCTGATCTCTGTTTTAACGGCTTTGGACCCATCACTTTGTTTGTGCTTATGTTTTTTAATGGTTGATTTTGTTGTCATCAACGGAGGATTTTCGAGTGTAAGAGATTGTATACATTCACTGTATAAATGGGTGATGATCTTTTCATCATTTTGAACAGCTTAGTAGAGTTGGAGTGAATTTGGATGGTTAGTGTAAAAATAGTGGTGATGATGAGATTAAATACAGTAACGTGAGACAAAAAATAAGTTAAATATACCGCATCCCAATGCACATCCAAATCCCCCCTTAATAAGATTTGTTATTATCTCTGGGGTGCTGTTCTCATGTTGATGTAATGCCCAAGTTTATTTGAATGGTATTTTAGGATATATTTCGATGAAACGAGAAGTCTTCTATTTTGAGAAAAAACAAACATAAATTGCTTTTCACTACTTCCTCGGAATTTCATTATCAAATGGTACTGATCCAACATAAAATCAAATGCAGTGGCAGATAGGTTGGCCAAGTTGCTCCATAATCCGACGGGTCAGCTATCCATTTTCAATGAACCACCAAGAGAGGTGGAAGAATTACTGCAACATGATGCTCAACTCGGCTTCTAGTTTATATATATTAAGTAATTATATATTTTTATTTAAAAATTTTGCCGTAAAAGTTGATGTCGTCATTATAAAATTTAATCTTTAATATTTGCAATTTTTTTTTGTTAATTTAGTTTTTATCCATTAAAATTACATAAATAAAAAATAGTATTTAAAAAATTGTTTTTTAAATTCAAAAATTATGAAAAACCTCTTTAAAATTAAAAAAGATTAAAAATTATGAAAAATATAAAAATTTCAGAAAAAAAGCTCCTTGAATGGTTCATAACCAAATTTAAATAAAAAAAAATATTTTTTTTGTTTGTGAATGCTGTAAATAATCATTTGGGCTCGGTTCAAGTTCCGAAATATTTTTTAAAATCTGATCTTGACTCAACCCAATCTAATTTAATTAAGGAGTTTTTTTTTTGGTAAAGAAAACAAATATAATAAACTAACTACATAAGAGATCTTTGAACAAGACTATCACTTGCTTGAACATTAAAAGAGTGTGCAAGCACCTTCCTTGATATCTGTAACAACCGCGTTTTTGAACCGAAGTTTGGAATAGTATTAGGATTGAGTCAAGGGCTAAATAAAAATTTAACCAAAATAAATTATGAGTCATCATAGGAATTATGGTGACTAGGAGGGACAAAAGAGTAAATAGAATGAAAGATATTTTTGGAGGCAATGATTTGAGACTAAAGTGTAAAGTTGGATGGTTTAAGGACTAAAAGAGCAATTCTATCATTTTTATTAAAGAGAGATATTTTAGTGGAGAAATCTAGAGAATTAGAGAAAGAAAAAATAATTAAAAGATGAAAAATATCATCTTTTCTTCTCATCTTCAAACGCCACATGCATGTCTCCTTCCACCCAACTTTTGCTTTTATTTCAATTAAGTCCTTCCACCATTGTTAAACCCTCCAAGCTTCAAAATCTTCAATTTTCTTTGAAATTTCTTAAAGAAAGACATAGAAGGAAGCTAGTAGACATCTTTATTTTTTAATAAAGTCCACTTGGGAGTGTTAAAGAGCATAAAGTTTGAGTTAGGATTTTGGGAATTTAAGAAATAAGAGAAAGAAAAGAAGGAGAGGGACCACATTGAAGGAAAAGGAAAGGAGAAAGCCAATAAGTGAAAAAATATTTTCTACAAGTGTGGTAAGTACTACAAGATTTAAAATGGAAAATTTATTCTTTTTAAAAGTATATGATTAATTGTGATAAAAATGAGTAAAATGATGTGTATAATTATAAGTATGATAATAATGTGTATAATTATAAGTTGATAATAATGTGTGATTGAATAAAACATAGTGTAAAGAAACATGAAAAAAGAAAATATGTTCATTAAAATAGTTTGGACAGTAACACAGAACTAACTTCGAAAATTCACCAAAAATTGTATAAAAAGAGTTAAGAGTTGAGTTAAATATGTAATTAAATATTATTGAGTTTAGTTTCATATGGAAGAAACGGTGATAGAAACGGAGCTGTATATTCTGAGATATATTTGATTTTGTGTAACAAGGTCAGAATAGATTCAGGTTCCCCTGTTTTGAATTTGAAAAATCATAGAAAAACGTAGAAAAATTTTTAGAGACTGAAATTTATATGGTTAAATCTTTAATGACTCTATTTTTCAAAGAAATAGACAGGAACATCATTAGATCCCTGTATTAAAAGATAATTAATTTTTAGTAAAGAAAGGTCGTAACTACCAAGCTACAGAGAAGAGGTAAATTGAAAAAAATTTCTGTACGAATTGGCTAAAGTAAAAATTATGAAATTATTATGGTAAAAATATATTTGAGTCTAGTTTCAGAAACATCAAGCGGATAATAATTACAAATTCTGTAACTAAAGATATAAATAATTTAGTGACTGTGACTTAAGTGAATAGCTTTAAAAAATTAATGTGAAAATAAAGTAGGAGCTATATGATGTTAAATATGTGATAAAATGATGATATATGTGAAATATACATGCTGATGTGTTTGTGTTTAGTGAAGGAGTGAAATATGTCAACTATGAGAAATGTTGTTAAATGAAATTTTATGCCCATGTAGACAAGTTAGAACTATTGTGATATTAGTGGCATGCCATTAAGGAACACTAGCGCGCTCTCCGTTTAGCACTCTGTTTGTTCTCCGTCTTAGCGCTTTGTGTGGTCTCTGATTAGCGCTTTGTGTGCTCTCTGATTAGCACTGTGTGTGCTCTCTGTTGCCTAGCACTTATGTGCTCTCTGTTTAGTACTTCGATACTCTCCGTTTGTTCTGTTTATTTGATAGGTTCTATAGAAGTCTACTATGGACCAAGTGGATAAATAAGCTAAGTGAGCTATGGATAAGAAAGCTATGATGGCTAAGTTGTAAAAGGTGAAAGAATGTGCAAATTGTGACGTTGAGGTAAGTGAAATGATGAACATATGAAAGGTAAGTATTATATGTGTCTAAATATTCAAATGATGATAAAACTAAGTAAGCTAAAGAGGCTAAAATAGCTAAATTGAGAAAAGTGGATGAAAGTGTGAAATTTACCATTGAGGTAAGTTATATGTTAAGTATATGAAAGATATGTATTTTTACATGAATGAATATTCATATATGTGTTAAAATGAAGTAATTATAAGACGAATATTTATATATACTTGTAGTGCTTACTAAGTCTTCACCAGCTTAACGAGTTTATTTCAATGCGTAGGTATATTTATTCATCAACATCGAAAGATTACAAGATAAGGTATATTTATTTTGTGTGAAATGACATGTACAATGGAGTATTTTTGTGTATTTGAAGAAGTATTTGAAAATTGTGATTGAGCTCTATTGAGAGCAGTTTTATGTGTATTTTTATGTTTTATATTTGTTTCTAAAAGTTGATTTGAGTTAGAATTATTACAAGAGGGTTTTATTGAGCTTAAAAGTGATTTTTATGCAAAATTGATGAAAATTATCGATACCATTTGAGATGGTATCGATACCCAATCGATAGAATGCCCTTTTGGTCTCGATTTTAAGAAAAGTAACGATATTTTTGAGAAATTATCGATACATTTGAAAAGGTATCTATACCAAAATTTCAAAGCCCCTATTTGGTCTCGATTTTTTACTTTTGGTACCGATATTTTACAAAAAAGTATCGATACCAATTATTTGGTATTGATAATTTACCCCATTTTGAACTTAAAATCATATTTTATTATTTTTAAATTGGTTTCAAGTCTCGATTTTAAGTATACTAGATTAAATTATGATATTTTGAAAAAATTGATTTAAATATATACCAGTTGAAAGAAAATTTTTATTTTACTTGATTTTTTCTTTTCGGACTTCGCCTGTAATACTATTGTACCAAGTTCATATGTCACGGACTTAGATTTTTTCCACGCAATCCGTGCGGCCTTAAGTCGTTTGTTTGCTCCAAAAACGCCTAAGTCAGCCTGATTTCCATGATTGAGGATTCACCAAGAGAATTCCTCTAAGGCACCAAATTTGTATAGCGAAATCGAATAACCAAAAGAAGACTCAAAAGACAACAGAAAGCCAAAGAAAATAAGAACAAGAGAGAGAAGAGTTTGAGTAAATGCTCTCTATTGTATTCACAAAGAAATAATACAAAGAATGGAGTGTGTTACAAATGAGGAGAGGCTCCCTATTTATAGTTGAGCTCCCCCACAATAGACGGTCAAGATCGAATTACATCGACGGATGAGGTTGGCCTATCCCTTAAATTATGGGATTTACAAGGATTACATTCAAATCAAATCCTATCTAATCCTAAAGATATGATTCTTCCTTATCTTCTAGGATTAGTTTCCATATTTGCCAAGATGCCTTAAGTTGCCAAAGCTTCATCATTGGGCCACCCAGGCTTCAATCTGATAGGCTTGACTAATAGCTCTCTGAATCTGGCCAGCTCATGTGGGCTATATGATCCCAATGTCAATGACAGACCTCTATGAGACTCATTGTGTGCAATGGTCACGGGCTTTGAACTTTGGCCCATGACATTCTCCCCCACCCATTCTCACAACGCCCTCGTTGTGGCTCCAGAATAGCATTGACTTGATTTGTTTCGATCTCGTCTCGTTGCTTTAGCATTATCCCGATTAGTCTCACTATCAGGCTGTCCCCTCTTTCGGAACTTTCGCCCCGACTTTCGTCGCCTCTTAACTCGAACCGTCTCACTTGTTGGTACATCAAGTTGGCAAGAAGTCTCCATACTCACTTGCCCACATTCTGATTCATTTCTTTCAGAATCGTCTTGATTCACATCACTTGGCCTCGAATCGCCATAGTCCCTTGACCTCCTTGCTTAAGAACTCTAAAAGGGCCTCTCCATTCTTGCCAAGCAACCAAGTTAGAATGCAAAACACTATCAAAGTGTTTCGAATGTACCATAGTCGTCGCATTTACTCTGGTCAACTGTCCAACTTACATTGTCATTCTTGCAAACTTTGATGCACTACCACTTTTCCCATAAGTGGAAGCTCCTCCGATGTGTCAAAAAAATGAGCCTCATTGAACCTAGCTTCCAAGTTTGTATCGTAACTTCTTCCTTTGAGTTCGATGCCAAACTCACCCCTTCAATGGGTTGAAGTCTTGCCGATGACTCGACCAACTCCGTCACTTTCCTTGAATTGAGCCTCATTGGTCCCAGCTTCATTTTTTTCATTACGAATTTCTCCATTAAGTCCGATAACAAACTCACCTTTTCCTTAGGTAGAAGCCCCTTTGATGACTCAACAAGTTTCGATGTTGCCTTTTCTTTGACTCTCACGGATTGCTGCTTTGGACAATTCCGTAACTCATGCGGACCATGGCACAAGAAGTACTTGACTCGCTTCGTTTTGCTCCTCTTTCCCCCCTTAGCTTCGCTCGAACCAAGCTTCATGGGCACCTTGTCTGTCTCATCAATGACAGACTTTTTCGGACATTTTCGCAACCTATGCGGACCATGACACAAGAATCACTCGATTGGCTTCTTCTCGCTTTCGACCTTCTTGACTTCGACACATCTTGTGCTCGAACCAAGTCTCGCGGCCTTACCTTCCGGCTTGCCTATCTTAGACAACTCGAATTTCCTTGGACATTTCTTCAGCAAATGTGGACCGTGCAAAGAAAACATTTCAACTTGCCTCGCTTTTTGTTAGGTTTCTTCTTCCCAACTCGTGGTTTCCCATTACCACCATTGTCGCCGTTGCCATTGCCATTATCATCTTCCTTGTGATTTCCTTCACATGCGCCCCTTTCCTCGGACTTGGAAGATCCAAGCTTGTCTTTTCTTAGGCCAAGCTTGACACAGACTCCGCTACTGTCATGGCTTTTGACAGCTCTTGGACACCTTTTTGTTCCAATTCCTGTCTGACCCACGGCTTTAATCCATTCTTGAAGACAAGCAATGCCTCTTTCTCGGTCACATCTTTAACTCGGAGCATGAGTTCCTTGAACTCTCAAACATACTCTTCAATTGTGCCTCGTTGCGTTAGCCATCGCAACTTTGTCCGAGCCTCTTCCTCGGCATCATTTGGGTAATATTGTCCCTTTAATTCATCTTAGAACTCTTGCCACGTTCTAATCTCACTATGCTTTTTATTTGTGGTTCTGTCTCGCCACTATAAAAGCGCACTATCAGTGAGAAATATTGAAGCAATATTTACCTTACTCGCATCATCCTCGATGTCTTTGGCACGGAAGTAGTTTTGCATCCTTCATAAGAAATTGTCCACATTGCATGCAGACTTTGTCCCC
This sequence comes from Kokia cookei, assembly GCA_039519145.1. Lineage (NCBI taxonomy): Eukaryota > Viridiplantae > Streptophyta > Magnoliopsida > Malvales > Malvaceae > Kokia > Kokia cookei. The sequence continues at coordinate 14,241,760 of CM076902.1, read as the reverse complement.
ACAAACTCTTTCGGCTTTGGGACATCATTGAGTGCTGCACTTGACACTCCTTCATTCCCCACGGCTACTCGACACAAGGCAAGCTCTCCCTCGAGCTCTTCCAGTCTTGTGCTCAAAGCCTTCGTTGTGGCCATTGTTTCCTCCTTCAAAGCCAATGACATGGCTTCAAGAGCATCGCTCTTTTCTGTCAGCTTAGACCTATGGGAATTAATTAATTCTTTTACCTCGTCTCTAGTGTTGTTGAGTTTCATGATCACATAGTCCATTGATTGTTCCCTCAAGTCATCTATGTGATCATAAGCTCCATCGATGGACTCCTTTGCGTCCCCCATGGACTCTTCAAGTTTGTCCACTCGATCCTCTATAACTGACAGCAAGTCCCTCAATGATCTTCAAGGCAACTTTTGTTGAGAAACTTTTTTCGACATCACGAACGGTGCCTTCGCAACACTAGCTCGGATACCACTTATCACGGACTTAAATTTTTCCCACGCAATCCGTGCGGCCTTAAGTCATTTGTTTGCTCCAAAAACGTCTAAGTCAACCTAATTTCCACGATTGAGGATTCACCAAGAGAATTCCTCCAAGGCACCAAATTTGTATAGCGGAAGCGAATAGCCAAAAGAAGGCTCAAAAGACAACAGAAAGCCAAAGAAAATAAGAACAAGAGAGAAGAGTTTGAGTAAATGCTCTCTATTGTATTCACAAAGAAACAATACAAAGAATGGAGTGTGTTACAAATAAGGGGAGGCTCCCTATTTATAGTTGAGCTCCCCCACAATAGACGGTCAAGATCGAATTACATCGACGGATGAGATTCGCCTATCCCTTAAATTATGTGATTTACAAGGATTACATTCAAATCAAATCCTACCTAATCTTAAAGATATGATTCTTCCTTAACTTCTAGGATTAGTTCCCATATTTGTCAAGATGCCTTAAGTTGCCAAAGCTTCATCATTGGGTCACCCAGGCTTCAATCTGATAGGCTTGACCAATAGCTCTCTGAATCTGGCCAGCTCATGTGGGCTAAATGATCCCAATGTCAATGACAAACCTCTATGGGACTCATTGTGTGCGATGGTCACGGGCTTTGAACTTTGGCCCATGACACATATGTGTAGACCGGTTATAGGGGTGTTACAAAATCTCTTCAAATTTCTTCGGGCCATGATTTGTATCAAAGACCATCTTGGTTAGACAGTCAATAACTTTATTAAAATCTCAAAGAAGATATTGTATGATCCAAAATGTTACACTCGCTAAAAAGAGATGAATATGTCTAAAAAGAACAAAATTTGAACTCGAATTCAGTAGTATCTTTAATATTAATAAGATCTCTCCAAAGTTTGAACTATTTATTCAATGCATATTAAATAATATTTTTATTGAACCCCATGTGTTGGCTTTATAGTCAAAAATATTCATTACTTCAGGTATGGCTTGGATTTAAGTCACGTCAGTCGTGTTGCTATTAGAATTTTTGCCCTCTCCTTGTAATTCACCAAAAAATTATTTTTATTTAAATTTAATTATAAAATATATAAAATATTTTATAACAATAATACAAATTCTTAATCGAATCAAAACAAATTCAAATGTATGTATAATTTTTTTTAAAAATTACAATAAAAATTTCGAGACTCAATTATTTACCTTTAAATCTTGCCAAAACGAGGTCCACTGAAATTTTTAATATGATTTTTATTTTTATTAAAAATACAGGAAAAAAATGTATTTTTTAAAGAAAATAGACTAAATTGACAAAAGAATTGTCAACATTGAAGGTTAAAATATTATTTTTATTTTTTGTATTATCTCAATAGCAAGTTTGACAATAAATTTTGATTGAAAGATTAAGATTTTTAAATAAAAGAATATACAAAATTTGATCTTTCAAAATTAAAGTATAATGATTAAATTTAAAAATTTTAAAATATAAACACCTCTAATATAATCAAATTATAGTGAAAATTATAGATTACTCTTTAAATCACTAAATTATTAATAAACTTATATTTTTATCATTTAACGTCATAAAAATTATAAAATATTCTTTGAACAATTCAAAAATTTTCATTTAAGGTAACAAATTATTGGAAAATTCTATTTTAAGTCACTAAATTATTATTATTTTTTAAAAAATTACCTATTAAATTCTAAATAACGATTCAACAATCGATATAATAAATCAAACCATAAATTTACTAAATAATTTAGTCACCTTTCATATAATTTATACGATTAAAAAATAGGGAGAGCGAGCAAGAGGCAATGAGAATAGAGATTGCAGAGCTCTTTGCAGAATTATCCATATCCTGCGACTTTAAAGACTTCGACGACTTTTAGGTATTGTTGCTATCATTAGAACACCCCCACCCCCCCCCCCCCCCCCCCCCCCCCACCAAAAGAAAGGTGATTGGTAGCGTGGGTTTTGGAATAGAAAATATGGTTTTTTTTTTTTAATAAAAATGGCTCAAAATTTTTAATTATTTACAAAAATATTTTCTTTAAAAATTATGTACATAAATGATTCGTTTTAAACGGTAAATTATGTACACCATTGTTATTATTTTTTGGATGTTCCTATTATCATTGGTGGAATTTTTTACTTGAGAAATTTTTTTGAGGAATATATTTGGGTAATTTAAAAAAAAAATTTATATAATTTTTTTTAAATATATTGTTTTTAAAAATAATAATAAAATTTGAAAATGGTTTATTTTTGTTATTTTTATATTTTTAAGAGCTATTTAAATTTAATCTAAAAAGGTGATAGACATAACATGTAAATAGATCAAAAGATAAAATCATTTAATTGATATCCGCAAAGTAATGATCTCACCCTTTCAATCAATTTAAAAGGATAATTTTTTTTCAAGTCCTTAAATATTTTATATAATTATACTTTAATCTGGTTCCGTTAATGATAAAGGCGACACCCAAAAAAAATTAATATTTTCTAAATTGGAGGTGATGATGCCAACGACAATGGTGTCATCGAGGTTTACTTGTCATTTTCGTAAATAATAAAAAGTTTTGAGATATTTTTATAAAAAAGCCAGAAAATGGCCACCACTGACAAGCAAAAAGACCACATCCCATTAAAAAAAAAAGAAAGAGGTTGTTTTTAACTTGACTAGAATCAGTAGACTTTGAAGTTTCATAGCCAGCGTTGAGTGGAGAAGTATGAACTGCACTCAACTACCATCTTTTGTCCGTTTTCAGCAGATTGACTCCCCCGACTAATCCACGAAGGGATCGTTTCTTTTTCCCCCCCCACCATGATAGCTATGAAGGAAATAAATAATAGTTATTGGTAAGTAGGCAGTTGCCCATATTACTCAGCTCTTTTAGTAACTGCCTGACGCTCTCTATAAATGCTCCACCTTCATTACTCTCTGATATCCGTGTTCCGAGCTATATTCAATACTATAAAGCTTTGAGCTTTTATTTTTTCTTTCTACCTTTTTCTCATCACTTGTTCCTTTTTCAGTCTTCTCTTCTCCCTCTCATGGCTTTAGAAACCCCTAACCACACTCAGACGGTAGCAGGCTGGGCGGCTCATGATTCCTCCGGCAAAATCTCCCCTTACATCTTCAAACGAAGGTACACTACATATAGTATATAGATGTATATGGCATGAATATGATTAGTTTGTTTAATTTCACTCATTACAATCTTGTAGCTACTTTGGGTTATTTTCCGTTACTGACCCTGGAAGAGGTGAAAAATATAAACAGGGAAAATGGCGTCAACGATGTGACTATTCAAGTGATGTATTGTGGGATTTGCCACACTGACCTCCACCATGTTAAAGACGACTGGGGTATCACCATGTACCCTGTTGTTCCTGGGTAAAGCTTCTTGGCTTTTTCGCTTTAATTTTACTCGGGAAGGAGGGTTGTTGATGAACTATTTAAAGCAACAAAATCCTTTAATGATCTTACCTAACGAACTCTTCTTTACATATTAAAAGCTACCCCACTATCTCGATTTATTATTTATAAATAATAAAAAATATTAGAAAATATATTGATATTTATATATTTCTATAATTAAATTTAATTACTAAAGTAGAAACAAAGAAATAAAATTGAACCTGAAATATTTGTGTCCCGAGTAAGGCTTTGAAACAAGAATCAAAATCGAAATTGTTTGAATTGGATAGTCACTAATCTTCGAATATTTTGTTACCTGCGGGTGTGGCTCAACATATTCAAGTTCGGATATTTAAATTAGAGAAATCCGATTTATGGTTTTTGAGTTGAGCGAGTTGGGGTTGGGTGGTGAGAGTTAGATTATGAAATGCTCTGTATTGATAGATTTATGTTACATATATGCAGGCATGAAATAACGGGGGTGATAACCAAGGTGGGAGGCAACGTGAAGAATTTCAACATAGGGGACAGGGTGGGGGTTGGTTGCTTGGCAGCATCCTGTTTGGAGTGTGAATTCTGTAAAAACTCGCACGAGAACTACTGCGATCAGATCCAATTCACCTACAATGGCATTTTCTGGGATGGTACCATAACTTATGGTGGATATTCCGATATGCTAGTTGCAGATCACAGGTCAGCAACTCATCTTCACTTTATCATCGCCATTCGCCATGTAAATATATAAAATATAGTTTGCTTTTAGCAAATTGACTTGTTTATGGAGCGTAGGCTAAGGTTGGGGATATTGATTTATGCAGGTACGTGGTCCAAGTGCCGGATAACCTGCCAATGGACGGAGCAGCCCCACTGCTGTGTGCTGGGATAACAGTTTTTAGCCCCATGAAAGATTGCCAACTGATGGAGTCACCTGGGAAAAAAGTGGGAATAGTTGGCCTGGGGGGTCTGGGTCACGTTGCTGTTAAAATGGCAAAGGCATTTGGTCATCACGTAACCGTCATCAGCACTTCCCCATCAAAAGAAAATGAGGCTAAACAGCGTTTGGGCGCTGATTATTTCCTAGTTAGCACAGATGCTAAACAAATGCAGGTTGGCAACTCTCTAATTTGCTTTTTCCAAGAGGCATTTCATTAGATAGAATCTTTCTGAATCTGTTGGATTAATGTGATATAACAGAGAGGTAAAAGGACGCTAGATGTTATTTTGGACACTGTCTCAGCTAAGCACTCACTCGGACCGATCTTGGAACTGCTCAAAGTAAATGGGACTTTGGTAGTTGTGGGGGCACCCGACGGGCCAATTGAGCTTCCTTCTTTTCCATTAATATTCGGTATGGTCTTCCAGTGTAAGACTAGAATATGAGGAGTGACAAGGACAATGAAATAAACAACGTTCCATGTTTCATCTTTTACAGGAAAGAGAGCAGTGAAGGGAAGCATGACAGGGGGTATGAAAGAGACGCAAGAGATGATGGATGTGTGTGGGAAGCACAACATCACGTGCGATGTAGAGCTTATCAAGCCAGATCAAATCAACCAAGCTTTGGACCGCCTTGCCAGAAACGATGTCAGATACCGTTTTGTTATCGACATTGCCGGAACCTCTAAGCTTTGAAGATCAAATCAGTGATCCCTTGCATGTTCCCATCCAATGTGTTGCCACTTAATTGGCAATCGATTCTTCTATATCTATTTGTTTTACTCTTTACTTCAACCAGTTGTTTTATTGGTCGTCATCTTCAATCTTCATTAAGTGGTGGTTTTGTAACATCACATAATTCGAGTTTTTCATCACTTTTTTGTGTGTGGTTATTTCGTGTATTAAATTAGAAGAATCATGCTATCTTCTCCTTGAAACGATTCTGTGATGAGCAGAAAACGGAATTCTGCTTGAGCAATTTTATAATTTCGAGCATAATTAATATTTTAATAAATTAATAATTAAATTCAATGTTATTGTTAAGATTCAATAATACAATCTTTTGAGATTCTTTTGAAGAACTGTCATAAGCTAAGCCATAATATATATTTGGAATTTTTATTATTTGTTGATTTTTAAAAAAAATTTTGGTGAAAAGAAATTGAAACAAATTACATTAAATCATAGTCTCAAGTACCCCACGGGTGTTGGCTTATTGTAAATAGCTCACTACCTCTTTAGGAGGTTCATTGAAAAGTTGTAAGCTTGACTTCCATTTGAGGCACACATTTGCTAAGTAATCAGCGATCTTGTTGACTTCCTTAGGGATTAATCTTATCTTCCATTGTCCTTCAGAGGGCACGGTTCTTTGGACTCTTCGAAGGATTATAATTCTTGTGTCTTCAATGTGATTGTCCTTCAAAACACTAACTACTTCAACATTATCTATTTGGATAGAGAACTATCGATAGCCTTTATTTAAAAGCAAGAGAAGACCATCAAAAATACCCCATAGTTCCGCTTCAAAAAGTGAACACTTACCCACATATCGATTATATCCCACAATCCAGTTGCCTTCGTTATCTTGAATGACGCCTCTCCCCGATGCATTTCCACTATGTCTATCAACAGCGCCATCTGCAAAAAGATGAACCCATTGACCATCCTTGTGCTTTTGGACCTTCGGATTTTAAGAGTTCGCCTTGTAGAAATTTTGGGTTGACTCCAACTGTTACGCCCAACTAATTGAGGCTTTCACAATTTTTGAAGTTGCCCAAGTGACGTTTTGAAAAAGAAAAATATTTTTGTTTTTCCAAATTCGCCAAGCAATAAGTCCGAAAAGGCTTGATTAGGAACTCCATGATCCTGCACACACGAAAAATGACTAAGATTAGTAGATAACCAAGTATGAAGTGGGTTAGAGAAGAACTTGTTTTGGCGTTGCAAAGGGATGACTTGCTTCCAAACTTTCATTCTAACCCTACAATCACGAAGGACATGGATCATGTCTTCCAAAGCGTTACCACAAATTGAACACGAACTATTCTAAGACAAGCCTCTTCTGTTTCTCTCGAAATTGGTAAGGAGTCTTTGTTTATAAACAAGCCAAAGAAGAAAAGGACTCTCTAAGGCCCTTGAAACTTCCAGATTATCTTCTAATGGTCGTCGTTCGGATTCCAAGAGTTTTGTTGCAGGGCCCAATAAGCACTACGAACCGAAAATCCTCTCGAACTAAAAGAAGACCAAATGACTCTATCATGGCCCATAAAAGGGTGAGGAGGCGGGATACTTACAATCCTTTGGATCATCTCTTCAGGCAACCAGAGACAAAAGAGATCCAAATCCCAGGAACCATCGGGCAACACCAAATCGCTAAGAGTACAATCAAGGTCTAAATTTGTGTGAGCGGGAAACGAGAGCAAAGGGCCAGAGCCAGGTACCCAAGGGTCTTTATAACAATGAATACTAGTATCATCCCCCACAGATCAAGCTAAGTGTTCGCGAAGGAGGGGCCATACCGTAGCAAGGGAACGCCACAAGTGAGAGCATTGACTTCTATCAATGAAAGACGAGACTTGCTCTTTAAGTTTGTACTTTGTACGAAGAACTTTAACCCACAAAAGCATCCGAGTTCGAGGTAAGATGAAATCCCAGCTTCATAAGGAACGAGCTATTCTGATCATGGATATGTTGAAGCCCCAACCCACCTCGAGATCTAGGTTGGCAAATAGATTCCCACCTAACAAGGGCCATTTTAGAACACCCATTACCTCTACTCCAAATAAATTGCCTCACAATTTTTTCAATCTCAGCACAGACCTCTTTAGGAATCATCATAGTCTGCAAGAAAAAATTAGGAATGGCGAGAAGCACCGACTGGGCAAGAGAAATTCCACCAGTAGTGGATAGCTTCTTGGCTTCCCAATTATGAAGTTTACGTCTCACCTTGTCCACAACAAACCAAAACGTACTATAGGTGACTCTGTCATGCAGTACTGGAACACCCAAGTACACTCCAAGGTTCTAAACATCTTGAAAATCCGAGCATTTGATTGATTTGATTGCTGAGCCCTGTGTCCACTCCTTTTGAAAAGAAAATATTACTTTTCCTTAAGCTAACCTTGTGACTTGAAATAACATAAAAGGTATTCAGAATACCAGCCAAAAGATGTGCTTGGTCTAACTTTGCTCTGCAAAATAAAACCAGATCATCTACGAAAAAGAGGTGAGATAAATCCGGTCTCGATCTTGCAAGTCTAATAGGACTCCACTGGCCTTTAGCAATCTCTGCGTGAATAATGTGACCTAACCATTCCACACAAAGTACGAAAAGGTAAAGCAATAAAGGACAACCTTGCTTGATTCCTCGGGAGGGTGTGAATTTTTGCGAAGGGACATCGTTCCACAGAATTTGCATGGTCATCGAGGAAATAGCCTTCATGATGATATATTTAATACAATCTGGTATGCCAGCAACTCAAAGTGACGCATTAATAAAAGTTCAATTGAGTCGATCGTAAGCTTTCTCAAGATCAAGCTTAACAGCCATCCACTTGTCTCCCTTTTCCTTTCGCATGGAATGGATAACCTCTTATGCAATGATAACATTGTTCGAGATATTCCGCCCGATAATGAATAACCATAATACATGGATCACAAGGAACATTGTCAACTTTCCTTTTTATTATACCCCTATACCAAGTTGATCATCTCAAAGTTTCCATGTATTCATTCTAACAATATCCACCGTGTACAACCATGTATTTTTACATTATTATCATGTTTGTTACTTGTATACACGTTGGATCTCTAGAGATACATGAGACATAAGGGTATCATTTCCATACTAAGTGTGCATGTAATATTCCTGTATCATATATTGCTCACACGAGCTATAAAATGGGTCTGCTCACACGAGCTGTGGATCGAGATGTGGGACTACACGATGCTTCTCACATGAGCTGTGGAGAATTAGAAATCAATGTAGCACCTCAGCCATCGGTAGGACATCCAAGACCAGCACCCATGTAACATGTAATTAGGGGTGAGCATTCGATCGAATCGAATGAAAAATTTTCGAGTTAATCGAGTTTTTGAATCCTATTTCATCATCCTAACTCGATTTGAAATTTTTACGAATTGAGTCGAGTGAGATAGAATTCGAATCGAATTGAATATATTTGTTCGAGTTAAATTAAAAAATTAATTTGGTGTTGTTTAATTTTAATTTTTAAAAAAATATTTTTATTTAATTTAGAGTTTTTTAAGAGAAAATTAATTTTGAGTTTAGTTTATGAGTTTTTTTTAAGAACGAAATTATATTTGGGTAAGGTAAAAGGTAAAAAATTAAAAATATTTGGGTTTAGTTTATAGATGGATTTTAATTTTTAGGGGAAAAATTGGGTAAGATAAAAGGTTTAGGTTTTGGGAAAAAATTGGGTAAAGTAAACTAGGCTTGAGTAATATAAATTTAAAATTAAAAATAATATAGTTTTATTCGGTTTATTCGAGTTATTCGAATTCGAAAATTTAACTCGATTCGAACTCGAAATTCGAAAAAAAATTCAACTCGATTCGTTTAACTCGAATAACTTGATTCGAATAATTTGAAATTCAAAATTTTTTTCGAATTTTTCGATTCTAATCGAGTTTTGCTCACCCCTACATGTAATGCTCACGCGAGCTGTAAAATGGGCATGCTTACATGAGTTGTGGGTCGAGATGTGGGGCTACATGATACTGCTCACACGAGCTGTGGAGAATCCGCAACAAATACCGAATCTCAATCATCGATAGGACATCTAAGAACAACACCCATATAGCCTGTAAATCCTGAAGTCGGGTTATGTAAATCCCAGTATTCCACAGGAGTCCAACAGGCATTTATCCATATCATTTCATATTATATCTTCGTAAAATTTAAATCTCCTCAACAATTATGAATAAGGCAACCAAATACAATTCATTCAAGCTATATATAGAAATAGACAATTAAATTAAAGTAAGTTATGAACTTACCTCGGTCATACAAAAAGCACAAAAAAAGTCGATGTCTATTCCACGACCTTATCCTTTCCTCGACTCTAATCCGGTTGTTGCGAGTCTCGATCTAAACAATCATTTATGCATCCCATCATTTCATATTCAATCCCATAACTAAAATAAAGGTAAAATCTTCTTTATGGTAATTTTATAAAATTACCCTCACACTTTAACCTTTGCACTATTTAATCCTTCATTAAAATTCATCACTAAATTCTCAAATAAGCATGAACCAAAGCATTAAACTATTATTATTTGCTCATTCACACCTTATGTTTTCTACCATTTTCACATTTGACCTGTTTGATTTCCATTTTCAAAAATAGGTCCTTAGACCTAAATCTCTCTAATACTTTAAAAATCCTTTTAGGATAATCTTCCAAACTCAAAGATATAACTACTAAGCTTACCACCACACTTACCTCATCCATGGTGAATCTCTAAACTCTCATCAACCATGTAAATAAAACTCAACCCTTAAGCTAATCAAGCTAAATAAAAAATCTTAAAACATGAAATCACTAAACTAACCTCAAGTATATCCCAAATCACTAGGAACAAATTTTCAAGCTTCTTTTTCCTTCTTCAATGGTGGTTCACGTTTTAGGGAAGAAGAAAAGAGCAAAAGCCAAATTTTATTTCTATTTTTCTTATTTTCTTTTTCTTTTTCCTTTTTAAAATCAATTTGAAGGGTTTTCATCATTACCTAGCCCATGCCGTCTCCACCTAATCCCACCATCTTCTATTTCCCTTATTTTTACTTGAAAATTACAACTAAAATATCTTAAAATGTTGCCGTCCAAGCCTCTTAGGCATGGCAAAATTTCAGTTTTAGCCCCTTTGATTTAAAAAGATGTTCCCAAGCGTTGCCCACTACTATTACAACTCATACTAATTAGCCCTTTTTACCCAATTTATCCCTTTCCAAACTATCTTTTTCTATAACTACAATTTCACACCTTTTTATTGTAAACATTGAAATTTACTAATTATTGACGGCACTCGTTAGATAATGTGATCTTAGACCATTATTTTCAACGTCACTAAAAACGAGTCGTTATATTTACGGTACTCTGTAGTGAAATGATTATTTTTAGTGTCTGGCTGGCTCGCATGAGCTATTTTTTTTATTTAACACTTAAAATTCAACTAAAATTAATAATTTATTAGTAATTATTAAAATATTGGCACACTATTTAATGTATACACTGAAGCATAATAGAATTCATTAATTTTTCATCAATACAGAGACTGTGAATTTATACGCAGCTCATTAGGAAGGCTAGTTACCAGACTCAAACAGAATGAGTAACAAGATTAACGCTAACTAACTAACTAATCTTGATGACTATATAACTGCTCGTGAGATGTTCTACCTAATAGTGGGAATTAATTTTTGTGATTGTTACTCGCACGTGTGTGTGTGAAATAAATGTTCCAATCTCAAGATTAATTAAAAGCTATTGGAAAAATAGAAGATGAAAGTACAGTGAGATTCAAACAATTTAGTACTTAAATTAATATATATATAATTATAGACAAATATGAATATTTTTGTTTTGAAGACTTTTAAATCAAATTGGTGGAAGCTATTAAGTTTATGAATGGGAAGGTAAATCAATTGTTTTGATACTTTATTATGTTTAAATTTTAAAATACAAAAGAATGTAAATTAATTAAGGATATAAATGAAAAAGAAAAGCAATTAGTGATCACTGTGTTGATACAGACTCTCGTTGTACTGCTCATGCAATGCAATTGAGCAAAACAGTGGTTTAAAAATAAAGGGAATAACTTAAATTAGGATAATCCTAAAAATTAGGTATCAATAACACTATTTAGATTAAATTAAAAAATAATTATTGCTTAGTTGTATCATCATTCACCACGATCCCAATAGATGGTAGATTCTTTGTTTCTTTGAATTCATTGTAAATAAATATTAGCATTGATATAATTTATTTTTGAAAATAATTTCATTGGTCTGGAATCTGAGAACAAATGTAGGTGGACAGAGGGATTGAGATTCTTGACCACAACCATACCAAGGTCCTTCTGTAACCTCGTAGTGATCCCATCACCGACCATCAGAAACGTTGAAGCTCTGGTACCTTTTGATACGTACAGAATTCACAGAAAGAAAGGAAGAGGATGAAGTCTGAGAGACAACAGAGATGAAAGCAAGAAAGAGAATATTTCCCAATTTGTTTTTCATACCCTCCAGTTCAGTAACTGTGGGGCTTAAAAAAAAAAGCAACAACGGTTCTTACACCTGTACTAAACAAAAGAACAAAACGCTTCATTTTACTTAAAAGTCCTTTCATCTAAACGTATCATTTAACTAAAGACTAAACGCTCCGTTTTTGGAATTAAAAATAAATACCATGTTTAGAGAACCCCTTGTAATTCACCAAATAATAATAATAAATACCATGTTTACCTAAGGAAGGGATGGGAGTAGTTCTATTGCCTTCACCGGCATCCTGTTTTGTAGCGATCTTCTCTTTCAAATTACCCTCAGTACTGAAATCACCCACAGCAGATTCTTTCGTGTCCTCCCTCCCCTTTTGCTTGTTGTGTTGAATTGATTCTTTCAATCGATTGTTTGTTTCTTCGATTAATTCAAACTCCAACATAAATTCATTGCTGTTAAATGTTCTTTTTCCCTCAAACCTCCTGTTGAACGTGTCAGTGAAGCAAAGGGAGGCTTGCATCAAATGTTACAGTCTGCTTGCTTGAGTTAGTTCGCATCATTCCGTCCTCTTGAGGTAAATCAAACAACAACATTGAAACTGTATGTTAAATAACCTTTTATGCTATTATGCTATTATGCAGTGGGGTGTATCGTTTTCTATCTGTTTGGTTTTGTTTCAAGCAGCTATAGAATTTAATTTCTGATAGTTGAAGGACTTAATTTCAATTACACCAAATCAAACTTAACCGTTCAATATAAGAAATAAACAACGAAGTCCCTGTCAAACACAGACTATACCAGGTGAGAATTACACAGTACATTAATTCACCATCAACACTGTTAAATAAAAAATATTCTCATTTAACACTATAAAACATTTAAAAGATTTAGGCTTAATTGAATAGGCCGCTCTTCGATTATATCACTTTTTTGAGTTAGGTAGTTAAACTTTTTTTGTCGAACTAAATATACTACTATAATTTTATAATCATTCTGAGTGCAACGCTTATCTTACTTAAAAAATAAAAAATAAAAAAACACTTCAGCCAATTAAGAGTTGACACGTAATTAAAAATTTATTTCCCCTTTGACTAGAAAATTGTAAAAAGAAAAGAATTAAATTGATAATAATAAAAAATTAAATTAAAAGTATCATTCTCTCTCAATCTTCCATTTACATCTTCGCCGAATTTGCCATTGAAAAAGCCTGGTACCAAGTTGCAGACTGAGATTGATTTATCAAAATATAATATTTCAAAACCCAGAATTTTAACTCCCAATTTTTTTCCTGAAAACACTAGCGAATTTGAACAATGTAATTCCCATTCGCCAAATCTGATCGAAAAAATCATTGCAGAAACAAAACTAAAAGTATGATAAAAAGCCAAAACCACCCATTAAAGTGAGTTTTTGGTAAAAGTATATATCATGGAAGTCGAGTTAGATTGCATTTTATTCATCTACTCAAAAATTAAGTAAATTAGTTTTTATATATTAGATAAAATAACAAACTAGTCATTCTGTTAAAAATTTTATTCATTTTTGCGGTTAAAAATTGGTTGTTATACATCGACATGAGATACACGTGACATGCCAGGTATAATTGTTTGATCGTTTCATCGATCACATCAATTTTTAACTGTAAAAATGAATGAAAATTTTAACTAAAAAAATTAATTTACTCTTTAAACTTTACATATTAAAATTTATTTATTTATTTTTTAAATAAAGCTTTCATAGTTTTCTAAGTTTTCCTTGAAGGAAATTAACCCATTGTGGCAGGTGCAGTGTACACGCACAGAGAAAGCAAACATAAAACTACTTTCTTTTTCTCTTTTTGAAATTAAGTTTGGGAAAAAGTTTTGAAAGAGAAATTATGAGGCAAAAAGAAAGGGAAGATGATGAGTGGGTAAGCAATTGGGATTTTAAGTAATGAAAGATAGGGGGAGATTTAATTTAATTTAATTCAATTCATTTATTTTTTATATTTTAAATTTTTAGCTAAATTAAGGGGAAATGAATTTTTTAATTATGTGTGGATTTTTAATTGGACGAAATTTTTTTTTAACAATGACAAAAGTTAGGCTTTATAATGATTACAAAATCATACTTTAAAGTACTTGATTCGATAAAAAAAAAGTTTAAATACTTAATTTAAAAAACATATAATTTAAGATTTTTTTTATTCAATTAAACTCTTAAAACTTAGTCATAATGTCGATCATTGAGAAAAATATATATAAAGAAATCTAAAATTTTTATCGTGCCTGTAAAAACCATAAATTTAGAATGCAAATGTGTACATGATAAAATTTATAGTTTAATACAACACATGAAATATATACAATTGTTTATCATGACATTATTATTAATTTTAAGTCAATATCAAATTAACATATAAACACCAGTTCAATCATATACGTTTAATCAACCATTGATTTTGTTTGTTTGGGACTATACAAGAACATCATTTCGAATCACAAAAGAAAAGGGGCTGATTTCTTAAGTGGATTGGGGGTTAGGTTTATCAAATTGAAGTGGCAACATAGTAACCAGCAAAATATCTGGAAATCTTTGATTTATTAAAATAATGATAAGGTGGGCCAAAAACTAACCTAACTTAAATTATGTGTTTCATATCCTAAATCTTTGATTTGCCCATATCCAAATTAACGATGATGGTGATCGGTAAGAAGTGGAAGCAAAAATCTTTAGAGGGCTAATTTGGTCCGGGAAAGCTATCATAGGTTTCAATTATTAGCTAATTATTTGGCCAAAGTTTGTTATCAGTGTTCTATTCGAGAACAACATGTTATATGTATATATATATATTTGGAATATTTATTTTTACTCGTATAATATTATTCTTTTTATAATTGGGAGAGATAATTGAAGTTGTTTGGGATTAAATCCAAGTTTTTATGCTTATAACATAATGTTCTTATTATTGGGTCAAAAAATTGTATCTATTAATTAATTTTATTTCATATAATTGTATTAGATCCCATTAATTTATTTGTGTGGTTAATATTTTAAAAAAAATTAAAAAATTGCAACAATTTAGTCCTGCGTTAAAATAGTAATAATTGTATTGAAGCTTAAAGTCATTAATAAACCGAATTCAGTTGCATCTTAAAATAGCAAAAAAAAAATATTTTTCCTCTTTGAATTATTATTATTTTTTTAAATCAACTTGAAATCTCAAACCTAATTTTTTGCAATGAAATAGAATGGCATGTATTCAGAGAGGATGGAAAAAGAAAGATCAATTATATAATTTTCTATGATGAAAATAATTTGATGTACTTTATACTTCATTGCATTCCTTTTTTTGTTCTATATATTATTTATGAAATGAAAAATTTTCTTATTTCACCAACAATTTAACCACTAATAACACTTATTAATAAAAATTAAAAAAATTATTACACGTATATGTGTTATGGGATTGTATTTTAATTTAGCAAATCGAATAGCGCGACCTCAGGCAATCAATTCACTTAAATTAGTCTGAACCCTTGAAATGTGAAAATCTCAATAAGAATTTTGTAAAACAATAATGTTATACAAAAGCAACTAGTATAATTTGAAACTAATTAATAATAAATGAAATATGTACAATATTAAAATGAAAAATTAATTAAAATTTAAATTAATTATGAATAAAACAAAATTTAAACATGTACTTACATCATATTAAGAATATTAAATGCATTTCAATTATTTATCATGGTGTTGTCATAAATATTAAGTTGACGTCGAGTTAAGTTATGATGCCAACTTAATGAATATCATTATCAATACTCAATTTTATCACACCCATGATGTGGATGAAAAAAATTTATATTTAAAATATTTTCTTCTAAAATTTATTCGATAAAAAATATATAGGTAGACCATCTCCTGTAAAGAATGGAGCCTATTCCAATATGAAGGTAGGCCACCTCGCTTATTGAACGAATCAAGTGCAAATCTAAGGGGGTTGATAGGGACCTCGGTCTTCTTAAAATGGAATTTTTCATTTTAAGCATTTTAAAATTTTTAAAATTTTAAATTAGTAAAAGTAAAATTATACTTTAACTCCCTAAAAATGATAAAATTTTAATTTAATCTGTTAGAGATTACATCTTTACGATCATAAAAATTACAATTTAATTTCAACCCCTAAAAATTTATTCTTACTTCGCACCTAAAGCGAATTCGTGATATAATTAACCAAGGTAATTTATAAACATTCGCAGCAGATTTCAGATTTTCCCAAAATAGTTTACGTTCACTGAATTAAGGGTTAACATAAACTACAGATAAAATCTAGAGAGAGTTGATCACATGCATGTACATTAAAAGTGACATGAGGTTCTTGCTTAGTGGCGCAACCGATGAGAGGCATCAGAGGTACATGCCTCATTTATGGTGAGTAGTAGCGTCACTCCACGCATCAAAAAGGAGTTTATCCGCTCATGATGCTTGGCCCTTTCACAATTTCATACCAGAATGATAATCGATTTCAGGTAGGGGAAAGGCTTGGATAACGACAGAACCACAGTAAGTCTTTGTCCGATTCCAACAGCATAGCAGAATGCGAATGCTTCAATTAGGGTGTTTAAACGGTCGATTCAATTACTACTAGAACTGAATTACTATTAATCGAATTACTTGAAATGTAGAGATATTTAACCTTTAACTGAATCGAAGTTTTTTTTCAAATACATCAACTAAATCGAAATATAATTGAATTAACCGAAATTTGTCTGTTTTTGTATTTTAATTATAATAAACATAAAATATATAAAAATACATTACTAATATTCATTTTCTTTTTATTTAATACCTCAAAAAACTTTAAATGGAGTTTAAAACAACAAATAAACATTAAAAACACTGCATAAGTATTGAAAACAACATATATTTCGGGCTAATTGGTTTATTATTCAGTTTCAAACTGAATTAATCTATAACCGTAATTTTAAAAAGTCATTAATCAACATCCGAACAAATTAAATTCAATCACTGATCAATTGATCGAATAAGATCAATTCAGTCGGTCAATTCGATTTTAACCGAATAATGGAAACAATTTAAAAATTTGTTGCCACTTGTCACAACAAATATGAACTTTCGAGGCACGTGCTTTAAATAATGTCATTTATGTTTTTTGGTTTTCGATGCCTTTGCAGTGATCTGTACAGCTAATAATAATATCCTGCCCTATCATCAATACCTCTTCGTAATCTTTTTGTATTTTGGAATTAATGATTAGTGGTTATAAAAATTACACTTGTTAAAATTCTACAGACCTTATTTATCAAAAAAAAAAATCTACAAACCTTCAGCTTGAAACATAAATCAAATAATGCGCACCATCAAGTTTCCAGAAACACGTTATGTATACAACAACCGTGCGAGGGACGTTATCGTGCAGCAAAAGCTGTATATATAACTATTGCTGCCTCTGTTTAAACTGCAACCTTAGCTTCTGTGTTTTTTTTTCTTCTCTACATTTTGCTCCCTTCAAGCCATCAAACTCTGTATATATATAAATACCGGCTAAATCAACCAATCATAATCTAACGCATTGAAAGCACTGTTTTGGCGAGAAAGTTTTACGTTGAAAGCCGCTTGATGTTCCAGAACATGTCCCGAGGGAAAAACATGATTCAGACGAAGCTAAAATCAGGTCAGTGTTCAATTCCATTTGAAAATCGTAGGATCGGTTGATTTCTATCTATATTTTCTTTCTGATGGTATGCATAACATGAATGGAATTTGAGATCAAATCTGGAAAACAAATATTGACAAAGGATTCTCTCTCTCTCTCTCTCTCTCTTTTTTCCTTTTTTTTTATATGTTTTCACATGTTGTTTTAGCTCTCAAGAAATATTCTAGGAGATGCAATTTTAATTGGATTTCTGGGTATTGTATGTTATCTCAGGCAGATCAAAGACGGAGCGTGGCGGTGGAAGTTACTTGGAAGACAAGGCAAACGTCAATGAAGAGTACAAGGAAGTTTTTAGAACAAAGTCTTATCTAGAAACGTGGACACAGGTTCACGGTCAGCTGGAAAATACTAGCTTTGATAGAGTTTCTCCATCATCTTCGATCCCTAATCACCGTATAAATCTTTCCGAGTACCTTCTTCAACCAAAGCAAGAAACGTTAGACAAGATCGAGAGCTTGAATTTTCATCACCTTCTTCTAGACTATTTCGAAGCTGGTTTAGAAGGCAGTAATTTATGTGAATCACTCCTACGAAGCATCCATCAGGCCCGCGTTTATTATCAGAAAATTAGAAGGGTGATCAAGATAAGCAAGCGGATTGATCAAGAATTTTCAGATGAGAATTGCAGCGTTATATTCAAGGAGCTAGCGGGATTTGCCTCGCTTAAAAATCCATTTTCGATCATTAGTCCAGTGCAGCTCCAGGATTTTCATGAAAGTAACCTGGATTTGTTCCACAAGTTAACATCCAGACGCGAAAAGCTAAAACGGCAAGCAAAATTCAAGAAAATCTCCAAACAGATTGGCAGCATTTGTCTAGTGATTTCTCACACTGCTTTTATAATCGCTTTGCTGGTACTTGCATTCCACGGCATGATTGGGATTATAGCAGCACCAGGGCTTGCAGCCTGCTTCTTTGGCATGAGGTTAAAGAAGAAGAAAAGCAGGTCATCATCTATTTATCAGCAAGGGCTTGAAAGACTTAGTGCGCAACTTGACATCTCGGCGAAAGGGGTGTACATTTTGATTAACGATTTCGATACCATAAGTAGACTGGTATGGAGACTACACGATGAGATAGAACACCGTAAAGCTATAGCTGATATGTGCATTAGAAATGGGAAAATCGAGGTACTGAAGGAGGTGGTAAGAGAATTATGCATGCACGATTCAAGCTTCTTGGAGCAGTTGAAAGAGCTAGAGGAACATACTAAATTATGTTTTCACACAATTAACAGATCGAGAAAGCTGGTTATACAAGAAATAGTTGATGCGCAACCATTGTATTAGAGAGCAATATGAGATTTTTTTGTTTATATTTTTATTTTTGTCTTCGCCTGTAGAGCTTAGTGTCACTTCGATGGTTCTGGGTTAAAGAAATGCTGAAATTGATTGTCTGTTGTAGATATGCAGCATCCGTCTACAATTATGCCTACGGATATATGCTAGTTTTGCATCATGAAGTTTACAGTGTTTAACAAGTTCGTTTTCCTTTTGCTTTTGTGAGAATGACATCATATGCATGTCATGGAGATGTTCGTAAAACCATTTTTAATTGTCTTTAAATGATTCAGTTGGGGAAATACAAAAAAGAAAGCAGTGATCTGATCTCATTCGGAAATATACCGCCGTTTTCGTTTTGTATGTTCCGTAAGTGATCTCTTTTGTAGTGTTCCAGAAGACTGGAATTCTTGTTTGGGTCCAAAAATCAAAATTTCCGGATTCAGTTTTTGAGTTCGTAGATTGGATAGGGTAGACTACTTAGCCCAATAATGCCATAGGCTAATCAATAGGAAATTATGTGTAACAAACCAATTCTGTTTTGACTGAGCCCAATAATGCTAATCAAAAGAATTTTCATTTTAATATTCCTTAACAACTATTTCTTTTTCATTTTCGAGCTTCTCAATTTGTGTTTGCTTAAATGTGTACCATCCTAGTTGAGATTTAAATGTTCATGAGTATTTTAAAACATGTATAAAAATTTTCTTCTTTTTTTTTTTTCTTGATAATTTTGAGATCCTAAGCAAAACAATAAATTGAGATCTTTTTTTTAAAAAAATTATAATATGTAATACAATAAAATAAAAACATATACTAGTGATAAAATAAAAAAAAATTGAGGTCTTTTATTTTATTACTTTATTTTTTTACTTACAATGAAGCGTTGATCAGAAAACTTAAAAGATTGAAGAATTTTTTTTTTCATGTTAAAAGCTGAAGAAATTTTTTTGGGTTTTTTCCAACCCAAAGATTAAGCGGCCGCACTTTCAAACTAACATAGAGTCGAGCCTGTCAATAGTATTCTAAATATACTAAATAATAGAATCTTTTTAATGGTTCACATTTAATTTTTTTTTTCTCACAATAATCAAATATCAAACTTTAAAATAAATTATTTGTTAAGGTAGTTATTTAAAGTATCTTGTTAATTAGAGTTTAATAAAAATATATAATCTTTTTATTGTAAGTGATTAATTTTTTTATTATGGGTTTTTTCTTTGTGTGTGATAAAGAAGAAAATAAAGAAACAAGCTACATTACAAAATTCAAACCCCCTAGCGAAGATATTTCAAATGCTTGCAATCCTTGATTATTTATGTGAGTCAATTTGGTCGGTCTGTCAGCTACATGTTTTCTTCTCTAGGAATATGATAAATACTTCGATGCTGAATCTGTGAAAGCAGTTGAAGAATACTTTTAATCAAAGTCAAATTGGATACATATATGTGACTCACTTGTATGACACTAGCCACTTCAATACTATCGATCTTTATTATGGATATTCTTTAAATAAATAAACGACTGCTTGTGAAATATACTCCATTCACATAATGAAGATCGAACCCATGATTACATTTGACCATTATTTATTACGGATATTTTAGAAGAGAATGAAAGCTATAATTTATTAATCATTTAAAAACATGTGGCACCCTTTATGGATTATTAATTTATAATAATAAGAACTTGCAAAGGGTATCTCAGTTTTCAATTCCGAAACATTACACAATTAACAAGCCGGTATGATTATTCAAGAAACCGAACAACAATACAGAACACTTTGTTGTTGTTGTTGTTTAAATGAAGAAGAAAAATAATCATTAAATCACAAAATACATAAGTTTGAAATGCAAATTACGTGTTCTTGCCGGTTCTCTTCGACGGTATGCAAATCACAAGACAAACACTTGACACGTTTTTCAGATTTATTGGCTTGATTGATCACTCTTATAAATTCCTTCATGCCTGGGTTTAAACTCCAAATTGGCTTCAAAAATCACCTGACTACTCTGCAGTCTAGCCTGATCTCTTGCCCACCGGTGAGGCTACTGATTTTGATCATGGACTCCACGAAAGCCTTCTCAAATTTCTCTTGTGAGCTTGCAAATTTAGAGACGAGTGCCTTGGTTTTTGGGGTGGTCAGCAAAGCTTGATCCGAAGAGAAGATACTCTTCCCTTGAAGAAGCAGCTTGTAGTATGCGTTGTCAAATATTAAGTTGGATGAATCCAGGGGGGAACCTGCGCTTTTCACCTTGTTGTGTGCGGGCACACGCTCCTTAACTTGGACTCAAATGATGGATTCATGGTCGGATCCACGTCGAGGGTGGCGTTGAAATTGTGGATCCTGTTCTGGAAGGAAGAGCAGTGGGAAAACCCCAGTGTGTGTCCACCTGGATTCACAATGTTTTTTACTTGTTAGACCTTGGAATCCTACAGAAAACAATGAATTTGAATGATAAAAAATGAAGCAATATTTTCTCTGCTTATTAAGCCATGGGGATACATATACCTGAGAGAGCAACTAGATCTTCAACGGAAAGACCTCTCTGATTAAAGCTCTGTTTTAGCCGTGATATATTAAAAACGGGAGCTGGTAACTGTCTGGTCTCGCTTGCCAAGGATATTCTTCCATCCTTCCTTCCTTTGGGCACCTCCCAACTGGGACCGCCAGACTATATATATAGATGACACCAAACAAGTGAAAACAAAGCAGTTGGTTACGTGGATTTAGTGGGGGAACATGTGGGCAGCTCAGCTGCTCTATAACTTGAAAGAAATATAAGCGATGTATGTTAATGATATGTTACTAAATATAGCAACCGCGTCCCTGGCGGCCAGGGCCAAGATATCAGCACAAGACACGATGCCCGGACATTTAGATTCCAAAGCTTTTTTCGCATTGTCAATCACATAAAATGCATGCAATGAAATGTTAGGTGGTCCATCTTTCTCTGCCGTGTTCTTCCCTTTCGAGTTCAGCAACACAGAGGCATCGCAGCCCTTCAAATCAAAACAAGACATAACTTAGCTAGTACGTGATATGTCTAAACAATGTTGTTATTTCTTTTCTAGCAAAATTCTGGTAATATGTTAAACTTTATACTCTGATAAAGCAATCATGAAAATGCATCCGGAGTAGCGCGGCCGGAACAGTTTTGTCACTCGACACCGCTTTCTGGACTGCACTCCTAACGATAGACTCGAGCTGAGGGCACGTGTGATCATAGTAGTTTGAGCTCAGCGCCTCGGCGGGAGATGAAAATGGAAGCACGAGGAAGGCGAAAGCAAGTGCAACGATGGCTTCCATGGTTTGAGACAAATGGATGTCACAACTACTAATGCAAGTATGAAAGGGAGGGATTTGGGCTGTGTTATTTATACCAAGGGGAAGAAGAGTACAAATTGGGGTTGTTAGCATATTTGGTGATCAAGAACTATTTTTTAGTGGAGTAGTATTGAAGCATGCCGTAAAGCGACGACCCTATCAAATGTGGTATCGGTTGGCCTTCATTAAAAATATGCTGGAGTTTTGCATGTTGACCTAATGCAATGTAATCATTGCCTTCCATGGAAACGTTAAACCCAGCAAAGGCGAACCTAACGTAATCGGAAACAAAAGCACGTTAACAGAAGTGAATTTGAAAGGAAAAAGGAGCTGGGTGGTTGCCTGATTAGGACTTAAGCAAAGCATTTCCGTTACCGCCCTACACAGCTTAATAAAGGTTAAACGGATGGAAGATTTGAACAAATACATGAAGTCGTTGTTTAAATGCAAAGCTTAGGTTCGGGAAACCGTTTGAGAGTCATTTTCAACATTCTAGCAATTAAAAGAACAATCCAGCCAGTTTCAAACTCCTCAAGCGACCTACAATTTATGTATAATTTTATTCAATGGTCCCTTTCCTTGATGTATATTACATTTATTTTATACTGAGAAGGGAGTTAAAATATTGATGGTGCCATTCGTATTTGGGGGAGGTCTCCAGAGGCGGCGCTAAATGGTGGCCAAAGTTTTGGGAAAATCTCAATTTTCTCCCTTGAAATTTTTATTTTATTTTTAATTAAGCCCCCCAAAATTTGGTCCAAGATCCGCTGTCTTCTTCCTAGATGACCTCTGGTTGAATGCCAGCAATTACCCACCCACCATGCCTCGTGTCCTTTTGCAGAATATATTATTTGTCTTTGGTTTTTGTAGTTAGGACGGATGAGTTGCCATATGAAAACCCTTTAGCAACTTGGGAAAAGAGATTCGATGCATCAAGTAACTTATTTGTCAATTCATGGCAGGTTAATAAAGCCAGAACCTGTCTCTGTCTGTTCAAGTTCAGGGAAACTCTTGTCTTTGCTTTTTTATTCCACTGGAAAGAGATTATATTTCGGGGGAACCTGGCAAAGGCGGTGAGGAAAATGAACCGAGCTTTGTCGGTTGATTTGTCACATTCGAAATGGGAAAATGTAGGAGTAGAATGAATCATAAAGTCCTCTAACAAACACATTAATATGAGAAATCAAAATTTACAAGATGGTGAAGCTGCAATGTTTTGCTTGCGCTTCTTATTGACAGTTAATTACGATCACTTGAAATAGTTTTAAACTTGGTTCCAATTTCGTGTATGAAAAGCATAAAAAGGTGATGTAAGAGTTCAAGGACTCATTCACTTCATCCCATACGGTATGGCGGGCTGCTTTTGTAAAATAATAAGCACACCTCTGCCGGGAACTAAACCCCAAACCATGAACTCTAAATAGTGAACTTAGAATTGTAGTTTGCTAGAGAAAGTCTGGCCAAAACCCCAATTTGCAGGCACGATGTCAGGAAATAGTCGAGTCACACCATCAGTAGTGGTGACCCTGAACGACAAAGATTGGCCATTGAGATAGGCATTGGATTGCCAGTTAGCTCCCCAGTTCCTTGACATTGCCATCCACCCGGTTTTGGAGCCCTTGATGGACACAGACTGGATAGATCCCGCGCCTCCAACATTGCTAATCATAACAAGCTCGAAATAGTCTCTTCCATTGACCGTGAACCTCACTCCACCATGCTTCTTGCATGGAACCCTGTATTGTAAGAAGGCAACGACGTTTAATTAAGAGTAATGGAAACTAATGAGGGTAAGGAAATATTAGGGAGAACACTACCTTTGGAACAAAACGGGCACAATTCCGCCTCTGTAGATACCGATCTTCTCCCAGGCAGGCTGAGCCATGTCGAAGTGCTGGAGGGGTGGATTGCACCAGCCTCCGGCATTGTTTGGGAGAGCAAAGTTAGGAGGGCAAAAGTTTGTTCCTGTAATGGTCACGGATGTTCCTTTTATGCACCATCTGGGATCTGTCTGATAGTCACACATGATCTTATAGCATTGTCCACATGAAGCTCCATTATTGAACAAGGCAGTACTTAAAGCAGCAGTCCTTGTTCCATAGCCAGTCGAATACAAGTTCCCATACCCACAAGCTCCCCCTTTTGTCAATAAATCCAATCCATAATAAATGTGATGAAAATTGAAAAAGAAATGCATTAGTAATAAAAAAGAAAAATGGTTACTAACCCATAGTTCCTGAAGCATCGCTGCCTCCATAAAATGTGGCATGAGCTTTAGTCCAGCCAGAAGCCGTGAAGGCATGCACGGTGCTAGCAAGATAACAGAACCCAAGTAAGATGGCTAATGCAACAATGATTTTTGCCATTTCTTGGGAGTTCAAAGGCAATAAATGTTGGAGAAGAAAGAAGAAGAAAAAGATTGGGAATGAATGTATTTACATTTACTGGCATTTCCAAGAAGAAGAATGGGGGGTGTTTAAATAAGGGTTTTCCATGCAACAGCCTCACATGTGATCCCTGCAAATAGAGAAGAAATGAACAACCGATTCATTTTAGGCAATTTATTTAAAAAAAAAAAAAATGAATTATCCCTGCAAAGGCTCCAGATTTCTGAATCTCATTCAATTATTCCCACGTTCTCTCTCACACCCACATGCTATCTCCCTACAGAAGAGCCGTGAATGGATCGAAAACCATTAGTCCCAATTGTTGTTTTATGGGATTTCTTTTATTCAACATTTGCTTCTATTTGAAGATAAAAACGACACCTCCACTTGCTGCTGTTATTTTTTGCAATAGAATATTTGAAGCAGATCAGAGGATACATACAAGTTCACATGGCCATTTGTTTGACCCATATGAAACTTTCGATTGCACTATCTTATGGCACATGATTCCTTTTTACATTAGCTCTTGCAGGTAGAGATTCAAAGGGAAACATAAGCCTCTGTAAAAAAATCAAATGGAATTTGAGATGTTAAAATGAAACCCTTAGCAGTCCAAGGTTAAGGACTGTGCAAATGCTTGAATTGTAAGTCCAGCCGCAGTACCCACAGGAAATTGAATGGGCGTATGTATCGCTACAACCTAATTATATTAATACTTGAAGTCTCTCTCCTCATTAAAACTCGGAAATAATTAATCATCTAACTATTTACTAATATTTCACATTATCTTTTTTATTTTTTTAATTATTTTACTATTAATTGAATATTAGCTCCATCTGTAATAATTTGGATATTTTCTATTAGCTTCCAAGTTTTTTTTTTTATATAAAAAATTAATCACTCAAGTATAATATTTTTTTTTTTTTGAAATAACATAATTCAAATATTAAAATTAATTCGGTCGCCTATAAGGTTTAATGAAAAATAAAATCTATTAATCGTGGTTTTGAGTAATACGCACTTATCCATAAGGTTTATTTATTAAATTAACTCTAATTAATGAAAAATAAAATCTATTATCCGTGGTTTTGAGTAATACGCAGGTTTATTTATTAAATTAACTCTAATTAAAATGACAACTTTAATTTCTTATTAGTTAATTATTTTTTTTGTTATCTTCCATCTTTATTTTCAATAATTTTAATTAAATTAATAAAAAATAATTAGTTATAAGAATAATTTGATTTGTATTAAATTAAATTATAAATTGTATTATATTTTAATATAATCATGTGTTAAATATAATGTATTGTTCAATTAATATAATTTTATATATATTTTATGGAAGTTACACGTACTATCACAATTACAATTATAATCGATGTATTTGAATATATATAATCAAAATTAATTATTATAAAGCATGATTAGGTTAACAACCAAAATCTATGCAAAGTCTATATATAGAGCAACATAAACCAAATACAATCACAATTCTAATTATAAGAAATCCATTTGAATAAATATAACTAAAATTAATCATTATAAAGCATGACTAAATTGATAATAAAAATTTACACAAAGTTCATATATAATGAAACATAAATCAAAATAATATAAATCGAGAGTTCACACATAATTTACACAGAGTAAGACTCAAATCTGAAATCTTAAAGTTCTTAAGACTTAACATCACCATTAAGCTAAGGCCTAGTTGAGGGAGGTTGACTCCGTCGGAAAAAAGCCTACAAAGAATTGTTTGTCGGGAGCCAACAAACCCTTCAACAAGTTGTTATTGTTTTCTGTTGCGAATTTGACTCCTATCTATAATGAGAGCCCAGGTGCCTAAAGAGTTGGAGGATTCACATGGTGGGAGCACCTCATCAAGTGCCTAATACGACAAACTATGTGGGTGTATTACTAGGCTAAACTTTAGCTTAGCAAACCCCACAACCTTAGGTAGTGAATTTTTTGCCTAAGTCAATCTAATTTCCACTTCGAACTTCAATTATTTAATTACAATTAATAAATTCAAAAAAATTAATATAATTTTTAAATCATATTTTGTATTTAACGAAAAATTGCATTCACAATAGATAGTGGTACATATGATATTTTTCTCTTAATCGTCATGTTCATCGTATTATTGGTTCTACATGTAAACTATTTTGGGTTATATCAAGCTAAAGAAGAGACCAATTGAACATGCATAAGTAGGGCTTAAATCAATTGTAATTAAGTTTCGACTTTTTACTTATTATTTACAACATTATTTAATAATGAAGTCATTCCAATAAATATAATGATTGAACTTTTTCCTATTATATACCACTAGAAAGCAACTTAATAAGTGTTTATCCAATGACTTTGTGATATACCCTTAACCTTTTAATACATCAAAGTATACAACTCACACTCACATAGTTAATCACTTATTCCATAAATAGATTAAATATTAATTCAACTTGGGTCCTATCTAATGGGAGTAAACCACTCTGATACTTAAGACAAGATATCTCCACTATTTGGACTTTAATTGATTTATTCAATTTCAATTCATCAAACCTATAAACTTTTTAGATTACTTACTAATACAAGTTGTTTTCTTATATTTTGATCTAACTATGTAATTCATCTTTGAATTAGTTAAATATTAGGTAATCACTACAAATGATATTAATATGAATAATAAAATTTTATTTAAACCAATATACTTAAAAAATATAAGTAAAAATAACAAATAAACTATACTTAGTGTTGGGGCACTAAATCCTAACAAGTACTAACTAAAAAAAAGAAGAGGCACAAATGGCTTGCATAGACTACTATAAGGAAAACAGCAGAGGCAGCACTACCAAACTCTGGATAAAAACAACGAAGGGAGATTTTCTGTCAAATAAAAAGGCTAAAATTGTTCGAACAGATGATCCGCCATGATTACAAAAACAGAAAAGCGTCTGCCACTCGTGCAATGAGGTAGCTGCTGAACTAGAAAAACCTGAATGCAACTGTGCTAGTCTCTTCCCATCAACACATCCTAAAGTTAAAAGCTGCTGGTAAATGAACAATGAAGAAAAAAATTTAAAGCAAAAATAAATGAATGACAAGATTAAAAAACCATAAAACATATAACTGGACGCACAACCGACACCATTTCAATTATGTTCAAAGACTGCCACCACCTCATACAGCTGCCTGGATTCGCCCATTAGATCTAAACCCACGGTCCCTACCACGGTATCCCCAGCCACGGCCACGACCTTGAAAAAAGCAAAGCAACAAGACCATTAGAAACAATATTCTTACCTATTCAGCAATACACCAATAAAAAAAAATCTCTGCCTTGCTTCTTAAAGCTGTTGAAAGAATGTTTATTCAACTGACAGAAAATAGAGCAATTCCTCCCTAGCAAGTTATCCATCATGCCATCAAGTTTTTTATTGCATTCTCTTCATTAAAATTGACGTATGTTGAGAAGAAAAAAGAAAGCAAACATTTAAAGGTGATTATGAGAAAAACTATTAAACATGCTAAAACTCCATTAAATGAATAAAAAGAAAGGGAGACAACCCACCACGGCTACCTTGTGGAAGGGTTTCATAATTGTAGCCTCCATCTTCCAGCCTACCAACCTGAGGTCCATTGTATCCTCCACGTCCACTGCCTCGAGAACCACGTCCTCTTCCTCGACCTCTACCACTACCATAGCCATGATTGTGATCCCAGCCTCCGTCATCATCCTCAGCAGAGACAACAGCATTAATACAACTAAATATTGCTTAAAATAATCCTCACATAACATTCAGGGGCATGCACTAATAAAACAAAAACAACATTTAACAGGGGGCATCTCAGTATTCAAATTGGCATACCTCTACTCCTTGACCCTACTCTACCACCACGGCCTCTACCTCGGCCATTAGGTGAGCCCCCTGTCAAACAAAAAGAGATGTAAAAGAGATATGGGCAAGACAAACAAACACTTCATAATGGAATGTGTCCCTACCTCCTTCATGATCAATTTTTATGGATGCTTTCACCTGATCAGCTGGTAATGGAGGCTGATACCTAGACGAGAAAGCCTTTCATGAGTCAAAACATCTTTGATTACTCATGTAAACTAAAACACCAAGCCACCACCAGCATAAGAGCAAAAACCCTTCCATATGCAAAAATTTTCTAGTCCCCAACATGCAAATATGTGACAAAGCTAAAACCAATTACCCGAAAGACAATCTTTAATGTTCTAAAATTCACTAAAATTAAAGGTACCATACAAACTAAAGTATTATGCGATAAAGAGAAAGAAATGTAAAACAAGTGTAGAACTTACCCAACAGATGATATATTCAAGTCATTTTTCGAAAGGATTATAGTGATCATGGACACATGCCTGGTGGTCTCCAATTATAGTGATCATGGACACATGCCTGGTGGTCTCCAACCTGTGCCAGTTAAACAATATTTACTAGGGTTCTCTAAATAAAAAGATTAAACGGCAGAGAAAATAACGACTGTTTTTTGTGATAAGGTTAAATATGGTTCTTACGGAAGAAGTCCTTCTTCCAGAGGCTCCCACATATCTGTTATATCCGTGGATCCAATTGATGTAATCTGATGAAGACCTACAATTATTTTCTGCATAGCAAGTACATGGACCACAATATCAGCCTCCTTGAACAAGAATCAAACAATAAATCCTCAACTAGGCAAGTTCAAATAGAAGACGATACCTTAAGTAACTCCACAATAGTTACAGTCTTGTTAATGGCTCTTCCCATTGCCTTAAAGACTATTTGATTCGAGCCCATCTCCTACCAAACATTACATTCAAGAAGCAAATCAATGCAAACATTAGATTAATGAGAAGAGCTGCAAACACCTAAGAAATAAAAATTCCAGTGCCTATTTCTCAAAAATAAGCGAACACCAAACTCATATAAAGCTCTAAATGCGCAGGCATTAAACAAAAAAGAAGAAGAAAAAGAAACACCTGAAGCAATGTCATGGCGTAAGTGATATAGTTGCGCATCCTGCCTTGACTAGTAATACGAATCTCGTTCTCGTCAATGGGCGTCTCAGCTTTCGGCTTCTCCACTCTCTGGTAACGATCCATCTTTTCTCCGCCAAGAAATCAATATTTCAAAAGTTCCAAGTAGTCCAGATAAGTTTTTTAAAAAAATTACAAAACAGGAAAAAGTAAAAATAAAGAAAAGTGAGGTAAGATCTGGAAAATACCTTTAATGGTTTGTTAATGGAGTCGTAAAGGATAAATTGGTAGGTGGGGGGTAAGCTCCACCAAGAGAGAGCCCTCTGCTACGGCTTATTTTTCCTTTCTATTACGCCCTAAAGCCGCTCTCTTCAGATGTCTCTTGCTAATTTATATCTCTACAACTGTCATAACCGACTCTTTTACCCGGTTCAGCCCGATTCTATTTCCCTCAACCTTTGGATTTTGTTTTATCTGCTGCACAGGTGCAGTAATTAATAGGTCGAGCCGGATCGGATCTAAGTATGATATTAATTTATTTTATATTTTTTTAAGTCCGGTTCGATCCAAATTTTGAGGCTAAAATTTTTTTAAATTCACTCATATTTGTAAAAGATTAATTCAAGCTCATTTTAGATGCGATCATATTATTTTTTAAATTTTTAAAAAATATTTATTTTATTTTAATATTTAATAATTTAATAATTTTTTATTTAATAATTTTTTTTATATAATTATCTTAACATCATTTTAATGTTTACATTAAAATATTATTATATATTTAATATATGTTTATTTTTTAATGTGTTTTAAATTATATAATATGTAAAAATAACATAATATAAAATATTATAAATTTAAGATGGCTCGAGCCTTTCGGGCCTTAAATGGTCAAGCCCAAGCTTAACTCATATTTTAAACGAGCCTAACTTTTTTGTCCTAACCCATTTTCGAAGTCTAATATTTTTATTTAAACTCTTCTAAATTTTGGATGGATCTTCGAATCTGAACGAAAAACTCGACTCATGAATAGTATAACAGTAAGAGGTTTGAATTGAGATGGATTAAATACAAATTGGGTTCGAAATAGTAGTCTAATGATCCAATGATGTGAATTTTCTGTTTGGATAACAAGTACATGACACGCTACAGCCCTCTATCATGTCCTACTTTAACCTCACACCTGGGCCCTTCAAATTCACCAATTGTTTTAATCCAAATATTTTACCCCTTTTATTATATAAAAATAAATAAGTAAACAATGAAATGTGATTATTAAATTGGTAAACTAGATTAAAAGTCACCTAATTATGGTTTTTTAGCCATTTAACTATGAAAAATTATAAATTTGTCATTTAACTGTAGTTTTTTTTTATTATCATTCAACTATAAACACTTATAAAATTATCACTTAATTATTCTATTTTTTTAATCATCCAACTATATTGGATTTTTGAGTATTTTTATTTTACATTAATCAATTGGTGACTAAAAAAATAAAATTAAATAGTTAAATAATCATTCTGTAATTTTTCATAATTGGATAATAAAAAATAATAGTTGAGTGATTTGTACTGTTGTTGATCTTTATTATTAAGCATGCTAAAGTTGGCCCATGGGTTTCTAATTTTTTGTATTTTAAATATTAATAATAAATAATTTTAAGTTAAACTTATGGTAATTGTTATAATTTATCCTTATTTATCCTTTAGGACTTTAGTAATTAAACTTATGCTAATTTATCCTTATTTATCCTTTTTTTTATTTTTTAATTAATTATTTTTATTTTATAATTTATGTTCAAAGTTCATAGTTGTTTTTCTTAATATTGTGATTTTTAAGACTTGAACTTGTGTTTATATTTTAGAATGCAATATAACTTACCACTGCACCTATATTTATTATTTTTTTATCATTTAAAAATGAAACAAAAGTAAAAAAGAAATTGAAAATAAAAGTAATTTTAAAATAGATTTAATTTTTATATTTTCAAACATATGGGATGCATATCCTAGAAATCAACTAAGGGTGAAATTGTATACAAATAATTTTTTTAAAAAATATAATATACAAATCATTTGAAATGTAAAATTTAAAAATATATGTATATATGCTAATGTCAAAAGTAGAGTCAAATACAATGCTATGAGATAGGGCGAATCCGTAACTTAAAAATTGGCCAGAAAAGAAATTTAGAGTAATTTATAAATAAATTATAAAAAGCGGGGGACAGGTCCATAAAGAAAAAGCATGATTGAGAGCAAAAGTAACAATTGAAATCTTGAGGGCTTATTGCACTAAAGGGTTCTGGTTGAGTCAGATTTTTTTATCGAAATTAAATTATATATTTTTATGATAGTAAAAATATAATTTTTTCATTTAATAATCTATATTTTATAATTTTTAAAGGATTAAATCAAATTTTTATTTTTTTAAAAGAATCAAAATACTATTTTACTATTATTAATTGAAAATTTTATAAATTATAAAATATTTAAATAAAAAATTCATTTTAAGGGAGACCGTAAGTGCCTGCACCTTGGCTCCGCCAATGCTAAAATGACTATTGATATTCGGGTGTATAAATCTAATACCATTAATATTGGGGGTGATGCGATTAGTCGATAAATTATTGAGTTTGTAATGTTTACATTCAAATTATTTATAATCGAACTTTTTATTATGAATTTCTACACAGTTATTAATTTTTTTATGATATATGTAGTGAAAATCCCAAATCAGTAGACGTGACACTACAAACAAATTGTCTGACGCCTACTTAGTAGCGTCAAAATCTGTCACTAAAACGAAGTCCCAAACTTATAGTGACACATTTTTTTACCATTGGTATAGGGTTGTCATTAGTTTCAAATTAAATTTTTCATCAAGAGAAGGGGTGGTATGAAATTGAGATGTCATATCATTTTTATCACCTTTCAATAGTTTAATGTTACATCAGTTTTTTTCTCTCGAATTTCAATATTTCAATTGGATTTGATTTTTTTCAAAAGAAAAATATTGAAATTCGGGAGGAAAAAAAATTATTGTGGCATTAAACTACGAGAAATGAATACAATATTAATTGGAATTACAAGATTCAGATGTGTCCATAGATATAATTGGAATTTCACTTTATACCCATGTAAGAACATTTGTCAGTATATTCGCATTAATAAAACCTTTTTATCAACGGTTAATACTATCACTATATGTTTAAGGATACAATTGAAAATTCACTCATTTACCAACAGTCAATGGCGTCGCTGTATGTTTGATAATGTATGTTGCAATTGTACCTTATGCAAATTGAAAGAATCATTGGTGTAAATATATTGACGGAAAATTTTAAAACTATATGTATAAGAATATTAATTAGTGTTGATGGTATCTATATCGAAAGTTGTCAATATAAAATTGAAAGAATCGTAGATATAATTGGAATTTCATTTTATACCTGTGTAAGAAAAATTGTTATTATATCAATATCAATAAGACCTTTTTATCAACGGTTAATACTATCACTATATGTTTAAGGATATAATTGAAATTTTACTAATTTTCTAACCGTCAATGGCAACGCTGTATGTTTGATAACGTATGTTACAATCGTACCTTATGCAAATTGAAAGAATATAAACATATTGACGGAAATTTTCGATACTATATGTTTAAGAGTTTTAAATAGTGCTGATGGTATCTATATCGAAAGTTGCTACATCAGCAACACTCAAATCATTAGCATAGACACCTGTACCTATTTTGATGGCGCATTTTCCATCGCTAAAGATATATGCCGACATGACACAAACAACAGTTTTAGTGACGGTTTTTGAGGCGCTGTGAGATCAAGGTGCATTCACATATGAAACTGTATGCTAAAGAGGGGCAAGACTGAAGCAACAAGATGCAATGATAATATTGATTAAATGCTGCACTGAAGGAGTAATTAATTGTTTAATTTTATCTTTGGATGGGACCAGATTTAACAAATAAATGAACTCCCAGATGTTTCTACCAAATAAATAAAGAAATAAAAGTCCCAGATCTAACAAATCGATAAAAGTGCAACCTTTTCCCCAGATCTGGGTTTATGACATCTGGGAACTAAAATGTGGAAAATTTCCATCATTGTTTCCAGGTCTATCGGTAAAGATAAACATTGGAGCAACATTTATAATGTTGTGGTGTGTCTTGTGAAGCTGTAAAGCTACGTATTTCATCCTCAGGAAAATTCAACAAGTGACTCAAAATTTGTTTAGCCAGAAGCCCCTGGCTCCCTCTCCTCTCACAGCCAAGATTATCAGGAACCTGCTGGCTACGAACCTTAAAAGTGAGTTTTTAGTTTATTTATGTAATGGAGGGGGTGGCCCAGAAGCAAAGACTTTTTGAAGACCGTACTCAATTACTCATCGACAGTTCGACTTCCAACACTTATAGCACAAGCAGCTGTCCTGGATCCTCGTCAGCAAGTAAGACCGAACTCTAGTTTAATCAATATTTGATTCTAAGGTAGGGTTAGGATCAAATGATTAATTGGAAGAAACATCGGAGGCGATATTATTCTCTTTTTTATCGTTTTCTTAGATGCAATGATACATGCAACACTGCCTATAATCAATTCCATCCTTCCATTTCCTTTTTGGAAGATAAATAATTCATTTTATAATAACTACTTAGGTGAAATGATCCCATTTATTTATTTATTTTTTTGTTCATAGACATGATCCCATTTTAAATAAGGGTCCCATTCTCCACAATGGAACGCAACAAAAAAAAACTATTGATTATCAGTATTTATATCATTGAATGGGCCAATCCGAATCTCATTGCCTATAGTTTTTGTGTAAGTCAAATTTCCAGAGTGACAACTCTCACCACCTGGCTAGAGTCCGCCCAGACGCAGCCCTGATCAAGTGCTTCCTCACCAATCAGCCTTGGCTTTCCCCACGCACCATCAAGGCCCTGGAAATCAATTTTGCCTAACGTGTTGTTTAGGTTCTTAAATCGAATCATTATGAGTTAGTGCTCAACAGTGTCTTTTTATTTTAAAACAGCTAACAATTCCAGGTTTTTCACCTTTCCTTTTATAGTCGTTGCTACCTGAATCTCTTTCACCCAAAACGATCCCCCACCCTTCCTCCTTCCCAAGAAGGAATCCCTCCCTCCCCCCTTCAACTTTACGCTTTTCCATAAATCAGAGCTAACTATTATGCGCCATGGAGCGCACCACCTCCGTCCGCCTCTCCTTACTCCTCATCCATCACCCACCGTAAACTCCACCGCTGCAGCCGGCGGCCACCATCACCCAATGCTGGTTTCCGTTTTCTTAGCTCTTTTGCTTCCATGCGCCGGCATGAGTGCAGTTTTTATCGTTTACGTCTGTATCTTATGGTATGCTTCAAATTATCGGACAGATAATCCAGGGACGTTGGCGACTAAGCAGGTGGGGGAGAAAGGGTTGTCGGTTTCAGAGCTGGAGAAGCTGCCTAAGGTTACAGGGAAGGAGCTTGTGTTGGGGACTGAATGCGCCGTTTGTCTGGAGGAGGTAGGTGCAGAGCAACCGGCTAGAATGGTTCCCGGATGTAATCACGGGTTTCATTTGGAATGCGCTGATACATGGCTTTCCAAGCATCCGATTTGCCCTGTTTGTAGGGCCAAGCTTGAGCCTATGTTGTTGGACCCTTCTGATGTTAATCCCTGACAAGCCTTAAGAGTTAAGCCCTTAACTTTTATAAGAAACAGGAAACGGTCCGCTTTCCAAGAGTGTATAAAGTTCAGTGTTTGGTGTTTGTATGAAGATTTTCCTGGAGAAGAGAAGAACGTTGTTCGTCTAAGTTTATCACTTTCATTTATCAACATGCATGTATGGGTTTTCTCTCTTTTTCTTCTTTTGTCATATGGTTCAATCGATTTACTTCTTTTTTGCTTTGCTGGGTAAAACTCCTCCATGCTTGAAGAGCCTCCTTTTTTTTTGCTTTTTTACTGTGGAAGTTGAAAAAAAAAAAAGGGAAAAGAGGAAGATGATAATTCAAAGGGAAAGCAAGAAAAAATTTGATGTAGGATAACTAAAAGAGTAAAAGTGAATACACATGAAATGTCACGGGTGCCATATGGTGCAGATGTCAGCACCAACTACTACAAGTCTACAACTATTAATCGTGTCAAAAAACTATAACTTTTAGGAATCCTTTACTTTAACCTCGTTTGATCTGACTAATCTTGATTAATGCGGTACATATCAGCAGCTAAGATATATATGAAGGAGCTATAAGATTATGTAATAAAGTTGAAAGAGAAGCGTAGCATTTCCATCAATGGAGGAGGCCAAGGCCAGGCAGGTATAAGCCACCAACCCAGGGGATCAAATCACATTATCGGTTTCATATTTTATGCTCATAAACCATAAGTGAAGAACAGCAGTCATTGTGTATTGTGTGTGTCTCACTATCAGTGTCAGCTGTCTATTTATGGATGGTAAAGGATAGTTGGTTTTGGTGTCTTTTTTGCCCAAATAAATGAAGGAAAGCAAGACATCACCTCAAATCAACTAACAGTATTTATTAGGCAATGTGATTGCCACCTGACCATCCACCACAATGCTTTAATTATATTCCACGGTTTACACTAACCCACCACCTAATCCAACCTAACTACAATTCAATCAGATTTGCGGAAAAGTAATAGGCAATGGCTTGGAGTTTGCCTTTTAGGTTCATACCCTTACAAGTAATGATCAGTGAAGCTGAAAGAAAATGCGGACAAAGTCTACCGGTATTTGTTTAAACGGTCTTCCTGGAAAGATTTTTGTGTTAACAGACTTTCTTTTTATAGAAGAAACCACTTTCATTCATTTCGTAACATGATATAATCCAATGATAATTGCACAGCTAAATTTTCCCAAGCCCCAATACTGGCATGACACTTGCCTTGGTACAAATCGCCATAGGTTGTTGAAATTTTTGCCCGGTAATTAATTTTCACATTATCTTTTTTTGTAGTTTTTATATTTTTTTTAATTTCCCAATCAAATATATAGTTTTAGAAAATGAAAGCAATTTTTTTAAAATTTTTAAACCCAATATACCTAATTAAGGATAATAATACCCTCACATCCCGTGGATAAGCCCCGGATTACAGTCAGATGCAACTTTTGTTTTGTTTTTCTATTTCCCAAATCACTACTTTTTTTAAGGATAATGTGACGGTTTGTAAAATGTATTTTTATAAAATATCTAAGGTGGTATTTGTATTTTGAAAAATTAGATTAAATTAAAAAATAAATAATTATCAATTGTGGTTGATAAAAAAAAAAAAAGTAAATACTAAATTTGTATATTTGTACTTTTATGGATAAAAAATATTATTTCAAATCGATATTTTTTTTTTTTTGGAGAATATGATCATTTTCTCAAATGGATAACATGACTTTTTTACTTATGTAAGTTTAATTACTTCTTTTTTTATGAGCGGTAAGTTTAGTGTTTTTTTTTTGGTAATTAAAAGAAATAAAACTCCTATCTAGCAGGAGATTAAACCAGTCAGATGGAAGAACCCTCTTGTCATCCTCAAGTTGCCTTAACAGATGCTGCGGGAGTCTAAATAACAACACCAAGCTGTTCATGGCTCCTGCTGCTGTCTTTGTCAAGTCGTCTGCCACTCGATTGCTTTCCCGGTGGATAAGCCGGAATCTAACCTTCCAACTCTTTGTGCGCCAAGCATGTATTGGTTGAATATCAGGTACTGAACTCACCATTGCAAAACCATTGCATATAGTATCAACAAGGAAAGCATTATCACAATCAACCTCAACTTGGCTATACCCATACTGCCATGCCAACTTTAACCCTTCCACAATCACTCGAGCTTCCACCTGAACAATCTCCGTCGTCCCAACAGTCATAAAGAAGCCTGTGATCCACTCCCCCAATCGCAGCCTTCCTCGAGCTTCCCGAGACAGAGCCGTCCACATTAAGCTTAATCCACCCTTGATCAGGACGTTGCCAGCACTCCCTTGTCCGAGTAACACAAGCCAAGGAGTGTAATGACTCCCGTCGCACACAACACTTAGTCCATACTAAGGTAGTAGTAATTAACTCCTGGCTGCTTCTGCTAACTTGATTAAACACAACATCATTCCGCAATTTCCAAAGCAACCAAGCCACAATGGAAAAAAGGATATCCCAAGCATCCCCCTCCCATTCGAGATTCCCTACATTCAATAAATTCCACTACAGCCAATCATCAAAATCGAAAGAAAAAAATAAGAGATGATATTGCCTCGGAACCAGGAGCTTCCAAACACTCCTTGCAGTACCACAATCCCTCACCACATGTAATACTGACTCCAAAACACACCACATTTGATCACAGCTAGCCATACCACGTCTCACCCCTTCCTCATTGGACAACAGTTTCTTCCTCGCAAGTAACCATAAAAAATTCCTTACTCGTTGTGGAGATCGTAACTTCCAAATGGCCACATCCAAAGGGTGAGGAACTTGATCAGTAGTGCAACACAAGTTGCTATATGATTTGCGGAATGAAAACTGACCAGCTTCCACCCTTCGCCAAGAGAGCTGATGCATTTCCCGAGCCTGTGAAGGAGGGTCATAAGCAGTAACCTGACGCACAATCTCTTGTGGCAGCACAAAAGAGAGCCACCTATGATTCTAGCCGCCGAACACCACAACAGCATCGCAAAACCGTAACGTTTCATCCACAACACTTGTTCCATTGGAATAATGCTTCAAAGGACCCAGATTACTAACCCAACAATCATTCCAAAAATTAACAAGTACACCATTATGAATATTCCAAACCAAACCTGCTTTCACACTCCCCCACACACTAGCAATCGATCTCCAAACATGAGAACAATTGGTTCGATTCAAAGATTCTGGAATAATGCCCTGAACATTATATTTATTTCTCAAAAGTCTTACCCATAGTACATTCGGCTCAAACACCAGTTGTAACAGTCCGATTTTCAATGGTGTCGAAAACAGTGATTTGGGGATCACAAATCCGACGAGTCGAGTCGTAAATTTGTTATTTCTAAAATTTGGTGTGTCGTATGCATAGTATTAAGGTTTGGTTCGGAAATTTTATCTTTTAAATAGCTAATTGAGTGAAAAGGATTAAATCGTAAAAGGTACAAAACTAGAGTTGATAAGTTAAAAGGATCAAATGAACAAATTAACTTAAAGAATTTTAGTAGGTGCATTATCATGAGATATATTAGAAGTAAATATGATTAATTAAAGCTAAACAAGTGATTAATGAAGCTAATTATGAAAGTTTAAATATAAAAATTAAGAGAAAAAAAAAGAGAAAATTCATATTTTCTCATCTTCTCCATGGAAAGAACAAGAAGAAATTATGATTTTTCATCCTAAGCTTCAAGCTTTGATTTGAATAAGCAAATGTTAACCGTTTTTAGTAATTTCTGTGTTTTTGAGTCCATATTAGTTTAATCTAGCTTATTAAAGGACTAATTTGTGAATCTGTCAAATGTTATAAATCTTACCATTGTTGAATATGCTTTTTCTTGAAAGTTTTTGATAGATTTGTATGTTTGATGATTGGGTTTGATATTTTTGTAAAGTGATTTTTGGTGAAATTATGGTTTTAGGACTAAAATGTTAAAATGATGAAATTAGGTGCATTTGGTGTGAAATAAAAGGAATTTAGGGACTTGTGTGAAGGCTTGGAACTTTTGGCTGCTAAGGATTTCGAAAGGAGATGGTTATTTTGTATGTTTTGTATTGGAAGGACTAGATTGAATAAAAGATAATTAATAGGGGTAAAATTGTAAATTTTACAAAAAATTATATTATGTTCAATGAATTGATTGTGTGATTTAATGTGAAAAATGGAATGATTAATGAATATTGACTACGACCGTGCCACCGATCGAGGAAAGGAAAAATTAGCAAAGTAGTCATTGGAATCCATTCACAACCGCAATCCAATCTAGTAAGTTCATATGATTAAACTCTAGTTTTGAATTTCATATTCTTGTGTTGTAAACCATTGTAGTGAATTTAAATGATGATCGAAAGTTTGAAGACGAGAATAAAGAAAAAGAAAGGCAACAAGCTTTGAGCCGTAAATGAAAAAGGGTCCGATGACTAAGTGTCATCGTGAGTAAATGAATCCTTTATGAATTACGAGGTTCGATGACTCTGTGTCATCGTGAGTATATGAAATTCTTTATGGATTTAAAGGTCCGATGACTAAGTGTCATCATGAGTATATAGATCCTTTACGGATCAAGAAGTCCGATGACTCTGTGTCATCGTGAGTATACGAATCTCTCGTGGATTATAAGGTCTGGTGGCTATGTGTCATCGTGAGTATATGAATGAAGTGAAATTCATTGCGGATTAAAGGTTCGATGACTTTATGTCATCGAGAGTATCAAATGCGAAATTTACCTTAATGTATACAGTTAAATCAATTCGGTTGATTTGATTTACAAACTCTTGAAGCTGATAAATCTATTTAACTTTATGGACTTACTAAGCTAAGAAGTGCTTACCAGTGAATTTGCATTTGTTTTGTAGATTCAATTTTGCTGTACAGAGATCGGATAATCTTGGAGCATCACACTATCCCGGAGTTGTTCGATAGACTTTTACATCACTTGGTTAATATGGCATGTACTAGGATGATGTTACCCTTTGCTTTTATACAATGAGTTTGTGAAAAACTTTGTTATGTTTTGATGAAATGTTGAAAGTAGACTTTAAGTACCTTGTATTGACATAAATCAAGTATTTGTGTTGATTTAAATGCATAATAAAAATTTGTGTATGTATTAAATCAATGAACCTGTGTTTGGTGTAACTCTTGAAAATTTTACTTACTTGTTTCGGTAGAACCCATGTATGTTTCGGTAAAAGTATAGGGCAGGAGAGAGGTTGTACAGTGACTTGAGTTGTACCAGTAGTTAAATTGTAAGTATCGGTAGTTTGCATGCTTATATCGATAGAAGTTGCAGGGTGGAAAATATATCTCTATGGAGTTTTTAGTATCGGTAGATGTATGACATGTATCGGTAGAACTAGTTCAGGTACCAGTAAAAGTCTCCCAAAATATTGAAAACAGCATTTTTACCCTTTTTTATTTGAGTTTATGTTTAAATGATTATGTATAACATGTGAGATGAAATATTTTAATAAATAAAGTTGTATGATATTATGATAAGCTGATCAATGATAAATGAATAGTAAAACACCGGAAATCCTAACTGGTGACGGTGTTCGGATTTTGGGTGCTACACCAATTTGTACCCTAACTTCAAAAGAAACAAAAAATTCTGATTATCAAGGGATCGAATGCCAAGACCTCCCCTATCCATTGGCTTGCATATATCAGACCATTTAACCAAAGCTACCTTCTGCACAACCCCTGAAGCATCCCAAAGGAAACTTCGAGCAACCTGTTCAATTTCCTTGCAAATTGTTATAGGCAATTTTGCAGTAGTCATAAAATAATTAGGAATAGACAGCAACACCGATTTCACCAATGTTAACCTTCCTGCAAAGGACGACTTTCACACATCCTACCCATTTAGCCATTCCCGAACCTTATCCACAATAAAAGAAACAGTACTCCACCCAATTCTATGATGAAACAGAGGCATGCCCAAGTATTTGCCCAAGCTATCAACTCGAACATACCCCAACTTCGACACAACCTCAGATACTATCAGATACATTATTCGAAAAGAATACCTGGGTCTTTTGCTGGCTAACTTTATGACCAGAAAAGGAGCAAAAATGATCAAGCACCTGACACAAACAAGTAGCTCCTTCCACTGTATCTCTACCAAAAAGCAACAGATCATCAACAAAGAAAAGGTGTGATAATCTTGGACCTCTTTTAGAGAGCATCATAGGGTACCATCTCCCTGCTCCTATAGCATCCTCAATAAGATGTGTTAAATTTTCCATCCCCAAGACAAACAAATAAGGAGACAGAGGATCTCCCTGTCGAAGTCCTCTCGAAGGAATAAATTCATCCGACAGACTATCATTCCATAACAACTACATCGACAACAAAGTGACACACCTTATAATTGTATCTATGAGCGACTGAGGAATGCCCGTATCCACTAAAGTTTCACGAAGGAAATCCCAGCGCACCCTGTCATAGTAAGTTTAGTTATTTGTTTTTAATTTTCACATAATGTTATATTATCCAGGTAAAATAATGTATATATATATATATATATGTTGTTTTTTTTAATTATGGTTTTGCGCTATTTTTAAAAATATTTAAGAAAATAGGTCGATTTCATGAAAAGCTGGACGAGCTTTTCAGATTTTCCTCTCATTTTTTATTTCATGTTGTTTTTAAGCTTCTTTTTTATTCAATAAAATCGTTTTAGAAAAAAAGTATTTACCATAAAAATACTAAATCCAATCAATCATATTTAATAAAATTACCTAAATTAATTTATTATTTATTAAATATAATTGATTGAATTTAGTATTTTCATACTAAATATATTTTTTAAAATGAATGATTGAATAATAAAATTACCTAAATTAATTAAATATTTTTTTTGGCTCCGCGACAAATGCTTGTGACGTCCTTTAAATACCATTCGCCATGGATGCAAGCCGGTGAATTATCATCAATTAAAAAGCGAGGTTGAACTTTAACACCAACTTAAAGAAATCCAGGAAAAAAAATTAAAAATATCGAAAATTGGGTTTAACTCAATATGCGTAGTTTTCCATGGCAGTTAGTATCAGGCTTTCGGTATTGAATGTTAATCAATATTTCATTAAAAATTACGGCGGTGAAAGAAATGGAAGGGAAAGCATCACAAAACAGAAATTTAA
The DNA here is from genome assembly GCA_039519145.1 of Kokia cookei. NCBI lineage: Eukaryota > Viridiplantae > Streptophyta > Magnoliopsida > Malvales > Malvaceae > Kokia > Kokia cookei. The sequence goes on along the minus strand of CM076902.1, from coordinate 14,199,148 downwards.
CTATAAATTGTAGAAAATTTTCAGCTTTTCTATATATTTTTTTTCAAAATTTTAATTTGTTTAATTTTAAAATAATTTAATTTTAATTAAATTAAGTTTAAGAGAATAATATATATTAATGAGTGTATAATAATAATTTTTTGTTTATAAAATTGAATGAAGTGACTTTTTTATTGGTGCATAAAACTTAAGATTTTTTAAAATGACTCTTATATAAGTTATTTTCTTAATTAAATATTAAATATTAAATTCTGAACTCAAGTTAAAAATAAGTATAAATTATTAAAATATTCACTTTTATTTGCTTCAAGTTATATTTTAATTATTTATATTTGAAATGTGACGTTTTAATCACGTACGTTATTGCGTTGTAACATTTTAGTCATCGAGTCGTTAATTGTCGTTAACGGTGTAACGGTAAGCTGAGGTGACACATTAAATAATCATTTCAAATGAAAAAATTAGGTTAAATTCTACAATTGAACACTATACTTTTTCATTTTGAGTAATTTATGTTCTTTTATTTTTTTTCTTTATTTTCCATTCTCCTCTATTTCTTCTCTTGTTTTCCTCCTTTTTTTCATTTCTTTTAATATAATTTTTCTATGTTTTTTATTTGTTAAAACTAATCCACTCGTTTCATTTTAAAAAATATATAAAAATTAATTTTAACAAATAAAAAATATAAAAAAACTACAAACGGAAATTTTGAAAATTTACAGTCTAAAAGCTTCATTTATTACTAATTTTCAAGCGCTCAACTGATTGTAGTATAGATTAAAAACTTAATTAAAATTTTGATGATACGAACCTTTTTCACATTTAAATCCCAAAAATCTAATTTATTTTCAAGCGCGTTTACCTTTTTTTGGTTCATTTCCATTAACTTTTGTTACCTAATTGATGAGAAAATGACATTACAGCTCTAAGATTAATATATTTACAAAATTAATCCTTTAGATTTAACATCGTGTCAACTTGATCCAACGTTTATATTTTATCTATCATCTAATCCTTCATTTTTTTTCCTCTTTTCTTAAAAAAAAAAAAAAAAAAAACTAATTTTCCTCTAAACTACAAACTATCTCCACCTCTTCCCACTAGTGTTGTTGTTGGCTAAGCACCCTTTAGACGAAATTCCTAATAATTGTGTTTTAAACTCCCTTTGACCCAATCATCGCCATTAAACTAGAAATCTTCTTTCTCTCTCCCTTTTTTATTATCTAGGATCTATTGTCTTTTGGGTTAATAATTGGGTGGCCATGAAATGGAGTGGGTGCTTTGTGGTGATGAATCGTGGAAGTTAGTGTCTTGGTTTAGCTATGGTGGTTCATGGGCTATAATGGCGAGGGTTTGTGGTTGTGAGTTAAGGGGGATGGTGGAAATAACGTTGCTAGGGTGAATGGAGCTTTGCGGTGATGCGTTTGGAGAGTGTTGAATGATGAGTATGTGACATCGGTGGTGGTGGTGGCCGAGCAAGGGTAATGGGAAAACTGATGGAGTGATGGTCAGAATAGGTGATGAGAGTCTCTAACAATATCTTTGGTTGGATAGAAAAATAAGAGTTGAGAGGAAAGACTGGAAAAATGAAAATAAAATAAATTTCTTAATAAAAATAAATAAATAAAAAAATCTGTCATTTTTCATCTTAATACATAAAAATAAATATGTTCAAATTAGAATCATAAGAAAAGAGAAAACTAAAGAGATATGTATGTTAATTTAAAATGATGCATTTTTAAATATTTTATTTTTTAATTTTATCACACCTAAAAGTTAGGGATTTGGGAGGATAAAATGATAGGACTGATGGAGGGCATTAAAGTGAATGTTAATGGTGTATTTAGGTAGAGTGACATGTATTGGTAAAAGGGAGTTGCTGGTGGAACAGTAGTAGAATATTGGTTTTGATTTTGGGAAAAAGATTGAGATAATATATAAATGTTATGATTAAAGTAACGTAATCGATAAATATTAAACGTTAAATTTATTATTATGTTAATTTTAAAATTATCACATCATATTTTCATTGCCAATGAGAAAAATAAAATAAAACAAACCTTTTAAACATAGAAGAGAATTTGATTGGGTGTTACAAGCAACGGAAAAATAGAAGGCAGAGCGGATCGGGCCATTTGCCCAAATACTTCTTGAAGACATCAAAGCACTTGTGTGTTAGGATGAGTAGTGAGATTAACTTCGGTAAGATCAAAAATAACGGTAGTAATGAGATTGGTTATTATAGCAATGAGATTGGATATTATAAAGATAAGATAAAATCAGTGGTGAAATATTTATACGGGTTCAATCACAGCAATGACGATAAGGTGAATTATAATGAAAAGAGAAAATGATCATTAAAGGTTTTATCTAGAAGAGATAAATATAATAGAAAAAGGATGTAAGTATTTAACAAAAAAAAATATTTTATTTAATATTTATGAAATTAATAAATACATTAAAATCTATTAAATTTATATCTATAGCAAATGATATTTTTATTAATATTAACTAATTAATTAATAATTTATTATAAATGTAATGCATAATTAAAATTTATTGAAACTATTTTCTATTTGAAATAATATTATGTATATATAAATAAATAATACTTATAGATAAAATAGTTCTATTATTTAATTATAAATTTATTTATTGTATTAATTATTTATTAAAATAATAAAAATATTAATGAAAAGGAGAGACAGAGAAACGCTGAATAAAAGAATGAGCAAAAATTCAACAAATGTTAGAATAATAAAAACATTATTGAAAGATGAAATAAAGAAATAATTCTAAAATGACAAGGAAGAGAAAAATAATAATATACAGGTGAAAGAAGAAAAGAAAAAGCAAATGAAGTTGCTAAAATATTACTGGACCAAAAGGCTCCTGTCTGAATTTAATCCTGCAGCGAGGTGAATGCATTCTGAAGAGTGCCCCTGAACATTCAGTTGTGATTTAATTTAGCCTGAAATGCCAACGCACTGGAGCTCCAGTGCATCCAAGGGGAGCCTTACCGAACTGAGTACTATGGCGCCAATCGCGCTGGGCTTGCAGTTCACCAAGTTCCATCAAAACAGGAATAGAGAGCAGCTGCTTTTTCGCTTTTACTCACTTCCACACGGCAACGTGTTTGACACGTGGTCTTCCTTCCCTGGCGATCTTTGTTTGTTGTGGGACCCCATCTCTGAGATTCCAACAGTTGAAAATCAAATCATTGAAGTAAACCCACCAACTCCCTATACCGCATCACGTGACATCTGTCGTCCTGCCTTCCACGTGTCCTTACTCCTCCCCGTACGGTCCCAGATACTTGCTTCGTTCTTCCCAGCTAGCTCCCTTCGCACCATAAATTTGACCCATCTTCTTCTTTTCTCATCTTAACTCTCCCATTTTCTTTCTTTTTGGTTACACACATAATTCTTTTAGTGAAATCAGATATTTATATTTAAATTAGTACGTGTTGACTGAGTGATGGACTCCTCTTTTTAATGTTGGAATATTTTATTATTTTCTTTATCAAACATTTATGTTTTGAGTACAGCAAATAGATATTTTGCTTCTTGTTATGTGGTGTTGGCTTAGTCGGCCCACAACAATGGGAATTCAGAACTCTAAGCTAAACTACTACTCCACAGGCATATATTATAAGCCGTCACCACTCCTCCCACGCATTGATATTTTGGAAAGTGGACATGATAATATCATATACGAAATAATTTTATAGCCCTAATATATATTACATGAAATTTTAATATTTTAAAATTTATATATTCATTTTAACAAATAAGAAGTTTGAAAGTGTTCAAGTGTGATAGCCTATTCTCATAATTATAGCTTTTATCTTCTTAAGAGTTTTAGGGGTGAAAGGCAAATTCTATTTCCGGCGACAAATTGATATATATAAAAAAAAAAAAAAAGTAAAATGCACCAAATTAATATAAACAGAAGGGTCTAAAATACTTTGAAAAAAATCCACATAAATTTTAAAAGTAAACCTAATATAAGTACTAAAATAATTTAATGTTGGTAAAATAAAAATTAAAAAAATGGAATTACGTTTAAGATGAAAACGTTCGGATACAAAAGCATGATGTGACGTTTAACATCAAATATCCAAAATTTTATATTTTTTTGAAAAAAATAGATTAAATAACAAGTAACATGGACATCTGGTACCCAAAGGAACAAAAAACATGGACTTCCATTTCCTTAAATGTAATTTTCAACCTTAAAAGCACGCTGTTTTTTTTTCTTGTCCTAAAAAGTTAAACGCGTGGCAGATTGCGGACCTGACAAATGAAATACGAAAGGTTGATGTACAGAGATCGGTCGGTTCAGGATGGGCAGCAACATTGTTGTTAATGTAGGTGAGCAAGAGTTTGGGAATTCTCTCTCATGGATTTTGGTGTGAATGCAACGTGTTATGAGTTGATATGTATTATGATGCGGGGTGAGTGACGTGTAAAGATGGCTTCCGAACCATGGAATATAAGCATCGGAGCCGGGTAATTGACTCAACCAAAACACATAAAACCCAAAGGCAGAGAGAGATAGAGAAAGACACAGCGAAAGAAGAGTGATGAAGGTGGAGATGAACTTGGACAACGATTCCAACAATTTGGTTCAAGCTCCGACAAACGGGGACTCTGAGAAGCTTTCGCCCTCCACTTTATCTTCTCTTTTGGGTTCTAAAGATCGTGATTATCTTCTCTGCTCCACTGCAGCTGCTGCTGAAACTGATCAGGTTATTAACGCAGCTTTCTTATTTTGTTTCTATGGATGGAATCATATCTGGTAGCAATATACCTTGGGGCGGGGAGTTATTCATGGGTTGTTTTCTTCTTTGCTGAAGCATCTGTTCTTTATCGTTTTCTCTCGGTATCTAATAGTGGGTCAGAGATGAAAAGCATGCACTCAACTTTTGGCCTAACTCATTCATGCCTTCATCGCAATCCTATTCTGCCAAACCTTTCTGCTTAGATCGACTTCCGTTTTCTAGCTTTCCTTTTTTTTTTCTTCTCCTCTACCCAAGACTTCATATGAAAACTACACAGAACAGACACCAACCGCATACGAAACTTCTAGAACTTATATTACTATTTCGTACAATTTTACCCTAAAAAATTGAACGTTATTAATTTTTTTTAAAAATACAACAAATGATGTAGCAATGACTATTGTCTATATTTGAAGAGATTTGTTTGGTAGCGAGTGCTAGAAATACCAGACACATGGCTAGTTGGCGTTTAGTTGGTTGGTTTGCTTCTGGACGAGAATACAGAATTACTGCAATAGTCGGCAGTCTTCAAACTTGAGCTATTAGTCGTATTAAACAATTTATGTTTGAGAGAGAGAGACAGAGAGGAAAGTTGATTAGGGTTTTCAAAATGGAAAGAAGTCGCCGGCTCATTCTCTATCTTCGGTGTACTCCATTGTATGTTTCTTTAATGTCGACATGTCGTTTTTACATCTTGATTTCAATTTATTAATAACATGGTGGGTTAATTTGAATGTCTAACAATGGAGTAACTGAATTTATATTTTGGGAAAATGGTAAATCTCTTGTATTAGTGCGTCTGCTAAACTATATTTTAATTGAGAGATATGGAATGAACAGCAAATTTCCTCAATTGTTACCGTACTATCAAATCTTTTGATTACTAAAAGAGAAGAAACATGGGATTGAGAAGTGAACGAGTGTATTAGATACATGATGTAAATGCGTGATTCTGTTGTCGGCAGTCCAACATTGCCCAGAAAAATCGGTGGTGAAGTAGTAGTCTTTCTCGGTGATGTTTGTCGGGTTATGTTGCCCTCGTGGAGAAGGATTCTTAGTGGGGAGGGCGGGCTGGTGGGCTAATTCAGACCTTACCCCATCCATCACCTTTTCTCTTACTGAGCTAGGTGGGGGTGCACTGTGATACTCTTTAGTCACGAGAAACAAATGCCAAATATGCCTGTCCTTGGCAATGGGTCAATTTCTTTTCTGCATTGCGGTTTTGCTGTGAACAACTAAGCTGAGAAGACATGTGGCGCTGCTTTTCACCTCCCTTTAGCCTCACATTCACGCTATATCCGTAACACACGTGGCGTATGCATTATCCTTAGAGTACAGCAAACTTTGGGGCATGTACTTCATGCCAGCTTTCTTGGTTAGTCACAGATGCATTTCCATACATAATATAACGTTCTGACCGTACAACAGACGTTGGTGACCGTACAACAGACGTTGGTTCTAAAAAAATGTTCGTGGGAAAATGGAGTTGACTTTTCGTTAGCCTTGAATGGCTCCAATTGACCTTTCACGATTACTTGAATTTTTTTTTTTTTATATAGCAGGTGAAAATTTCGGATCTAGAGGGCAAGGTGATCGGAATTTACTTCTCAGCTAACTGGTATCCGCCATGTAGAAATTTCAACCGAGTATTGATTGGTGTGTATGAGCAGCTGAAGAGCAATGGATCTAACTTTGAGATTGTATTTGTGTCATCTGATGAAGACTTGGATGCCTTCAACAGCTACCGTGAAAGCATGCCATGGCTTTCGATTCCCTTTTCTGATTTGGAGACAAAGAAGGCCTTGAATCGAAAATATGATGTGGAAAGCATTCCTTGCTTGGTTATTTTGCAGCCTGACAACACCAAGGATGATGATACTTACTATGATGGTGTAGAACTCATTTACCGGTATGGGGTTGATGCCTTCCCTTTTACCAAAGAAAAGTTGGATGAATTGCGAAGGGAAGAGAAGAGGAAGCATGACAGCCAGACCGTTACCAATTTATTAACAAGCCCTGAAAGAGACTATCTCTTGGATCAAACCATAACTAGAAAGGTCAGTCACTCAGTGCGTAGTGCTTACACTTGCCTATTTGTAATGGTTTAAATTATTCGAGGTGGAGGAGAAGACATTTTAAAATGTTTTCTGGGCTGATTCGATCGTTAATTTCCTTCGCAGGTGCCGGTTGATTCCTTGAAAGGTAAGACAGTTGGACTGTACCTCTCAGCGCAATGGTGCATGCCTTGTGTTGATTTCACTCCAAAACTGATATCCATCTACCAGAAGATCAAGCAAGCTTTGCAAGAAAACGGTGGTGGTGAGGATTTCGAGATTGTTTTCGTGTCAAATGATCGTGATCAAAGTTCGTTCGAATCTTACTTTGGTACCATGCCATGGCTGGCGTTGCCTTTCCGAGACCCCACTGCCAGAACCCTTGCCAAGTACTTTGATGTGCAATGGATTCCTTGTTTGATAATTATAGGCCCCGACGGCAAAACGGTAACCAAGCAAGGCAGAAACCTTATAAATCTGTACCAGGAAAATGCGTACCCTTTCACAGATGCCAAAGTGGAGTCGCTAGAGAAAGAAATGGAAGAGGCAGCCAAGAGCTTACCAACAAGTGAATACCATGCAGGACATCGGCATCTGCTAACGTTGGTATCAGAAGGCAGTGGAGGGGGGCCCTTTATATGCTGCGATTGTGATGAGCAGGGATCTGGTTGGGCTTACCAATGTCTGGAGTGTGGGTACGAGGTGCACCCAAGGTGCATCAGAGCTGTCACCCCTCAAAGCTCAATTGAAGACAGGTGACTGTCACCTCACCTCACCTCACCTCACCTCACCTGGCCTTTATGCTAATTGAACTCTGATCAATCCATCGTGCCATCACCTCTTAATATCTATAGTTCTCTCTCTATGTGACTTGATATGTGGGTTTTCTACTGAGAATACTATGTTATTGTAGCGAAAGCCGTGAACATCATATGACTGGAACAAATAAAATGTGTGTTTCTTTCATATTTTTCATGTTTGGGTTAATATCTGTTTTTTTAAAGTTATTTTTCATTATTCAAATTTGTATTTTTCTTTAAAAATATACAATATATTTTACTAAACATTAAGTAAGCATTAAACAATTCTGTGGTCACTTAAACGAAATCTGGTGCACAATTCAGCTAGATTTGTCGCCTCACCTGCGTGACGTCAGCCATGAGCGTTTCAGTGCTGACATGGCCACTTCTCATGCAAATGGAGCATCTTCGATGTTCCCATTTTTTATAAAAAAGAAGAAAGAAATAATAGTTAGGCAGGTGTTTTGCTTTTGAAATCTATAAAAGCATTGTCAGTAAGTAATTGATTGTTATTTTGAGTGGAAGGGTATACAAATCGAGAGCTGCGCCACGGATAAGCTTTGAGGGATTTAAGCGATATGTAGGTATGGAAAGAACGTTACTTGTAAAGTTCTGTGTTTTCAAGCTTTTAAATAGTGTTTGGGGATTGAAAGTTTTGGCTAAATGTGCGACTAACTGTACCATTGTTTATATAAAATAATTGAAAATTATAAAGGTTTTTTTTTTTGTATTTTCGGAATTTATTTTATCTTGAAAAAAATATTTCATTTAGTATCTGATAAAAATTGATGGAAAATGATTTATATAAATAATTATACCAAATAAAATAGAAAATAAATCAAATATTAGAATAATAACGAAGAAAAATAAAGAAGATATATTATAAAGATAGACCTTGGTAAGTAGATGTCTTAAGAAGTCTTGAAAACACGAAGAATTCATAACTATTTCGCGCTGCTTTAATTTTCACTCCAAAAAAACATGACAATAAAAAGTTTAAAGATGATTCTCACAATCTGAAAAGATTGTTAAAACTCTTTTAAAAAAAAACTTAAGAACAATTCTTAAAAAAATATTAATTGTGTACTGAATTGTGTATAATGTCAAAGTCTATATATAGGTTAGTTAAATAAATCTAAATAAAACTCTTAATTAAATTAGAACTCTAATTAATCTAAATAAAAAGTAGTTTTAAACTAAACTTTTTTGTTAACATGAAACTCTTAAATAACTTAAACTACTTAATAATTATTAAAAATTTGAAATAAAATAATAAGAGCTGATAAATACAATATTGGACTCATATGATTTAAACTCGAATTAAAAGTCTGAAACTCGTAATTTTCGTCATAATCACGACCAAAAATTCTGCCCATACAGTATTTTATTAAAACAGTTATAACCGAGCTCCTGAACTCGAAATCAAGTGATTCAAAGTGCGTTTCGAAGCAAAGAAATAGACCTTCGAACACCATGCAGACATCTCAACTCAGAAATGCTTGGATCCCATTCAAAAAGTCATCAAAAGTCTACTGATTTCCCAAGCTTGAAAATTGACAGCTTTTATGAATGAAATTTAATAAATTTAACCCCATCTGGGCACCTATCAAAATGTAAATTTGACACAATACCTAGACCTACCCATAAATAAGAGAATAATGCACTTCAACGCACTCAAACTCGCATCCTCTTGCATTGGCAAAAATGCTCGTGCCAGAGTTAAGATTCAATCGGTCCAACTGTCACTTTTTTACTATATACAAATGAATTTATTGAGTGTATTAATAATTGAACTTAAAAATTAGATAATAAAAGTAAAAAATATATATAAAAGTTATAATGAGTTTGAGCTGATAATCTCCTTGACGTAGGTCTACACTATAGTCTATGATGGCATTAATGAAGTTTGAGCAGACAGTATGCTTGATGATCTTGGTTCATTTTATGGATGTCAATGATTTTTTTTGGCGATGAAATGAGCCAATACTCATTGTTTGGAAGCGATATGTTTTTCCCCTTCTCTTATTCCACTTTGCCACCTCCCAAAAGTTTCAAATTTGTGATTGTCCTGTTTTGTTGATTGATTTCAAGGTTCAGGAAGAAGACAATTTTGCCTGTGTTTGTTGCTATTGTCACGGACCGCGCACTAAGGCCCGAGACCAGCACACATCAAGCTGCCCAAGAAGCACTCCATAGCATTTTGGGCCTATCACCACTTAGCCCAACACTTGGGATTGAAGAGCCTTTCAAAGAAGATATGGCAAGTGGCATATAATCAGGAATATTCCTTTTTTATTCTTTCCATATCTTTGTAAACTCTTACCATTGTATCTCAACCGTCGATGTACTCTAATTTTGACTGTTGGATGTAAGGGGCTTCAACTATAAATAGAGGCTTACCCCCACCTCATTTACACACTTCAATACACAGAGCATTCACTCAAATTTATTCCTTGTCTTTTGTTTTGCCTTTTTCTTTCAGAGTTCCTTTGCTTCCGCTAGGATCTAAGCACTTTAGCTTTGATCGAGTTCCAAGCTTACTTAGGCGTTGTTTAATCGAGAAGCGTCAAAGGCTGCACGCTCCAAGATTCGAGTTCTAAAGACGTGACAAGTGGTATCAGAGCCTGTTCGAGTGAGAGAAATGGCACCACTAAACTCAAGCGAGGTTTCAACAGTTGAACGAGAGACCCATGCTGCTGTTGAGAAGAAGTGGATAGAGAGTTCCAGGGACATTATTTCAACCTTGGAGAGGAGGGTCGTTAGACTTGAAGATTTCATGAAAGAAGTCAAGGAGGCCCAAGAAGAGACAGAACCGTACTTTGAGAGAGTGGATTCTCTTAAAGAAGAAGTCATGATTATGGTTCAAGGACTTCTCGATGACATGTATGAGAAGTTAGACCAACGAGACAATTCCCTTGAAGTAGCAGGGAAAGCTACCAAAGCTGAGTTGGTGGAGGAGATCAAGGATCTTCGAAGTGAGCTTGCCATTTACAAGAAAGCCGTAAAGAATGGCATGATGTCATAAACAGTGGCACCCACACTTAGGATCGATGTCCCAAAGCCAAAGATGTATGCAGGGACACAATCAGCCCAAGATGTTGAAAATTTCATTTGGGCCATGGAGCAACACTTCCGAGCCATGGGGGTCAAGGACGAAGCAATAAAGGTAAACACTGCTTCTGTCTATTTGACTGATATCGCTCCTTTATGGTGGCGACATAGGTGTTCCGAGAAAGAGAATGGGGAAATTCCCATTACAACATGGAGTGAGTTTCAGTCCGAGCTCAAGGAATAGTTCTATCCCAAAAATACACAACTAGAAACCCGAGCAAAGTTGCGACAACTCAAGCATACTGGCTCAATTCAAGACTATGTGAAGCAATTCACCGAGCTCAAGCTTCAAATCCCAAAGTTGGGTGAGGAAGAAGGATTCTTTGCCTTCATGGACGGACTCCAACGATGGGCCAAAATAGAGTTGAAGCGTATGGGGGTCCAAGAGCTTTCCAAAGCTTTTTCTGCAGCTGAGTCCATTACCGAGTTTGAGTTCAAAAAGTCCGAGTCTACCAAACCAAAGCCAAAATCCAAAGGCAATGGTGGGGGAGACAAGGAAAGACCAGCCAAGAAGGGGTCTGAGAAGCCGATAGGTAGTAATTTCAAGTTTCGCAAGCCTTGGGAGAAGAACAACGAGCCTTTCAAGTGCTACAATTATGGAGGAAAGCACTTGGCGAGGAACTGTCCTCAAAATGAGAAAGCAACTGCCATCCAAGGGAAGGATGTTGAAGAGAATGAGACTCTTAAGCTTAACTCCATTATTAGCTCCATGGAGGTTAAGAAGGGTCATAAGAAGGGACTGATGTTCGTCGACATCACCGTGGCAGGCCAAAAGATGAGTGCACTAGTATACACCGGTGCCTTAGAATTGTTCATGTCCGAGCGGGCTGCCAAGAGACTTGACCTTCGTGTTGAGAAGGCAAGTGGGTTTATTAAAACCATCAATTCCAAAGAGGCTCCGATTACAGGGGTGGCAAAAAGAGTCATGCTAAACCTTGGAGGTTGGATCGGTAAGGAAAATATCAAGGTAATCCCTCTAGATAACTTTGATTTCGTGATTGGACTTAATTTCCTTGACTGGGTTAATGCGTTCCCTGTTCCCTTTGCCGATTGTTTGTGCATTTTGGATCTGAAACATAAATGCATTGTTCCGACAACCAGAAAGGCCGGAATTGAAGCCAAGATGTTATCAGCTATCTAGCTTATCAAGGGGGTGCACAAGGAGGAACTAACTTACTTAGCTGCGTTGGTTGATGAGCAACCTACCAAGTCCGTCGAGGTCCCAAAAGAGGTGGGACAAGTGTTGGCAAAATTCAAAGATGTGATGCCTACCGAGTTGCCCAAAAGCTTGCCACCAAAGAGAGAGGTGGATCACAAGATTGAACTCGTGCCAAATGCAGAGCCACCCGCTAGAGTCCCTTACCGAATAGCTCCACCCGAGTTAGAGGAGTTGCGCAGACAGTTGAAGGAACTCCTTGATGCGGGTTATATCCAACCGTCCAAGGAACCCTATGGTGTGCCGGTACTCTTTCAGAAGAAGCACGATAGGATGCTACGAATGTGTATCGACTATCGAGCTTTGAATAAGCTCACTATGAAGAACAAGTACCCGATCCCGCTCATTGCTGACTTGTTCGATCAACTTGGTGGTGCAATGTGGTTCACCAAGTTGGATTTGAGGTCTGGATATTACCAAGTTCGAATAGCCGAAGGAGATGAACCAAAGACTGCATGTGTGACGCGCTATGGTTCGTATGAGTTCTTAGTAATGACCTTCGGTCTCACGAACCCTCCCGCCACTTCTATACTCTCATGAACAAGGTATTACAACCCTTGCTTGATCAATTTGTTGTTGTTTACCTTGATGATATTATGATTTATAGCAAGACACTTGAGGAGCATTTAAGGCATTTGAGAAAGGTGTTCAAAGTCTTGTGAGAGAACGAGCTCTACGTCAAAGAAGAGAAGTGCTCGTTTTCCCAACAAGAGGTCCCTTTCCTAGGCCACATTGTGGGAGGTAGAAAGATTCAAATGGATGGGGCCAAAGTTCGAGCCATTGAAGATTGGGAGCCGCCAACCAAGGTGACAGAGTTGAGATCCTTCTTAGGGCTAGCCAATTATTATCGAAGGTTCGTCAAAGGCTACTCCAAAATAGCCACACCCTTGATCGAGTTACTAAAGAAGGACAACACGTGGGATTGGAGCATCGAGTGCCAACAAGCTTTTGCAGAATTGAAGAAGGCTATGGTGAGTGAACCAGTGTTGGTGTTGCCAGATTACACCAAGCCTTTCGAGATGTACACCGATGCGTCTGATGTTGTCATTGGTAGAGTTCTTATGCAAGAGGGACATTCGGTTACCTTTGAAAGTCGGAAGCTCAATGAGACCGAGAGGAGGTACACGGTCCATGAGAAGGAAATGACTGCAGTAGTGCAATGCTTGCGCACTTGGCGACACCACATATTTGGGTCCAAGTTTGTGGTATACACAGACAATATTGCCAATAGTTATTTTTCAACCCAAAAGAAGTTGTCTCCAAAGCAGGTCTGATGGCAAGAATTCCTTGTAGAATTTGATTTTTCCATGGAGTACAAACTAGGAAAGGTGAATTCCGTTGCTAATGCCCTAAGCCGAAGGTACAACATGGAGTTTGTTAGCTTGCCGAAGGGATAACTATTGGAGCGCATCAAAGAGGGGTTATCACATGACCCAACAACCAAAATGCTCATTGACTATGCCAAAGAAGGGAGAACCAGAAAGTTTTAGCTTGAAGGGGACTTACTATATGCTCGAGGACATCGCCTCTATGTGCCTCAGTTTGGAAAATTGCGTAAGGGGCTCATGAGGGAATGCCATGATTCCAAGTGGGCGGGACATCCGGGGATGAATCGGACATTGGCACTGATTGCAGAAAACTATTACTGGCCGCACATGGGCACAGATGTTAAAGCCTATGTGAAGACTTGTCTTGTGTGCCAACAGGACAAGATAGAGATGAAGAAACCGGCGGGACTGTTGCAGCCATTGCCCATTCCTGAGCGACCATGGGAAAGTGTTTCCATGGACTTTATTGTCGGTTTGCCCAACACTGACGGCTTGTCAAGTATTATGGTTGTTGTTGACAGGTTTTCGAAGTATAGGACGTTCATTCCAGCGTCCAATGTGTGTCCAACCGAGGAGGCAACTCGTCTTTTCCTCAAGCACGTAGTCAAATATTGAGGAGTGCCAAAGATGATTATCAGTGATCGGGACATACGATTCACGGGGAGATTTTGGACCGAATTATTCAAGCTCATGGGATCAAGCTTGAACTTTTCAACAAGTGTTCATCCCCAAACCGACGGGAAAACTGAACAAGTGAATGCACTCTTGGAAATCTATTTGAGGCACTATGTGAGTGCAACACAGCGCGACTAGCCAAAACTGTTGGATGTGGCTCAGTTTTCTTACAACTTGCAATGGAGTGAGGCCACAAACCAAAGTCCGTTCGAGATCGTGACCGGGCAACAATCGCTTACACCCAACACGGTTGTTACCAAGTATGAGGGGCTAAATCCAGCAGCACACAAGTTTGCCACAGAGTGGCAAGAACATCACGACTTAGCCCGAGCTTGTTTACACAAAGCAGGGAAACAGACTAAGAAGTGGGCAGATCGAAAGCGTAGGGACGTGAATTTCCAGGTTGGTAATCTAGTCCTTGCCAAATTGACAAGAATCTTACGCAACCCAACCGTGCACAAAGGGCTCGTGCGAAGATACGAGAGTTCGTTCCGAGTTGTGAAGCGGGTAGGTACGATGGCCTACAGATTGGAGTTGCCACCAACCATCCGAGCTCATCCAGTGTTCCATGTTAGCTTACTCAAGCCTTACCATCAAGATGAGTTAGATCCGGATCGAGGCAAATCACACTGAGCGCCAGTCGGAGTGAAAATCTCATATGAGAATGAGGTTCGAGAGATCCAAGCAGTTATTCGACGACCAGGTTATCGACCAAGGCACGAGTATTTCGTTCAATGGAAGGGACTTCCCGACAGTGAAGGTAGTTGGGAACTAGCCGAGGGTTTATGGCAATTCAAAGACCAAGTGGATAGATACCATGCTAGCAGAGTGACGAGGGCGTCACTAGATTCAGCGGGGGAGAATGTCATGGACTGCGTACTAAGGCCCGAGACCAGCACACATCAAGTTGCCCAATAAGCACTCCATAGCATTTTTGGCCTATCACCACTTAGCCCAACACTTGGGATTGAAGAGCCTTTCAAAGAAGATATGGCAAGTGGCATATAATCAGGAATATTCCTTTTTGATTCTTTCCATATCTTTGTAAACTCTTACCATTGTATCTCAACCGTCGATGTACTCTAATTTTGACCGTTGGATGTAGGGGCTTCAACTATAAATAGAGGCTTACCCCCACCTCATTTACACACTTCAATACACAGAGCATTCACTCAAATTTCTTCCTTGTCTTTTGTTTTGCCTTTTTCTTTCAGAGTTCCTTTGCTTCCGCTAGGATCTAAGCACTTTAGCTTTGATCGAGTTCCAGGCTTACTTAGGCGTTGTTTGATTGAGAAGCGTCTAAGGCCGCACGCTCCAAGATTCGAGTTCTAAGGACGTGACACTATGGAGGTAAACAATGGAGACCGCTCAATTTTTTAGGAAGACTTCGAGGAAGATGGATCTATGGAGAGAGCAATCCTTTTTCTTGAACCTGGTAAATTTTACCAATTAATATCTTTCCGATCATTTTTCTTTTTCTGCAAAGTAATTCTTGTCGTTGTCGATTACATGTACTATGAGTATTCATTTGAAGAAATTAGTCCCATTACTCTGCTTTTTCCCTCCACAAATTTCATATTTGATGCGTTTACAAGCCAATGACCCCACGAATTACACTGACAACTGCTGAGTATTTGACTTATGAATGTGGTAAACATGTTCTGGTTATTTTCACAAAAATGAGTTCTTCGGCAGATGCTGATGGTGACTCGTGAGGTACATATGCTTTTTTCTGTTTGGGATCGATCTAATTAAACAACAAATAAGTAAAAATAGCGGAAGAAATTGAGAAATTGAACACACAAATTTAACGTGAAAAAAATTTCTCCGAAAAGGATAAAAAACAACTGACAAAGATAATTTTATTATAATGGCAAAAAAATGAAGATTACAAGAGATAAAAGATAAAAATTAAACCTAAAAACCCAAAAACAAAAAATTCACAAAATGTAAATACTAAATTCTCCAAAAGTGTTGAGAGTTTTAATATCTAATGGGTGTATTTTCTAAGATTGTAAAATAACCTATTTATAGACTAAATTTGTAGGTCAAATAATAATAAAATAATTTAAATTAATAAGAGTTTGATTGAAACAAATAATTATCGAGAGGATATATGGAACACAAATTTGCCAAATTATTTCCATACCGACAAATAACATTTGACAGGGACTTGGAATGCCTAGACTCTGATAAAAATGACGAATTGGTGCTCTGTCGGATTATCATGTTTGGTAATGCAATGCTGGACTTTTGTCATTCATCTTGTTTTGCATGTGCCTACAGGTATCTGCTGCTCTGAAGAAGTCCCTGGACGGCGTGGGAATCCTGGTTATATGTATACTGATTTGGCCACAATTTATAAACCTGCGGGGCGTATAGAAGGAAGAAAAGGTTCGATCACCCAAATTCCTATTTTGACCATGCTTAATGATGGTAAGAGGCAACTTGAACACAATTTAGCATTTTCAAGTTTTAACACTGGTTATCTGGCAATTGTATTTGGTTAATTATTATCCGCGTTGAGTGTTTTTGTATATCTTTTAGGTGGGTGAAATTGTGTATTTATTATATGTAGGTTTCATGCATACTGGTAAGTATCCTACTGTAAATTTAACATGCGTTTATACGATGGGGTTCGCTTATGAAGTAATGTGCGAACCCACATCACGAGTTCAATGTGCTAACCATGTAGAATCCGACCCAGACCCATTCAGGTTGTGAGTCCGTAATAATAAATATCATAACAATCTGTAAACCAGATATATAACACATCCTCCGCCAGATCTTACTGGTTATGTATCGACAGGTGACTGAAACAATTTTCGTCGTTGTTCTAATAATGGGCGTGGTTTTAGAATCTATCGTAGCATATGCACAGCATTATATTCTTTGTTATACTGTTCTATTTCACTGACTTTGCTGCCTGCTCGATCTACTGTCAACAGTACTTACTTTTTATCAAATTCAGAAAGCATAATGCAAGAGTGTTTAAATATTGTCAAAAATGTTGAATTGATATGAACATGAGTTGAGTTCCAAGTTTGAACAGTGTGTGTAACTATTGATCTTATCTTTGTTTATTTTCTGAACAGATATACCCACCGATTAATGTACTCCCTTCACACTCTCTATTACTTATTATCATTCCATCTTGTATGAGAAAAATTGCCTGCTTGTTGACAAGTAGTCACATGAAATAGAAGATTATGTTGAGGGGATGACTGGTAGAGATCATGCTGATGTGTTTCTCTACATAGGTTTCTTTCTAGATACAGTTCCATTCAACTCTCAATCAAGTTCATGCTCTGTGATTCTCTTAGTTATCAGTAAATTTTTGTTTTCTTGAGAACCCAATTAAGTAGCTTTTCCAATAACATATTTTTGGGTCGTTATTACTGTAATTCAAACCGGCTGCTAAAAGTAAAGTTGTTGGAATTTATTTACGTGGCAGAAAGTTGTTGGAATTATAGCCCGTCTTTTCCTCGCGGGTTCGCTGGTCAACATTGGCAGAGACTCATTTATTTACGTGGAAATTTCATTGGAATTAGTTGTGAATGACATTGCTGAGAACCAAGACCAAGCTGTCTTGAAGTTGATACTACAGGGTTCGTTTATTATGTAAACAAAACCAAAAAAAGGTAAGATTCTAAAATAAACGTAGGAACATGTGCATACAACAAAAAGTTCAAAAGAAGAAAAAAAAACTACAGCTACTGTTATCCAAAATTCTAAATTCCTAGTATAATTATGGTGTCATTCTTGAGTCTCGGAAACTAATGCCAGTTTGAGCTTCGAAATTTCCTCCTGCATAAAGGGCAAGATTTATGTAGCATTAACCACTGTTTAATACAGGAGTTATGAAACATATGGTGACAGCGTGGCAAGCTATGGACTATTTCTCCAGGTGTAAAGTCCTGGAAACAATGAGTGATGAATGAAGTTTAGTTCCTACTCTCAAAAGAAACTTGCAGGAAAAAATGGGGTAATCATATAGTAGTAAACAACAAAAGAGAAGAGAAAAGAACCTCAAGGCAAATCGAACAAGAGATTCTGTTCCTGAATGAATCCCAGACGTTTTGTTCCGTGATTCTCGTCTTTGGAATTTTAGCCATTGAATCCTTTGACAATTCATTCCTGATGACTTCGTTGAATGTGGAGTATACCTAACAAAAAACCAAATACATATTCAAGCATTAAAATTAAAATTAAAATGCCCGGTCGTTGTTGTTGGACCAATTTCCCACTTGTAAACAGCGTTCACAAGAGAAAAAAACCAAAAAAGGAACCTCTGTATGAAAGGATTTTGAGACATGGATTTGACGTGGTCCAAATGCGTTGTGCATGGGCAGACCAGGCCGGAGAACGTAAGAATCTTACCGGTTGTAGGAGATACGTCGTCGACATACCATCGGAACTGCAAATTCTGAGTGAAATTTTGAAGAGATTGATGGAGAAAAAGCTGCCCTTTATGGCTCCAACAGTGGCTCCGTGAAGACAACCCACCTTTGTTTTCGCCCCAACAAAAACTCCAGTCAGGGCTCCTAATGTTGCTCCTACTAAACATAAAAAACGCCAAATTCTCATCAGTAATGGAATTCAAGCGAAGATCGCTTCACAGTAAAAAAAAAAAGGGGTTCTCTGTTTAATTTTGTAAAACAAATTAAGAACTAACCCACTGCAAAAAAAAAGATGAAGATTGCATAGGACAGTTTAGTAACAAGTGCTGAAACTGTTGAGCAGCACAGTTCCCTTGCCTCTTCAACGGAAAAATTACGTGACATTATAGGAGGAGGAGAAAAGCTGACGCAAAGATCCAATGGAAGAATAATATAAGGGTCTTAAGAAGGAAATATAAGAATGAAAATGGTGGCTAAACAAAACAAAACAGGTCAAGGACGGCACCCCATTTGGAAAGTGGCCGAATTTCACTCTCTGATTTTGTTGTTTGCATTGACAGGAGCAGGTATGGTTTTAACTCAATATATTGTGAAGTGAAGACCGGAGACATTGTAGCTTTCGCTCAAAGTCGTCGTCTATAATCTCACACCACAAATTAAACTAAAACAAAATGATGATTGCAGCTTCGAGGTTTTCTCCTTTTATTAATTTCTTTTTTTAAGTTCAAAACTTAAAAATACAATTTAACCTGATTGAAATATATTCGAATTTGTGTTGAGATAAACTCGTGTAAGCAACGAACAAATAAAATAATAAAAAAATTTAAACATGGAAAAGCTCTTCGAAGAGAATAAAAAAATCACACGAAAAATAAAATTTCACTAATAAGGGAAAAATATAATACATAGAGAATCAAAATAAAAATAAAACTCACAAGAAAAACTCTTCAAATCGAAACACCAAATTCTCTTTTAAATGTGTTATTTTCTGTATCTAAGTTTAACTCACACATCAATCCCGATGACTCTAGAGTGACTTACATAGACTATATGTGACTTGGTACTGAATTACCCCAGATACACTTTAGATACTAATTAATATGCTTAGAGTTTAATTAATTAGGAAACAATCTCAAAATTACTGTTCAAAAAACCAATTGTATATTTCTATCTCTCATCGCGTAATCGAAAAAAATTTTCTTCTCATCGTGGTATTCAAAATTCTCAAAATCTCATTGAATTAAAACTGCATTGACTCTCCATTTATTAAATATTTGTTAATATTTGAAAATTATTATCATAAATATTTAAAATAAAAATGATTCTAAACAAGAAAAAAATAATAGTGAACAGTGCATCAGCACTCATCTTTGAAGTTGACCTAACTACTTGTTTAATACGTAAAAGAAAAAAAGAAAATCAATATAGTTTATGAAGATATTGATAGGCAAGAAATTGGAGATTGGCAGGAGGGTTAAATAAGTTATTAAGCTCAATCACCAGCTTATTGAAAGGATTGGTGAGTCATATTGAGGGTTTAAGAAATGAACAAATCATAAATAATCTCCACTATCGATTTGATTAGCTCTCGTTTTAGTACCTATCTGTGGCCACGTGGAAAATTTTTTATAACTTAATGTTGACCCAAAACTTTTTTGGTATACTTTTGATAAAAACATCAGTGTCTATTTTTTTTTATTTTTTTATCGATACGAAAATTTTCAAATCGATCCTCAATCATGCTCAAATATATTAAACTTTGTTTGTATGCTTGATTTAGTCTTTGTTTGGTTCATAATTTCTATTATGCTTGTATTTAGAGCAACTTAAATTGAATTCAATGTTATGATTTACATGTAGATATTTCGATAACTGTTGCAGCAACCTGAAGTTTCGATCCGACGATCGGATTTAGTGGGTAGGAGGTATCAAACTTGTCTAGTCTTTTCGTTGGAGAACCCAAAATTAAAAAAACAAACCTAGTTGCTATTGGGGCTTTTCAGAAATGGGTGTCGAAGGTTTGTTTGGGCCTTGGGCTATGGATGGGATTTGTTAGAAATGGAAAATGAAACAAAAAAGGAGAAGATATGAAAACGCGTGAGATTGATTGGCTGAACAACATAACGCATGTAAGCTCGGAAACGAAACACCAAGCATATCCTTTTGCCTCCTCCATTTTCATTTATGTCCTCTCTCTTTCACCGCAAGCGAAGCAAAGCACAGTACAGCACAACACAGTTTGTGGTGACTGGTGAGTATCAAAAAGAAGGAAAAAAGAAGAAAAGTTCAAAGGAATGATACTCGAGACCATCAAGGAGGCAAAAGCAAAGCACCTAACTAATACAGCAACAGCGTGTCACCAAAACTAGTTTGTTTGTTGGGTGCCTATTTCAGCAAATCATAGCCATCCATTCTGACAAAAAAGAACAGAAAAGAAAAGCCATTTACTTTTTCTTTCTCCAACTCGTATTTTTCTTCACTGTCGTCATCTATGGGAATCTGCCAATCTCTCTGCCGTTGCTGCAGCAAATCTCATGAAATCCCTGTGTCGTCCTCTTCGGATTCTCCTCCTCTTCCGTACCGACCACTGACAATATCAACCTCGGGAGACCAAAACCCTTCTTTCTCTAAAGCCCCTTCGTCTTCCCAGGCTGGAACCATTTTGCTCAAACCTTACGTTGACATCACCTCTCTTTATGATCTTCGCAAAGAGTTGGGGAGAGGTCAGTTTGGCATCACTTATCTTTGTATTGAAAAGGCTACGAAACGAGAATACGCTTGCAAGTCCATTTCCAGGCGTAAACTAACCACTGACAAGGACGTTGATGATGTTAGGAGAGAGATTTCGATACTGCAGCATCTAACCGGGCAGCCAAATATTGTGGAGTTCAAAGGTGCTTATGAAGACGCCCGGAATCTGCATTTGGTGATGGAGTTGTGCTCAGGTGGCGAGCTTTTTGATCGGATAATAGCCAAAAGGAGTCATTCAGAACGTCAAGCGTCTTCCATTTGTAGGCAGATTGTGAATGTGGTGCATGCTTGTCATTTTATGGGGGTTATGCATAGGGACTTGAAACCTGAGAACTTCTTGATGGTTAGCAAGGATGAGGATTCTCAAATAAAGGCCACTGATTTTGGACTCTCTGTCTTCATTGAGGAAGGTTGGGTTCTATCACTTTGTTACTACTCCATTTCTCTTTTATTTATTATGCTTTTGCTCCTAAAATTCAAGCTTTCTCCATTGAATGTTATGATATGTGTTCTCGAAGCTTTTGCAATCAATCGAATTGATCATAGCTTAATCAAAGTCTCAACTGTTTTCAATTTTTTTAAAAGTGTTTTCCAAAGTTTTGCATAGTAAATAAAAAGCTAGAAGCAACTGGAGCTGGAAGCGGGCTCTGCACGTTGTGCTTTCTAGATATAATCATGGGGTCAACCAGACCAAGTCAATTAAGAAAGGGACCGGTCAACCAAGTCAATGATCATTTATTCATTTTTTGCTAAATGATTTCACACGGCAGAGCAAAAAATAAGGCTAATTAGAAACAGAAACACGTGGTAGGTTGCATCATGATTCATGACTAAACCAGGTGCTTCCCTATTATATTAACGTCCAAAAGACTATACATATTGCTATGACAGTGAAAGAACTAACCAATCTATATATCAACTTTGGTATATATATATATATATATATACGCACTCATGAGGCAACTTCTATCCATTAGTGGTTCAATGATTCATATTGAATGTGATATCATATCAATTCTTGGTGACACCTATGCAGCATTATTCCTCTTTGATACTTACAAACCAACTAACATGATTTTACTTATTCAGCAGCATGGTTGACAGATTTTAGTTAATCTGTAAGTCAGATAATGTGATTGTAGTTGTTAAGTAGCTGGTTAAGCTAAAAATGTAGTTTCAGATTTCTGGGTAAACTGGTGGCTATTGCCATTGAACCATCAAAACTGATACAATTAGGATTAAATTTCATAATGAAAAAGAAATAGACGATGGACCAATTGGTTACATCATATGTGTATGTGTTAACCTCTTTGCTCAACTTCACCTTTCTTAATTACTTCTTATGAGCGAATGATGGATGAAAAAGGTATTGCTACTTGTTTATGCATTAGATTTTGCCACTAATCAACTACAAAGCACTTGAATGCTATTTACTTTTTCAGGTAGATTGTATAAGGACCTTGTTGGAAGTCCATATTATGTTGCACCAGAGGTTTTACAGCGGAAATATGGCAAAGAAATAGATGTGTGGAGTGCTGGAGTCATCTTATACATTCTTCTTTGTGGAGTGCCTCCATTTTGGGGTGGTATGGGATCTTTTCTTTTTTGATGATTTCTTCATTAGTCAAAGAGAGACTCAAACTTGTCTGGCTACTTGTTTAATTTCCTGAGAGAGATCTAAGTAACTTAAACTGCATTTGGTTTGTCTATGGCTTGCTTTTGGTTCTGATATCTTTTCATCTGTTAATGGATACTTGTTGCAGAGACCGAGAAAGAAATCTTTAAAGCAGTTTCAGAAGGTAACCTTGACTTAGAAAGTCAGCCATGGCCAACAATATCTGAAGGTGCAAAGGACCTTATCAGAAAGATGCTAGCAAGGGATCCTGAGAAACGGATTACAGCTGCTCAAGCCCTAGGTAAAGAGATAAATATATATCTGAAAAATTTACTAGGCAAATTTCTAGAAAAAAAGATACAAAAGAATCGGATTGACAACATTAGATGTTGCATTCATCCTTAATGCAGAACATAGTTTGATAATGAGTGAGTGAAAATTGTTTTCCATTTTGTGTATTTGAATCAGAACATCCATGGATAAAGGGAGGTGGTGAGGCATCAGATAAACCTATTGATAGTGCTGTTCTTAGCAGGTTGAAGCAGTTCAGAGTAATGAACAAGCTTAAAAAACTTGCCTTGAAGGTATGACCTAATGGTTCTTGCTTTTCACAAGTGTGAACTTGCATATTCAAGAGGTATTAAACTATGTTTCTCGGATAACCATATCAAATGTGCATAACATAATGTAGGGCTGTGATATCTGTTCTTTAATTTCCCCTCCAGCTGATACCTTGAAATTTTGATTGCTGGAAGGTGATAGCAGAAAACCTATCGTCAGAAGAAGAGAAGGGCTTACAGCAGATGTTCAACAACATCGACACTGATGGAAGTGGTACAATAACACTTGAAGAACTCAGGGATGGATTAGCTCGACTAGGATCTAAGCTAACTGAACCAGAAATAAAGCAGCTTATGGATGCTGTAAGAGTTTCCTTTTCTTTTTTATTGGTTTACATAATGAAACAAAGCTTGAGATGCAAACAATTGCCAACTTCTGAATGTCTAAATTTGATTACCAGGCTGATGTTGACAAGAGTGGAACCATCGATTACATTGAATTTGTCACAGCTACAATGCATCGACATAGGCTCGAGAGGGAAGAGAACATACGCAAGGCTTTCAACTTCTTCGACAAGGATAGCAACCAGTTAGTGTATTCCACCACTCTTCCTATGGCATCTTTGCTTGTTTGACCTTAGTATAATTTATTTTTTTTCCCTTCCATTCAGGTTTATCACGAGAGATGAATTAAGACAAGCTATGAGTCAGTATGGGATGGGAGATGAGGCTACAATAGATGAAATAATTGAGGATGTTGATACTGATAAGGTAAAATCTATTTGTTCTAATCCTTCATAAATTTCTTCCTTTGCCAATGGTGTCGGATGAATGAGTGTATCTATGATGTAGGATGGGAGAATCAATTATGAGGAATTTGTAGCAATGATGAAAAGGGGAACTCAAGATGGGGATGGGATGTGAAAGACAGATGAGAAAGCAACTGCTTCTGCCACTGCATGTTCCATGAAAAGCTGAAAAGGGGCTTCACCAAATTTATATCATCTTGTTGCCTACTTCTGGGCTCTTTCTCTTTCCATCTTCAAACACCAATTACCACATAATGATCATCATTCCGAATCCATGTAGTTTTTAGCTTTTGTTTTGTATGTAAATAGAAATGGCATCTCAAATTTCCCAACAAAAATGGGGGAAAAGGTAAATAAAAGAAAAAAAGTGTGTATTCTGTAATAATATTGTTTTTCATATGAACCGTGAGTTTCTGAGTTCAGAGATAATATTTTTTATTTGAAAACTTTCGTACTTGAGAAGAGACAGATACAGCATAAGAAACCAGAACTGAAGCCCAAACCCCACAACATGTAGACCAAAGGTTGACTTAGGGAAGCAATAAATAAATAAATAAAAAAAACAGAAAACAGGGGGCCAACAGAAGCTGAAGCTCATCCCAATCATGGTGAAGAGGAAAACATGAGCCGCAAGGCGACAAGCCAAAGAGCAACATGAAAACGGATTCGAAAGTCAGCCGCCAAAGCTTCAATCGTGAGAATAGGAAGGAAGATAACAGCAAGGCATTCAACCATTCCTGCATGGAAGATCACACATTGACCCAACACTAGAGAATATATATACTTTCCCTTAGCGAGACCTTTATTCAATACCCAAGTGTTGCTTATGAAATAGCTAAGTTTTGTTAATTAAATATTTGCTTGCACTAGCTTTTGATTCAGACTTGACTCTAGTCTCCCATGTAAGAATAAAAAGTGTTATGATGACAGGGTTGGATTGTTAAAAATTAAAATGCTTTTTAAGTGCAAATTTCTTAAAATAATAAAAAATTAATCATCCATTGTTTTATAAAAGAAAGAGAGAGATAAGGTAGGGCTGGGTGCTCTTTTGGCTCTATTTTACTCTCAAAACAGCTTGTTAAACCGGCTCTTAATTTGGGTTGGAGCAGGGAGTCGGAATGGTCTCGCTCTACGCTTGTTGCCCGTTTCCTTCATCTAAAGCCCTTCAAATCTCCCCTTCTTTCCTCCTCCTCTCCTCTCGAAACCCTAAATTTCTACCCTTCACGATCTCAAGAATCCTTAGGGCCACCTCCATTTCCACTTCCGCCACCAAACATGAAGAACCAATTAGAACCAGCTATGCCGGCGTTCAACTTGAAGAAACCGTGGATGAGACCAAGCAAGGTAAGCTTCGGCTCGATTCCTGGATCTCTTCTCGAATTCAAGGCATCAGCAGAGCTCGTGTCCAGTCCAGTATAAAATCAGGCCTTGTAAAGGTCAATGGCCGCGTCGTCGACAAGGTAACTCATTTTTACCTTTACTATTACATTTGGACAATTCTGAGGTTTAGCTTTTTAAGTTTCTAATTAGGTCTCGCATAGCCTGAGAGCTGGAGATAAGGTTAATTGTGTAATTTCTGATCTGCAACCATTGAAAGCCGAACCTGAAGATATTCCATTGGATATAGTTTTCGAGGACGACCATGTTCTTGTCGTTAATAAACCTTCCCACATGGTAATTTAATTTGCTTTTGAAAGAAAAATGATTGCAAGTTCACTTTGGACTGTAAAAGTCTGACATTTGCCAATGGCACTGCTTTATTTGGTTGAGGTTGTTCATCCAGCACCTGGAAATGCTAATGGGACGTTAGTAAATGGAATTCTCCACCATTGTAGTTTACCCACAGTGGCATCGTCTGAAAAGGAAGTCCTTTTAGACACAGAGGATATGTCTGATGATGAACAAGATCTTTGCCATGGCGCCAGTGCAGGAGCAGCTTCTGTTCGGCCAGGGATTGTACATAGATTGGATAAAGGCACCAGTGGATTGCTTGTTATTGCAAAGGTTAGTCCTTTTTTTTTTCTCTTGGCTGCTGCAAGTTGCATAAATTAAGGAACTAGCTTCAGGTTATAGTTGGTGTATGGCAGGATGAACATTCGCATGCCCATTTGTCGGAACAGTTTAAGCAACACACTATCCAGAGGGTCTACATTAGTCTTACTTGTGGAGTGCCTTCAGCTTCTGCTGGGCGTGTGGACATTCCCATTGGCCGTGATTCAAATAACCGCATTCGGATGGTTGCCGTACCAGGGTTAAGTCATCATGGTCGGGCTCGTCATGCTGCTAGTAGGTGATTTATAGTACTCCATTACATCATTTTAGCTTGATGGTTCTATAAATAATGGAGAAAGATGAGCGTGGTTCCCTTTTATCAGATATAAAGTAATTGAAGTGCTCGCTGCTGGTGGTTCCGCACTGGTCCAATGGAGACTGGAAACCGGGCGTACTCATCAGGTATCAGATCAGCTCACAATTTCCGAAATTCATATAGAAAGTATCAACCTTCATATGCATATATCCCCATGAACATATACAGTCACAGTTCTGTTGTTCATAGATATCAGATCTCGTTCAGTGTTCATAATCTGTTTCTTTGTATGCTTGTGAAGTAGATTCGTGCACATGCAAAGTACATGGGAATTCCTTTGATGGGTGATGAGGTGTATGGCGGGACAAAGAACATGGCCTTGTCACTGCTTCGTCCTAGGACTCCCCCGTACTATAACGATGAACTTTCACGGCTGGTTTCTAGATTGGAGAGGCCATACCTTCATGCTTTAGTCCTTGGGTTAGAAGATAAAACCTAGCATATTGTATTTGCTTCTGTTTCAATCATGAACATCAGAAAGTGATATCAGTTTTTGCTTCTGCCTATTCTTTTGTAGTTTTGAACATCCTCACTCAGGCGAGAAGATGCGGTTTTCATGCCCTCCGCCTCCGGATTTTGGTGAAATATTGAATCATCTTCGTAAAATTGGCATACAGAAGGTAAAGTTTCTGATCGAGATGCCAGCTACTCGTATCATTGGACTTATATTTTCTGCATCATGTATTGTTGTAATGATAGGCATGCTTAATGTGGTAGAGTTGCACTTTTATGTTAGATGGCAAGGTTCTTTCATGAAACCAATGTTCTGTTGACCAGCAAGCATTTTGCGACTAAATGCATCATAACATAACCTAAACATGTTTGCTGCGCTTGCAGCCTATTTCTAAGGAATAATCAGATTTATTTGCGGCATGCGAATACTACTCATCTATGGGCAGACTCAGGTCAAGGGGGCAGCTCTTCCAATTAAAAAGAAGAAATCGACACTTGCCTTGTCATCCATCACCAAGAACATCAAGGCTACAACATTTGTTTTGGTTTCATCCTTTCCCATGAGCCGAATTCCAAGGGCACTTGCATTTGTTGAATATTGAAAGGCTAAAGTCATTACTTTTAATTTATCAAATTTATCTGAAAATAGATCAAGTTTAGTTTATCCATCTTGTTTGTGTCCACATTTGACGAGGATATAAAATAGCAGGGCACTTAATATTTCTGAGTAAGACTATCCGATTCTCAGTAACTCCAAGGAACTAAAAGTTATTACATTTCTGTTCATTATTTTTAACCACTTTACAATCGGTTGTTTGTGGATTCACCTTCTACCCTTGTTCCTGTCTTCTAACGAATCTATGAATTGTATTTCCCACTAGTGAAGATGGCCGATAGTTTCCAACGGCGTTTAAGGAAAAAGATGAGAACAAGTACTTCCCAACCCAACAATTAGGTCAAGAGATACAAATGCCCCCCATCGCATTGGGGTTACATCACTCAATGCTTTCTCAGCACCGTACGATTCTAACATGTACTGATGTACCCCGTTATCCTGTCAACGAAAAAAAAGCATACGTATCAAAATCACCAAGGAACCAAATCAACCGCCAAAGGTCTTATTCACTTTATAACTACGAAAATAAATTAGAACATTAATCCTCAACCAGCTCACTACCAAAAACCAACAAAGCTAAACCTGCGATGATTCTGCATTTTGTATTTTGCATGCCATAATTTCATTTAAATCTACACCCTCAATGACCTCAAAAAGAAAGAAAACTTGGGTTGACTCATAGCACATTCGAAGTATTAATATCCAAGGATTCACAGATCATCAAAAAGGCTAGCTAACTGGTTCGGCTAAAAAAACTAATCTAAACAATGTCTGAAATGCTCCTCGACTCTTGGCATATACAGGGTACTAGTGCTCTAGCTTGGTTTATCACTGAAGAAGCTAGCTACCTAGCTCAGCAAATGAACTTCTCTATAGGTGGTTTGAAGGACCTCGTACATTTATAATCTCTTTTTTCTTTTTCAAAGTGGTTCGTGGATTTTAGAGAGGGAAACAAAAAAAGGATTGTTCATGGTGTGCACTTAAAATTCAACAAAAGGCTGAACACAGTCCAACTACCACAGTGGCTTCTTGGTGCAACAAACTACGATAGGTGCAGACAGGTACCTCTATATAGCAAGTTTACAACTTGTATTCTTCAACATGCAGCCACTTCGTTGAGGACCATTTGTTCCCCGAAATCACAGGGCATCCACCTGGCATCAGCCACAAGACAGTTAAAATCATCTGTCCGCTAAGCAGTAGAAAACTAAGAGTCGCTGTATGATAAAATGAAAAATAGTCTATGAACATGCGTCAAACATTTATGGTAAGAGCTCAATTTTTTTCCTCGGGAACTGTAAATCTGCTGAATCATTCTTGAATAACAATTAAAGATAAAAGCCAAAAAAAAAGTAGGAAAAAGAATTGATTGCAGACCATGCAAACTTGAAGGATCTAGCGTGGCATCAGGCCTCATGCTCCAGAACAGCAATGCATCTCCCATCTTAGGTTTCACAGCAAGACCCTTTTTACCACATTCTGACAATTCATTCCACCAAGGCACAGCAGTAACATTTCCCTTGGCTGCTGGAAATATTGTCTCACCCCCTTCTTCAACATCTGACCTGCATGAGTAGCAGAAAGTAAGGTAAGAGATACCAAATCCTTTTATTTTCCAAATATAGAAAGATGAAATGAGGAAAGTAGTACTCTGAAACTAGATTGGCTATAGAATGCATCATAGACATGTACAGATAAAATTATATAACTTACAAATACATAAGCACAGTAGCCATCCGCTGGCCTCCGTTTTTAGTGTTGAACTCATCAAGGAAGTAATCAAAGTGTGCATCATATTTCTGTTCAACTTCATAGTGGAGAACTTGAAGACCTTCTCCATTCTCTGTGCATCACAAAGTTAGCTTCAATTTGTAAAAGGAAAAATGCAATAAACCAAAAGTAAATCGATAACTATCAATTTAATTGCAAAATGAAATAAAAAAACAACTACTTTTGGAAAGATCTAATCTGGACATCAATAGCTGTAAATCATAAATGTGCTAGAGAAAACGGTACAAGTATTCCATATGCACATACTACTCAGGTTTAACTGAGACTCATAACTAAATAGTTTTCAGAGAGAATTTTTGCACAAAAAAGAAGAGTTCAATTATAGATTTCAAAGTAAAATACTTTTGCAAGGTTTCACTTGGTCTTAGAATCTCATACCTACAGGTATGAAAGTGTAGTCGGCTATCCTTTTTTCTATGTCCATGATGATTTTATCTTGCCCTCTTCTCAGAAACATACCCGAACTTGTACGCACCCTGTGAACAATACCAGTCAAATGTGATAGATGGAAGACAAGTTTCAGAGTTCAACACATAATTGATCTTCATACAAAACAGGGCCTCCTTAAATAAGATTTAGCATAATAAAAGAAATGAAGTTCAATATCTTCATTATCCACAAAAAATGTTCAATACCTTAAAACCATATCTTAGCATTTATAACTACAAGAAGAGGTGGGGGTAGAAAATGCAAACCTGCTATCTTTACTTTGCCCTGTTTTGCTATCAACAACAGTGGACTTCTTCATGTAAGGTTTAGCAAGATTTATCAGGTATTCACATTCTTCCCTGGACTGTTGGAATGAGTAAGAAGTGAAAATCAAGATAACAACCCGAAAACGAAAAAAGAAAGTAATGAAAAATAATACTATCATCACATACATAATCATTTATTTTTACTACTACTCTTATTATTAACTAAAAACTAAGAGGAAGACCTCAAATCCAACATACACCACCAGGTGATCATTGAAACAAGCTGAGCCCACTACTCAGAATCATACCGATTCAGTAATAAGAAAAGGGATGTACAAAGTTCATATATGTTATTCGACACATCGTTCACATTCATGACAGAGCTTTCTAGTGCAGACATATACAATGAGAAAGATCAGATCGGCAATTTCAAATTATTTATACCAACCAAAAGATCTCAAGGACGCAAGGAACCTTGATGCATGTCTAACATTAATTCATAAATAAAGATTATAAACGAAGATAAGAGTAGAATAGAAACGAACCAATAAATTATGATAAAGGAAAGCTCTAGGCTCCCAAGAAAGGATTTCAGTCCACTGCTCCCCTCTTTTCCCCAAGCCTTTTCCTCTGCATGAAAACCAAAATCAGAAAACACCATCAAAAGAGATCAAAGCTTAGAAATGAAAGCATCAAGACCCAGTTACCTTTCGGGTGCCATGCGTCTATAGGAAGTAAGATCATTGGGCGGAGAATCATCGCCGTTAATGGGAAGAGAGAAAATCCCTAGTCCTAAAAGCATCAATAAAACTACCGTTAACATAAACAACATCGATAATACAAGAGTTACTGTCGACAATTTCTTCGCTTGCAATCGAGAATGTCTCAATTTCGCCATTCTTGAATTAAAGAAGAAAAAACAAAAGAAATGAACTCAAAACCTAAGGATGGATAGTAGAAAACCACCCCTAGTTCCGGGTAAAACAAAGATTAGAAAATATTGAGAAATTTTCTTCTGGAACCATTAAAGGACTGACTGACCGACCGACGCCCCCGTTCAAGAATAGCATTTAAGACGTTGTCGTTGTGTTTGCGCCTGGGCTGGTTGCATGGTTGTGGGTTCAGTTGTCCATGGCCGGGTCGAGTCTTATCAATCGAATCTAAAATTTTGTCAAGATTCGATTAAACTTGAAAAATAAATTTAATTTTTTGTTTAAATTTAATCTAAATAAAAATATTAAAATTCGAATTTGATTCATCTGTATTAAAATTTTATTAATTTATTATTTTACAACAAATTAAAATATATATAATATATCAAAAACATTAAAAATATTAAAATAAATATTTTTTAATAAATTAAAAATAAAATTAAAAATACATTTAAATATAATACTAAGACAGGTGTAACTTAATAAGGAAATACTCTAAAATAATAACAAAATTAACAAAAAAAAATTATACAATATCCAAATAATAACAACAAAATAGTAACAACATAATAGTGAAATGAAAGCAAAACGATAGAAAAACAACAACAAAACAACTTTTTTTTTGCAAAATCGAGTCGAGCCTAGAAAACCTTAACCAAGGGCCGACCTGTTTTCTAAATAGATCTTTTTTTTTTATTCAAACCCATTTTTCGAACCTATTTTTTATCCAAATCCTCTAATTTTTTGAATAATTTTTTAAGTCGAGTTGGATGGCCCAACCCATACCCGACCGAAGGACTAATCTAATTGTAGGCAAACACGGGTTTGAGAACTAAAAGTTATAATTATAGTTTTTTTTTGTCCATTTCTTTTTAAATTTAACTTTGTATTCGATTTCAACATATTAATAATACATGTGTTTTGTAATATATTTAGCATATGACATGTAATGTAGAGGTGTTCACGGTCATGTTGGGTCGGATTTAAATATGATATTAATATATTTTATATTTATTTAAGTCTAGATCCGGCCCGAAATATGGGTCTAAAATTTTATCAAAGTTCATTTATATTTGTAAAATACTAACTCAAACTCATTTTAAGCTCATCCATATTATTTTTATTTTATTTTTTTAAATATTTACATTATTTTAATTTAATATTTAATAATTATATATCTTTTTATTTATTAATTTTTTATATAATCATATTAACATTATTTTAATATTTACATCAAAATAGTATTATATATTTAGTATAGATTTATTTTTTAATGTGCTATAAATTACATAATATATAAAAATAATATAATATAAAGATCATAAACTTAAAAATGAATTGGACCGATCTCGAGTCTTGAATGTTCAAATCTGAATTTCATTGTTCAAACTCATTTTTCGGATAACTCAACCCATAAAATGGTGTAATGTAATGCTTACAAACAATTAAACTTTTTGAATGTTTGAGGACCCCTTTTTGTTTTTCTCCATGTTTACTTGTTATTAGTCATTCTCAGGTAATAAGGAATTGTACAGTGAAGATAGTAACTTTGGTTCAAAACTTTTGGCGGATGAAGATGAAGATCCACAATATTTAGAAAATCCTTATACCCAAAAAAAAAAAAAAAAGACATAAACTAGAAGACCGTAGGACATGGTTGGGCCGAAAATCCATAAACTAGAAAAGGCCCTGGAAAGAGCCCATATACAATTCCAGCGTCCTCATTCATCAACTCTTAAAACCCTTCAAAGAGCTCGTTAATCTTTGAGCTGCTGCAACAAGCACTCTGTAAACTCTGAATCTTATTTCTACCCTCATTTTTGAACTGCAAAAGGCAATTTCCATGGCTTTAACCAAGGCAAGGCAACGCTTTACATCCTCTTTCTCCCTTCCATTCTTCAAATTTTACTCTTCTTCAGTGTCAACCCCACTACAAGAAGTTGAAGCCGCCGATGCTGAAACGACTGTAAAATCCCAACCTGCCGCCCTTTCCCCCGAAGAAACCCTAGTCGCCGAACAATTCCGTTCCTTAATCAAAGAGCACCACCGCAAAAACCCCAACCCAGACCCGAACTCGACCCCTCCAACCCCTAACTTCACCTTCCCTTCTCTCTCCATCGACTTCTCCAATATCTCCACCGACCATCCCGTCTCCCCTTCCCTCGTGCGCTACGTCATAGACAAGTGCAGTGGGGTTCGCCATGGCATACCTTTCCTCCAAACCCTGTCCTTCTTCAATTGGGCCACCGCACGTCCCGACTTTGCTCACTCTCCCGACCCTTACAACAAAATGATCGACCTTGCTGGAAAGTTGAGGCATTTCGGCTTGGCTTGGCACTTGATCGATCAGATGAAAGCCAAAAGCGTCGACATCTCACTCGAAACATTCGCCATACCAATACGGCGCTACGTGAAGGCCGGATTGGCTGCAGAGGCCGTGCACGCGTTTAATCGCATGGAGGATTACGGGTGCGTTCCCGATAAGGTTGCGTTTTCAGTTTTGATTAGTATTTTATGCAGAAAAAGAAGGGCTGATGAAGCCCAAACTTTTTTCGATAAATTGAAGGACAAATTTGAACCTGATGTGATTCTCTACACTAGCTTGCTTTACGGCTGGTGTCGAGCCCGTAATATCTCAGAGGCCGAAAGGGTATTCAGTGAAATGAAAATGGCAGGGATTAAGCCTAATGTGTATAGTTATACGATTGTGATCGATGCATTGTGTAGATGTGGCCAAATTACGCGTGCTTATGATGTTTTTGCGGAGATGATTGATGTAGGTTGTGAGCCAAATTCCATTACTTTTAATAACTTGATGAGGGTTCATGTCAAGGCTGGTCGCACGGAGAAGGTCTTGCAGGTTTATAATCAGATGACAAGACTCGGTTGTGCTGCGGATACGGTAACTTATAATTTTCTTATAGAGAGTCATTGTAGGGATGATAATCTTGATGAGGCTGTTAAAGTGCTTAATTCAATGCTTAAGAAAGGGTGTATCCCGAATTCATCTACTTTCAATACTATATTTAAGTGTATTGAGAAGTTAAGGGATGTGAATGCCGCTCACCGAATGTATGCCAAGATGAAGGAGTATAAATGCATGCCTAATACTGTTACTTATAATGTTTTAATGCGAATGTTTGCCAGCGCCAAGTCTGCTGATATGGTTCTCAAGTTAAAGAAGGAAATGGATGAGAATGAGGTTGAGCCTAATGTGAATACATATCGGATTTTGATCACAATGTATTGTGGGATGGGGCATTGGAACAATGCTTACAAGCTATTTAAAGAGATGATTGAGGAAAAATGCTTGAAACCAAGTATGCCTCTTTATGAAATGGTGCTGGAGCAGCTGAGAAAAGCTGAGCAGTTAAAGAAGCATGAGGAACTGGTAGAGAAGATGGTTGATAGGGGATTCGCAACACGTCCTTTGTAGAAGTAGCTTCTTGGTGTTCTATCCATGAGGTAATTTCCCAATTTTCCATGCCATCAATCGATTAAAAGCTTCAAATCTCATCTTTTCGTTGAGTATGGTCATAAGTTTGTAGAATGGAAAGTTAGAATGCACTGCTGTATCTTCACCCTTCGGTTTTTTACCAGCGACATACTTAGTTCTCTTAGATCTTTTACTCATAAATCATCTCTTCTAGATTATCAAATCCCTTTCAAATTTTGGTTACATGCATCTGTTGAAGCAATATATTTGAATGATATTTTGTTTATGGATAGTCTTTACCCCCTGAACATCACATCTGGGGAATTTCCTTTTGAGTACCTGTTTGTAATACTTTTGTGAAGAATCTCATAAATTTGCAGGCTTGTTTGGGTAGGGTTTCCAGTTAAAAAACCAAGTATTGATGAGAATTAAGAATACACTGAAATGATCGACAAATGGCACCACAGCTGCATATCATATCTAGCATCTCAGTCAGACCCTTCAGTCTTATCAGGTTCCTTCACTAATGAAGCTGCAAAATCCATTTCGTCTCAGGCAAAGCAAGTACACTTAATGTTTGAAACACATTCATTAACTGATAAATTTGGTAAAAGAAGCAACAAAGCAGTGGATGCGCATATCTTTTTATTGAGGATAGCAAAATGTAATATAAAAGCTGTGATTCAACAAGTGTTGGATGTAATGTACAATTCTGAAAAGAGGCATGTTAGAATCATTAAACCTTGGACTCTTCACTTTGCTATATATAGGCCTACAATGGATGCCGGGTAGTTGGGTTCGTATTTTTTGCTTTGTTATCTAATCCATTGCTTTCTTGGTTGGACATGAGCCGTATAAGTTATGTTGATGCATTGATTTTTTCATTGGAAGTTGTTGAATTTAAATAATGGTGAGAGTAATAAATAAAGACAATGATGTAAAAGTACATTAAACTCGCCCTGGACCACACAGCTGTATGGAAATCCAGGGCGGGCAAGCTCAGCCCTATAATTCGTAAGATCGATTGCTTGGAATTTTATCTTTTACTATGAAAACAAGTAGTTTGTTTCATGTATATTTAGCCAAAGGCAATGATGTTTGAATAAATCACCAGAATACGTCAAGGGGAGAGCTCTGACTTGGATGCCATGAAAATCACATGATTATATTACCCAGTACATAGTTGACCAATCTGAGTCCACCTTTCATATTTACATCAGCATTACAATAACTTCCAAATTTGTGGGCTGTTTCAAATTATACTAACTTTGAAAACTCGTCATTACCTGAGCCCTAAACATAATAATACTCACTACCGTAATTAAATATAGAAAAAAGAGCATGGATTATTAATCCTCCCCTTTTACTATTAAACAAAAACAATGTTAATTCTCAAAAGTTGTGGGATTTGTGTTTAATTATAAATATTTTTTCACAAGGTAAAATTTAAACATCCTTTTTGGTATGGGCTCAGCAAAATAGGGGTAGGGAAAGACTTACCAAGCCTTCAAATTATTAAATAATCATAATTTTTAATGATAAATACGTAAACCAAAAAAAAAAACACTATAATTTTTAAACATACGTCATTATTGTGAATTGCATTGTATAACCCACACAATTTGATGATTAGATCAGAAATAGCTTGACAAGTCAAAAACCGACAAAGCTAAAGCCACAAGGCATGCCCAATTTATTTAAATCATTTTGCTTATTGGCTAATTAATTAAATAATAAATGGAAACTTTGAATACAAATTAATTTTGTCTGCAAGTAGAAGCCAACTCTGCGTCACCATAGCAAGCTGTAATGTAAATGCATGGTTTTAAATTTGTGATGGGCAAACGACACAGTGTGTTTGCGCAGTCTTAAATAGGCTTTGACCCAACCTTTCCCTATCTGATTCGGTCAAAATAAAAATCCTCAAAGCACGCAGTTTCATTTCAACTCCTGAGCTTTTTATCTTATTCAATATTCATTACATATAAAAAGAGCGACGAAAAAATGAGTTTTGATTATTTTTTACATACGACAATGGAGAAACAAGCGAAACCCAGAAACAAGATGTTGAAGTTTTTGCCGAAAGCAGCTTCATCGGTGAGTGTGAGCTTTCAAAACCACCCGTTCAGCCCAGTGAAGCATAAAGCGTTTGCAGGGAAAGGGTTCTCTGGTCCTATCGTTTCGATGATTCCAGCTGAAGCTCGAAGGAAGTCCAAGAGTGAAAGTGAAGCCTTCGGGACTCAAGAACCAACTTCACCCAAAGTTTCCTGCATGGGACAGATCAAGCACAAGAAGTGTATCAAAAAAGGTAAGCGCGTTTCGCTTCCCAAAGTGCCGAAGCCCGTCGTCTCTGAATCCTCTTCCTCTGGAGAAGTAAAGAAGCATGGGTCCAAGTTAAAGCGGTTTTTCAGCATGGGAAAACCAGCAAAGAAATCTGATGCACCTGGTGTTAAGACAAAGACGTGTGACAGGGCGCCTTCCTTGGGCCAAATGAGGCGGTTTGCAAGTGGGCGTGATGCTTTTACCGGTTTCGATTGGACGACTCAGATTGCACCATTGGAAGCCGGTCGTAGGGGTTACTACTCCGACGATGATGATAATGGCGATGAGAGAAGAGATAGTGATTTTTTTGAAGAGGAAGATGTGATCATTCCTTTCTCGGCACCAATCACGGTTGGTGGAGAGGTGTCTTTGCAGCCAAGGAAAGAAATTAACTTATGGAAAAGAAGAACCATGAATCCACCTAGACCCCTTCAATTGAATCCCATTGTCACCGCAAAGTAATTCCTCTTTTTTTCATTTTTATATATGTATAATTTTTGTTTCTCTTTTCCCCTCGCTCTTCCTCCTCCTTTTCTCGTTTGTTATACACAGATTACTGCAAATATAGAGTGACGAAACATTGAGAAGTCTGTAATATAATTGGCATTCCTTTGATTCCTGTGTACAGATAAATATAAAATGATTGCTTGAGCTTCACAGCTTCTTCATTTTTCCTTTTCATGGAGATTGCTGTTAATTTCAAAATTGCTGCATCAAACAAGGGATAAGGATTAGCAAAAGGAAAAAAAATATTTCTAGTAAAAAGATTCATTTTTTAATCAAATAACAATTTTGTTTCCGTTTTGGAAGAACGAAATGATCAACGCATTTATCCTTAATACGTAATCCCTTTGAATAAGGCTAAATTAATGAAAGCAGCAAGATCATGTCCACGTGATAATGTTTTCAACCATGACTGCCTGTAAAACTAGCTGTTGATGTAGTGAAATCTATCTCTATCGAAAGAGTGGGCGCCAGCCAAAATGGAAAAATAGTATCAGGAATGGAGTGGTTTACAAGTCTAACCCGAAGGTGTATTATAGAAGATGGGTGGTCCAACTTTGAGCTGGGGTTTGGGTATGTATTTCGACATGCCAACGCCACTGACAGTGATGCTCCATCTTTCATCAACGTTCATTTTGCCACTGTACGTGTCGGAGAAATTAAATGATGTTAGATAATTAATTTAAAGCGATTTCCTTTATGCATTCCTTTTGTTTTTGGGATTTTTTTTTAAAATCCGGTTGAGGTTATAGCGAGTGAACCTTTTAAAAACGCCATTCAATTTAAAGTTTGTCCCATTTAATACGTGACCCACGACCTAACTCTTAAGTCTTTAATCATGTCCAATTTAACTTCCTGACTTTAACTCATCCACTACATATAATTAGTATATTTTAATATCTAAATTCGTATTAATTTATGTTGTTTAATTCATGATTATTAATATTATTCAATTTGAATTTTAATGATTTTATTAACGGATCTATAAAACATAGAGGATTTGTCATTGAATTTGTTCGAGTAGATATTTTGAAAAGCTAAAAAAATAAAATAAAATAATTTAATTTAATTTAATATTAATTGTGAATTTATTTTAATTTTATGTTGAATTGATTAAATACAATAAAGTTTGATTATTATTAATTAATATTATGAGTTAATTATGAATTTTTATGAAATTAATTTTAAAGCTCAAATTAAATGCTAAAATATTTAACATTGTTATTGTCTATTAACAAAATATAATATCACATTTAAAAAAAAATACAAGTAACAAATTTAAAAAAATCAAACTAGAGTACCTTATGATTACAAATCTTCGGTGAAGAAAATCTCAAACACACAAACGGAACTCGAACAGAAAATGAAGAGATATGACAAGGCTTTAAGGTGTGTATCAAATCACTATTTTTAAGGTTTTATTCACCTCCACCTATATTCAATTTGCAAAAAAGTTTCAAGCAAATTAATTTTGATGATACAATAAAGCTGATGATTATGTGCGTTTTGCACTGATAAGAATAGTCTACTAAGCACTGAGCAACGTATAACAAGAAACTCAGTTTCTACAAAGAATTTCTGCAGTAATACTTTATAGAATAATCTAATAATATTAGAAAAGAGAGGAATGATAGAAAAAAAAATTTAAAACTTGTTTCATTCCTATTTATAGGAATTTTCATGTCACATCTTTCAATAAGTATTTCTCTTAATAATATCTTTAAAAAAACACATAATTTTTCATCTAATATTATAACTATTCAAGTAATATTGTTTGAATAGTTATAATACTTTATTAAAAATCAAGTGATATAACTCTTGATCAATAATCAAAATATTTAACTTTTTATTACACCCTTTCATTTATAGTTATTGGAACACTGTAAATATTTGAAAATGTTCCAACAATCTCCCCCATTTTCAAAATATTTTAGATTTTGATATTCTTAAAAATCAATTTGCAAAAATGAAAGTGTTTTACGATTGAACCTTCACTTAGTGAAAACATATTAAAATTAATCAAAATTGCATGGTAAACTAAGCTTTGAACCAGCTATTCCATTTGATTAACCGAACACATCTCACACAATAATTTCAACATCGGTCAATACATAGTATCCAGGGACACTATTATGGCCATGTGTTCAGAAAAGACACCTATTAAAAGATGTCTTTATGAATAAACATGAAAATTCCTATAAATAAGAGTGAATTTTCATTTGGAAAACATACAAAAAAAAAAAAATTCAAAAGTTCTTTCTATGCTTTCTCCATCTTCTCCTATTATTAGATTGTTCTATAAAGAATTAGAGCAGAAATTCTTTATAAGAATTTAATTTTTTGTTATACATTGCTCAGTGTTTAGTGGACTATTTTCGTCAGTGCAAAACGCAAATAGTCATCGAACTTAATTGTATCATCGAGGTTCATTTGCTTGAAACTCATTTGCACACCGAGTATAGGTGGGGGCGAATAGAACCTTAAAAGATAGTTGCTTGATACACGTCTTGAAACCTTGTCATATTTTTTTGTTCAAGTTGTTATTCGTATTTCGTTCGTGTGTTTGAGATTTTCCTTCCAAGATTCAAAAGGCTGACAACATTGATCCCGACTTACTAAGGCAAGTTTCCTCTCATCCCTCAAAGTCCTTTCGTATGAACCTCCAAGCAATTCTCTCAAGTTCTTACTGATGCTAACAAGGATCATAATAGATTGCATAAAATAATTCGAAACCAACAAGAGCACTGACTTCACTAAATTGATTCTCCCATGCATCCCATCCATTTAACCCTTTTTTTAATTTTCTCCAAAATGAAATGGAATGTGCTTGAGGTTACCCGCTTGTGGAACAGTGGAATGCTGAGATACATCCCCAAGTCCTCCACTTGCGCGAAGTGAAAAATATGTCCTAAAGAATCTATGACGTCCTCCACTTAGGCTTTAAGGACATCCTCATCGCAAGCCCACTCATTGGTATTCAACTCGAGCACTACTTTATGGTCCTACTTCTGGCGGGCAAGTGTGGAAATACTTGGTTTTCAATAAACACCTCTTCAGCTACTCCACCCTCAACCGGCGCTCCTAATGAATTAGTTTGTCAAATTGGGGGGAGTCGAGAGCATGATCTTCCTTTTCCAGTTGCCAATAAAGCCAAAGGTCTCGGTCCAAACCCTTAACTTATTTGATAACTCTACAGTCGCTTTAGAAATGATGCTTTGATTATTCGAAGAGTTCCTTGCAAATCCTTAATCGGGAAAGAGTCTGAAAAGGCCGGCTTTCTCTACAGCATCCAACCTTCCCCTCAGTTCATCCTGTATATGTGGTTTAATCTTAAAACTTAAAGCCAAATTGAGTACAGTTTGCACCATTACGTGTCAGTTAACCAAAACTTTCGCAGA
Organism: Kokia cookei; assembly: GCA_039519145.1. Lineage (NCBI taxonomy): Eukaryota > Viridiplantae > Streptophyta > Magnoliopsida > Malvales > Malvaceae > Kokia > Kokia cookei. The sequence goes on along the minus strand of CM076902.1, from coordinate 14,158,531 downwards.
AATACCAACAAATTCAAGTAATTATACAAGTGACCAATAAGAAAAGCATATTTATCATTATTAAATAAGAATAAAGCAAGGAAAATTTTGGTCCTTTAGATATAGATAAATGTGGACTACAATTCATTCAGTACAGTAAACTCAGTCCTAACACATATTACATTTTAATCATTGATGTTTTGTATGAGTTGATTTTGAGCTTCCTATTAATAAGTAACTCGAACGCCTTGGTATCTTAGAATCTCCCCAATAAGCTCCCCTTTCCCAGATCCTACGTACCTTCCACATATCTCCCCGTCTCTGATGAACAAAAACGTCGGCACCTCCACCACGTCCATGTCCTTGAGGAACTGCATGCAGCTGTCGTTCTCATCACCGTTCATCCTCGCGAAAACCACCGAATCCATTTGCCTTGACAGCTTAATCACCGTCGGGTACACCTTGACACATGGCCCACAATGTTTGAGCCCCACGTCCAGAACAATCAGCTTATGGTCAAGCTTGTGGTCTTCGATGAGCTTCTGAACGTCCTCCCCGCTGTGAAGCTGAACCACACCCGAATGACTGTCACCGTAGTACAACACATCACCCATCAGCTGGTCCGGTCCGATCCCTTCTTCTTCATGGATTTTCTCCATGCTCTTGTAGAAGCTGAAGTGCGGGACTTTCGTAATTTTCTCTCTTTTGCAAAGCTCCCTAGTCTCGTCCGATTCATCACCCATCACGAGAATGAACTCGACATCGTTGCATGTTTTGCTAAGGTCTACCATAAACGGGTAAATTTTACTGCTATGATAGCTGGTGCTAGTGGCGTATTCTACCACAACAAGCCTGTTTTTAGCCTTCCTGAGAGCTTCATCGAATTCCTCAATGCTGTGAACCTTCTGAACTCGCTCATCACTCGGAGCATTCTTGGTCCCAGGAGCAGCTGTAGCCTTGGTAATAAAGCGAGAGCTTGTGCTTGTTCCTAGCTTTGTCGAAAAAGGTCTAGGCCTAGTCGCAAAGGATGGTAGAAAAGAAGCATGAGAGCCAAGAGAAGTGAGTTTTGGGGTGAAGTGAAGAAGATCGAAAGAAGGTGGTTTAGTTAAGAAATTAGTGATTGCAGCCATTAAGGGGTGGGGGGGGGGGGAAGACAAGGGAGAAAGAAACCGTGTTTCTGGAGTTGTTGCAGGGGACTGCTCCTTCAGGAACAAAAAAGGACCATGGAATAAAGATGAAATCTAAAAATCTATTCGTTCAAAAATGGTAACCACTCGTTTCCGCTCGTTCCCTTCATATTATCCACATATTTTGCTGGCATTGTTTTCTGCATTGTCATTGAGCAATGGGGATGGTAGATTTTTGTACGATCACTGAGTGGGCTGGATTTTTCCATAGTCCTTTTCGTTGGTGAAAAAGAAATATAGATATAGTAGTACCATTTTGAGGATATTATTAACCAAACCACTAGAGATATCTAAAAGGTCTTCTTCACTGAAATCAATTGGGCTTTTCTAACTGAACATTTAGGCCTGATTTCCACTTTTCATTTTGAATTTTTGATGGCAAATGGAGTATGGTCAGGTTCAGTTTCAAAGAGAATAAATTAGATTTATACCAAACCTACCCAAAAAAATATTTTTTTTTTAAATTCACATAAAAATCATTGATGCTTTGATTATCATGATAAAGTTAATTGTTTATAGTGTTTCAAACTTAAATCTTATTATTTTTATTTTTTATAGATTTGTTATGTAAAATGATAAAAAAAAAAATTATTTTGTATCGGACAGGACATTTTAATGATTTCATAATTGAGTCGATGATCAGTTGATCCATAATACTAACTCAATAAAGCATTTAAAATAAATTATAACTTCTACCACACGCATATGCTTGTGGAAACAACGTTTTTAGAATATAATTGTGCATTTAAAATATATACAATAAGTTTGTTCAAAAAAATATTCAATAAATAATCAAACGTAATATTTAAAACTCGTGACCAACATCAACCTCCTTAATGGGCCTACAGAATATAGAGGATTTGTTATTGAGCTCGCTCAGTGGATACCTTAAGAAATAAATATATATATATATATATATACAATAAATACATCATATTAAGATTATTAAATTCATTCTAATCATTTGTCATGATATTGTCATTTTTCTTGAGTTGATATCGGGATGACTTGTGAAACTAACTCAATCAATAACATTATTATATATATATATATATATAAACAATGTGGATCAATCGATTTGTGTGATAGTTTTAAGATGTACAGAAAAAAAATAAAAGCAAAAGTTTAGCTGAAGTAGTAAAAAAAATATTTTATAAATATTGGTGGCATGGATTTAAATTTCATTTTATGTTAATTTTCTATTGGTTTTATTAAAAATATAAAAAGACAAATATCATTCTAATGATATAATTTTTTTCATACATAAAAAAATATTTTTATAATTTCTTTAATCGAATTAATGACCATTTAACCTTAACTCAATCAGAGATTGAAATATCGTTATAAATTAATCGAGTTAGTGATGAATTAACCCTATAAATATATAGATGTAAATGCAAGCTCTTGTGTTGGGCTAGACATGGTTGGGTTGCTTGTTAGAGAGTATGGAAAAGAAGCAGAGATGAAACTTGTCATTATAACAAAAGTTTCATGCCTTTCCAAAAAAACAATATATTTTTATAAAAGTAATGGGTTTAATTTTTATATTTTAATTTGATTAATTTTAGGTTATGTATTTTTTAAATTGTTCAGTTTTAATCTTTATGTTTTTTAAATTTTTAAATTTTATTTTTGACCTAAACAATAATAATTAAATTTGTTTGATTAAATTCAATTACTAGTATTACATTATGCATACAAATGTAGATTCAATCTATATTCTTTTATCAGATCATTCAAAGTCTTTATATATTTTGAATTTTCAAATTTTAGTGTTTATGCAAATAATAGTCGTTATCCATTAACTGGATTTTTTGTGATAATATGTAAAAAAAATAAGTTAAGATATTATTACATATATGATAATATGTTTGTCATGTCAGATTTTAGATATAATAAAATTTAATTATTATCATTCGATGAGAATTGAAATTTTAAAAATATAAAAATATAATATTTAAAAGTAACTAAATTAAAATAAAAAAATAGTTTTTTATACAGTGAGTGAAGTCAACCCAAACCGATATCATGAGATTGTTGGCATCATTGGGTCTTATTCTTATACATGAAACTGGCAGTATTAAGGCCGATGGTAAAAGATTTTATTTCTAAAAAGAAAATTAAAAGTGTATAACTCGGGCATAGAAATTAGTCTCCATTAAGTGATATGAGAAAGAGCAATATCTTTATCATATTGGACCGGGCCTACGGGGACAAACGGTAGACGTAGTCATTTGAAATAAAATCAGCGTTTGATCCAATTGAGTTAATCGAATTGTAAAGTCTTATTTTATCATCTTAATTTTATTTTATTTTTTTTTAATTTAATCAAGTGAAATAAAATTCGTGTCAAGTTGAATCGAATAAAAATTTTCAAGTTAAATTAAAAAAAAAATTAATTTGATATGTTTAAAAGTAATTATAAATTTAAAATCATATATATTTGAAAACTTTTTCAAAACAAAAGAATAAAAAATAATAATATGATAAACTTGAATCTTTTTGTAAGTTTTATCAATAGAAATCAATTTGTTCATTTACAAATTTGACAGAAACCAAAAAAATATTTATACGACTCTGTTATTCAAATTATTTGAATTATAAAATTTAACTCGATTCGAATTCAAAATTTGAATTATTTATTCGAACTAACTCGAATAATTCAATTTGATTGACTCGAAATTTAAATTTATTTTTGATTTTGAGAAGCAAATTCCACTTTCCACATGTAAAAAGCATTTGCGTCACTTGGTGGAAATGCAACATCTGATTCCACTGCAATTTAATTAATCCTCAATGTGAAAATTATCGAATATAAGACTAGATTACTAGCTCCAACACTTGGGATTTTTTATCAAACTTGATTTAACCCTTTCAAACAGGGCTAGGTAGAGAACTAGTAATATAATAATAATTATTATCAGTGCATTAGGAGAGGAAATGTTGACAGATCCAACATGATCGTGGCCCACATATCCTCTAACATGTAGCCCTGTAATGCGACAAAAAATTTCAAAAACACCCAACAGCCTTTCGGCGTTTGGCGTTTGCCTTGCCCGCCAGCGCTCGCCATCTAAAGCCTAAGCGCCTTTGCAAAACTTCCTACCTCACGTCTCACACTGTCCAGACTCTTTTCTTATTATATGTCCTTTCAACTATAAATAACGAATCACAATCGTAGTTCATTCTTTTTCAGTTTAAAAATAACGTGACCTTAGATCTACAACCTTACAAACGAATCTATACAGAATTGGGGTTGAATAAATTGAGACGATGAGTAAGGCGAAAACTCCGAGGGGGATTTAAGGGAGGGAAGTGTTTGGTTTGGATCCATAGTTTGAGAGCTTAGCTTAGATAAGTTGAGATTTTTTGTTTCAACCAAGTTACAAACAACAACTCGAAATCGACAAGAATTCCCACCCATTCAAAATAAAGAACAAAAATTTCCTACCTTTTTCCTTTATCACCGACGATCAAACTGGAATTTGAATTAAAAAAGGAGAAAGTACATGATTTAAACTAAGAAAAGTAGAAAAATAAAATAAAAGAGAAACCTAGGAATTAATGTTTTTTAAGAAGTGAATAAAAAAAAGATGGAACTGGAAGACAATGCAGCAAATAAATTACCTCAAGGCCTAAGATTTTTTTTTTTGAAAGAGAAATAACTAAGATTGGGTAGGTGGGACTTGGGGTTTTCTGAGGAGAATCATGTGCATGGGGGAAAATATCCCAGAATCCCCACCTCTGGTCAAATAATCGGCGGTCTTGAACAGCATCTCGTGAACATCAACGGTTCCTTTAGGAGCTATCCCTATAGCAGCTAGAACACTGACTAGAATGTGGTTCCTCCAGTAGGCGATTCTCCCCATCTTAAGCCTGGTCCACCAGGGTAAGGCCGGTGGCTTGGCTAGATCCTTCTCTCTAACAACCTCGAAGCCTACCTTTTTTGCAATCTCCGCTATGTCCTTGTAGTTCCTGAGACCGGGCAAAGCATCGCCTCTTTCGATACCTTGAATGACCTCCACGTGTTCAGGGTTATCACCTCTGTACTTGTCAGTCGTCACCCACTCGTACGACACGTATAGAGATCCCGGTTTCAGCACCCGGAACACCTCCGCGTACACTTCTTCCAGTTTCGGCGCGTGGCACGTCGCCTCTATCGAGTACGCGCCATCGAAGGTATTGTCTTTGAATGGCATCTCCAAAAAGTTGCCGCAAACCACTTCGCAGAGCGAATCTAGCCCAGCTTTCTTGTTGTGAAGCCTGGCTCGGTTCACTTGGTACTCATTGATAGTGATGCCCACGACATTGGCTCGCGAATGAGCCGCGATAGCACGCATGGGCCCGCCGACGCCGCACCCGACGTCCAGGATTCGATCTCCAGGCTTGACTTCGATCAGATCAACGGCCATCTCTTCGTGGAGGCGCGTAGCGTCCCGGTGAGATTTCCCTCGGATGGAAGGAGAAAAGTGGAAGGACTGGCCCCAACCCCATTCGTAAATATCGGTGACTAAGTTGTAAAATGTATCGACGAAATCTGGAACCTTTTCAGCGGTTTCGATCTCCTTTGGTTGGCGGAAGAAAGACCAATACTGTTTGTAGTTGTCCTGAACTTTCTCGGCAGAGATGGAGCCGCCGGAGAGATCGACGGCTCGCTTGCCCTTTTGCTCGGCCGGCCCTAAAAGGCAAACGAACCAGTAAAGACCGCAGGCAAGGAGAGCTCCAGTACAGAAGAGGCCAAAAGGATCCATGAGAAAGGGAGGAGACAGAGAGAGAGAGAGAGAGCAAGTGACTGACAGTGAGAAAAAGCGAGGGTAAACTACTAATAAACTGCAACTCCCAAGAGTCCCCTAAAAATCAAAAACAGAATCTACTTACAGCTATCGTTGACGCGCTATGCGCGTGTTGGTAAATTGTTGAACAAGTTTTTATCAAAACAAACTCAACTATGATACGTCTAGATTTAGTATTTTACCCGATGTACCCCTAGATTTACTGTTCTGCCCTTTTTTATTATAATAATTGCTTTTTGCCCTTTAGCCCATAATTACCTTTTTGCCCTTTAGCCCATAATCACCTTTTTGCACCTTCGACTTTCAAAAAAAAATTTTTAACTTTTTATTTATTTTCTATCTTTTAATTCTTAAATTTACATTTTTTAAATTATTTTAAAATAGATAAAAAATTATTATTTATTAATTTTATTGACGTGACATACATGTAGATTATGATATAGATACAAGCAATTAATTAATTTTTAATTTTCAAAAATATTTCAATTACTTTTTTTTAGTTTTTAACTTTTAAAAAAATTATTTAAATATTGACATGTCATTCACGTGATAATTCATGTGTATGTCACATTAATAAAATTAACCTTAATTTTTTATTTATTTGAATGATTAAACAAAAAACACAAATATAATAATTAGAAAAACAAAAATTTAAATATAAAGTTAAAATAATTTTTATTGTATAATTAAAAGACTAAATAAATCATTATATTTTTGCTTTAAATTGATTCAATGGGTGTTTTAAAATTAATATTAATTTAAATTAAATGTTAATTGATGAGGATTACGAGTCTATAATATGAATTAAATATTACCTTATTAAATAAATATGGAGTTAAACTTTGGATAACTATTTTCCTAGTATCTCTCGTTGAATGAAAAGGCTAACTGAAATCATAAAATTTCTAACAGATTCCAGAAATCATAAGATTTCAAAAAAGAAATCTTAAAGAAATAAAAAATAAATCTTGGAGATTCTCCAAGGAGTTGAATATTTCTGTTAATCTGTTGCGGCCCATTGAAATCATAACGTTTCAAAGAGTAATCTCACTGAAATTATAACAAATATAGGATTTTTATTTTAATATTATATTATCTTTAATATATTTTTATTTTATTTTATTTTATTTTAATATTATATTACCCTTTAAAAATAAACCAGAATAATTTAATGTTGTTTTTTTATTTTGTTTAAAATAATTTAGGATATAATTATGGAATGTAAAATTAATGTTAGCCTAGCAGGGGTGTTAAACTAGCAATGTTTTGTATAGAAGTAGATGAGGTAGGATGATGTATTTAGGGATACTGGAGTCTTGTAAACTTGATAATCACTACGAATTGAGTACTACATAAATAACAGAGTTATAATTTGAGCAATCACATCACGTAGTTTAATTATTATGATCATTTTCGTTAAAATTATAAACGTAAAGTAGCCTTCAATTTTTACATATTATGTCGATTTAATCATGATATTAAAAAATTAATCTTTAAAATTTATAAATATTCTAAATTAAATCTTAATTTTAAAATTTCAAACCAAACATGTTTTATTGAATGTTTTTAATTTTCTAATAAAACGAAAAACATAATTTTTATTTTTTAAAACCAAACGAAACATTAAAATTTAAAAACCACGACACCAAAAACTTAGATGGGAGATCAATCGGATTTTTTACTTAAATAATACAAAAAAATAAATTAATAATCAAAATGGTATTCCCAAATTATTATTTACCAAAATAGTATGTTTAGTTAAGTGGAGGAACTCTAAATGGCAGCAATCAGGGGTATTTTTGACACGTGTTTTTTTTAATTTATTATTATTATTTTTATATATTTAAAAATAAAAAAATATAATTTTATTAGTGGAGGGATTTAAAGTGGCGGCACTCAGGGGTTTTTTCAAAAAAATACGAGAAAAATACGAAAAAAAAAACCTGACACCCAGTGGAGGAACACAAAGTGGCGGCACCAATGGAGGAGTATCAAGTGGCGGCACTCAGGGGGTTTTTGCCACTTGGCAGCACCCCATTGTGCCGTGTGTGTGTGTTTATTTTATTTTATTTGTGAAAATAAATTTGGGTGGTTGAGAATTTTTAGTGTTTGTGATAAAAATTAAATAAAATAAAATTTTTGTTATAAAATAGGAGTGAGGGAAGCAAATAAACGGGAAAGAAAGAAATGAAGGAGAGGAAAGAAAGAAGAAGGAGAGGAAAGAAAGAAGAAGGAAAGAAAGGTAATGTGTTTAATTTTAATTTTATTTGAGTATGATATAAATGGGTAAAATCATATTTTATTTAATAAATTTTATTTAATTTTTAACAGATTTATTGAAGATGGATAATCAATTTTTTGTATGCATTTATTTTGATGGAGTAATTTCGAGAACATCGGTTGGATGTATATTTGATTGTCGGTAACAAATAGGAATGAGATTTAGTCGAAATATCTCGGTTGATGATATGAAAGCAATGATTAGTGCAAAAATTTTTAGACGTTGTGGAAGAAGGATCTCGAAACTTTTTTACAAGTTTCCAGTTTTGATAGATCCCATCAAATTCACCGAGATGGAACTTGTAGACGACGAAGACGTGGAGACAATGATCGCTCTTTATTGTGAGAATCAAAGTGACCCAAATGCACCGGTTCAATTGTTTGTTGAGTTAGTTGATGTGGAACCTGTACAAAATGAAGATTCAACTCCGTGTATGGTGGTTCCAGTATCGTACATTGAAAGTCAATCAATCGTACGTGGGCTACACATCGATCTTAATGCTGCTACACCCGAGAATGATGCAGATCAAGATGGTGGATATGATAGTAGTATTCCTTCTGATAATGAAGTCAATATTGATAGTGATCCGGATGTGGATGAGGTCCCAGATGATATTGACGAATAAGGGGCGAATGGCGATGAAAATCCAGTCGAAAATCCAGTTACACATATTGTGATGCACAATAATCCTCCTGGGGCACACATGTCTCTTATAAACCCCGATACGACACATGCCGAGTTCGCGGAATACCCTGAAATAGTACCTGCTCACCGATTGGCCGTCGCAGCAGATTGTGAAGAGTTGTTTGTGGGCCAAAAATTTGAATCTAAGGAAGAATGCATATTTGCTATTAAGCGATATAGCATGAATGTGTCGATAGACTACAAAGTCGCAGTGTCTAAACCGACATTGTATATTGGAGAGTGCTGGAAGTCGACGGAAGGTTGCAAGTGGCGGGTGCGAGCTGCATTTATCCAGAAGTCGCAGATGTGGGAGATAAGAAAAATTGATGGGCCTCACACATGCAGTTCAACACGTTTGTCAGAAGATCACCAGAAACTTGATTCTAGAATCATCTGCACACATATCATGCCAATGGTTAAGGACGACCCGACCATCAAGGTTTCTACATTGATTGTGGACATGCAATCACGATTCCATTATCGGGTTTCATATCGAAAAGCATGGATTGCGAAACAGATGGCAATGGAACAATTGTTCGGTGATTGGGATGCATCATACAATGAGCTGCAATGATGGATAGCCGCAATGCGATAGTACGTACCGGGTACTGCGATTGAGTTGGTGACACGACCTTATTATGGCTCAGATAACAACATGCAATCGGGAAGAAGAATTTTTCAGTATATATTTTGGACATTTGATCCCTGCGTTCGAGCATTTCCTCACTGCAAGCCATTTGTCCAGGTAGATGGAACGTGGCTATACGGGAAATATACGCAGATCTTACTAATTGCGGTGGCTCAATACGGGAATTAAAACGTGCTCCCAATAGCATTCGCTATTGTGGACAAAGAAGACATGGAATCTTGGGAATTCTTCTTGAGAAACCTGCGGATGCATGTGATTCATGATGATAATATTTGCATCATCTCTAATAGAGCAAAGGGTATTATTGCGGCCATTAGGCGTACTGGTGTACCATGGAAATCGGTTTACTGCAGCCGACACATTGCGGCTAACTTCCAACGAGAATATAAGAATGCAGACTGGCGGAGACAACTTGTGAAAATGGGTAAAAAAATAAAGTTCCAAATTATATTTTTAAGGTTTTAATTTTAGACTGTAACTTATGTTTTCTTAATATTCCTACAGCGTACGAGCTAAAGCCACACCGATTCCGGCAAAGAATGACTAGACTTGAGAGTGACATGGAAGGTCAAACGAACAAGACTCTACGCGAGTGGTTAGGTACCATGGAGCCGTGGCAATGGTCTCAAAGTTTTGATGAGGGGTATCGATATGGTCAAATGACGACCAACCTGGCAGAATCGATTAACGGCATGTTCAAGAGAATACGACATCTTCCGATTTCATCCGTGTTCTCCGTTACGTTCTATAGGCTAGCTACCTTGATGCCAGTAATGGGAACGCGACAAATCGATCAGATGAACGCTGCTCACGTGTTTGTCGAAGCTGTCAGGAATGCAATAGATGCAAACCGTCAGAGTGCGAGGACGATGAACGTTGAAATATATTCACGACAGTTTCAACGATTTCAAGTTACTGAGACTATTGGTCGTCGACCTGATATCCCATCTAGGTCATACGGGGTTGATCTCCAAAACAGACACTGCGATTGCAGGAGGTTCGATACACTTCGTTATCCCTGTGCGCATGTCGTTGCAGCTTGTGCTAAAGTGTCACTCAATGTTGAACAGTTCATCGACCCCGTTTACACTCTCCATCGTACGTTACGTATCTGGGAAAATGAGTTCCCCGTCCTGCCTGACTTGTCCACATGGGAGGTACCTCCGATAACTTTCGAGCTTATCCCGAACAAAGGTTTATGGAGGAATCCAAAAGGTCGTCCTCATATCACCAGAATCCGCAATGAAATGGACATTATGGAGAAAACAGACGGGGGTAAACTGTGTGGACTGTGTAGGCTAGCTGGGCATACTCGACGTAATTGCCCTCAACGAACCTATCATATTGGGCAGTCATCCGGATCAAGTAAGGCCTAAACCCGGTTCATCATCATATACCTCTTAATTTTATTTTTACATTAATTTTCAATGTTGTCCACTTGCGTCCCAGTCACTAAATTATTTATATCTTGAGGTAAAGAATTCAAAATTATAATTCGTTTGATGTTTCTGAAATTAGAGTAAAATATCATTTTAGCATAAAAATTATATATCCTCTAATTTTTCATCTCTAAAATTCTCTACACTTTTCTTCAAAAATATATCACTTAATAAAAATGGTAAAATTACGCTTTAAGTCTCTAACCCTTTCAACTTTACGGTTTAGGGTTTCAAGTAACAGGTTTAATGTTATGAAATTTAAATAAATGATCAAATAGGTTAAAATATATGTACATTATGGAGGAAAAATTCATTATTAGAATTCATCAACAGTCAAATTTAAACACTATTAGATACAACCCTAGTATCCATGATTAGATGGTGTGGTTCTCGGGGTATATCTTCGTGGTGGCTGGCCTCTACGTTGAGGTTGCTCGTCAAGTTCATCACCATCATTAGGGTCCATTTGCACCGGAGGAGTAGAGTATTGCCCGGGAGGGATAGTGTATCGCGATGCCTCGTCAAACTCAGCCTGATATCCTTCCCTATAGTATTGCGGGGGCTCGTCAAATTGAAGCTGATATCCTTGGCTTGAGCATTGCGGTGGCTCGTCAAATTGAGGCTGATATCCTTGGCTTGAGCATTGCGGTGGCTCGTCAAATTGAGGCTGATATCCTTGGCTTGATGAGCTATGCATATGTGATGATCCCGCAAAATCAGGACGATAAGAATCATCGTCGTTTAATGCCTCTTCATTATTTATATCTTGTTGCTCTGGCACTGGCTGTGGCTCTGGGGCAGGAGCTACATGATAGGGGCGATCTTGTCGAGACATGTATGAGGGAATTATCGTCGATGAAGCACCAATCAAATATGGTTGGCCAAACTCAATGAACCATTGATGTACTGCACCGATGGCTGTAAATCCGGAGTGTACTTCATCGGAGGTACTCGAGTCATTCGGTTGTACTCGAGTCATTCGGTTGTTCCACACATAAACATATTGTCCATGCACACTCCCCCAATCACAATTTGCTTTCCCCTTCTTATCCATCCCATGGATAGACTCTAATTGGAATGGCGACTGTAACATCCGTGTGTTTGAACCGGATTTGGAATAGTGATAAATTAGAATAGAGAATTATAAATGTTTAGAGAAGTAAGGAAGGTTAGAATTTTTTTTTTTAAGGATTAAATAGTAAAGGAGAGAAAATATGGGGGATTAAATAGCGAATTATCTGAAATGAATTTTGAGTCATCATGGGAATTAGATTGATTGAGGAGGGGCAAAAGAGTAATTTGGTGGAAGATATTTTTTTTGGAGGTAAAGTTTTGGGCCAAAGTGTAAAGTTGAAAGGCTCAAGGACTAAGAGTGTAATTTTACCATTTTTCTTAAGTGAGATATTTTAAGTGAAAATTCTAGAGAATTTGAGAGAAGAAAAAGCTGGTTAAAAAGATGAAAATATCATCTTTTTCATTAACTTAGCCGTCCATGGCCTTTTCTTCCATTTCCAACTTTTGCTTTTATTCCAAATAGGTCCTTCCATCATTTTTAAGCTTTCCAAACTCCAAAACCTTCCATTTTCTTTGGAACTTCTGAAAGAAAGTCATAAAAGAGAGTTATTAGACACCTTAAACTTCTTATAGAATTAATTTTGAGGTGTGAGAGAGATAAAGGACTAAATCGAGAAAATTTGAATTCAAGGGTTAAGGTAAGAAATGGTTAAATCCTCATGATATACATGTATTTTACTGTTATTTAGCATGGAAATCATTGAATTATAGCATGTAGCTTACATGTGTTTGTGTGAAATTGAAGAGAAAGAGAAGAGAGGCAAGGATCAAATTGAAGACAAAGGAAAAGAATAGAACAAGGGGTAAAAGAGAAGGAAATCAGCCTTTTTGTTGTAAGTACTACAAGAGTTTTGAACTATGGTTTAATTTCTCTAATGGTATATGAATTATTAGCATAGAAATTGTTAGATAGGTACTTGATTTGAATGTTTATAATGATAAAATGAAGGGATTAATGTGTGATTTAGTAAAACAGTCTGGACAGAACAGAGGATTAACTTCGAAAATTCACTAAAAATTTTATATAAAGAGTTAAGGGTCCTATTATATATGAAATTAAATCTTATTGAGTTTAGTTTCATATGGAAGAAACGGTGACGGAAATGGATCTGTAAATTCTGAGATACAACTGATTTTGTGTAACAAGGTCAGAGTAGGTACGAGTTCCCCTGTTCTGACTTTGAAAAATTATAGAAAAATGTAGAAAAATTATTAGAGACTGAAATTTATATGGATTAATCCTTAATGAGTCTATTTTCAATATAAACAGACGGAAACATCATTTGATCTTTGTACTAAAAGATAGATAATTTTTAGTGAAGAAAGGTCGAAATTGTCAGGCAGCAGCGAAGGGGTAAATTGAAAGAATTTACTGTATAAATTGGCTGAAGTAAAAATTCTGGAAATTTTATGGTAAAAATATGATTGAGTCTAGTTTCAGAAACATCAAGCGGATTATGATTTCGAATTCTGTAGCTCAAGATATAAATAATTTACTGACAGTGACGCAAGTGAATGACTTTGAGAATATAAATGTGAAGTATTTGATGATGTATTTATGTGAGATATATCATTTATGAGAAATGATGCTAATTGAGATTGTGCCCAAGTAGACAAATTAGAACCATTGTGATATTAGTGGCATGCCATTAAGGAACATTAGCGCGCTCTCTGATTAGCACTGTGTGTTCTCTCTGTTTAGCACGTCTCGTGCTCTCTGTTATTAGCATTGTGTGTGCTCTCTGATTAGCACTTTGTGTGCTCTCTGACTAGTACTTTGTGTACTCTCTGTTTAGCACTGTGTGTGCTCTCTGTTGCCCAGCACTTATGTGCTCTCTGTTTGTTCCGTATATCCTAACGGTTCTATGAAAGTATACTAAGGGCTAAACTACAGAAAGTGGATAAAAGTGTAAGTTGTACCATTGTGGTAAGTTACAGGTTACATGTAAGAAAAGCAAGAAGTTTATATGCATGAGTACTTAAATGATCATTCATTACTTTTGTAGTGCTTACTAAGCCTTCACCGGCTTAACGCGTTTATTTTAACGCGTAGGTACAAGGAATACAAGAAGGTAGATCGGGACCTCTCATTACATCACATCACTTGGAGCTCAAATTTTGGTATATTACTTTTGATGTAAAATGACATGTACTATGGAACTTATATGTGTACTTATTAGATAAACAAAAATGTTGTTTTGTGTGACGAAATGAAATGAGGTATTTTGGATAAAAAAAAAAGTTGCATGACTCGGTTTATTTTAATGTAATACTTTTATATCGGGTTTATGTATATGAACCGGATATAAGGGTGTTACAGCGACTGCGGGATAGGCTGTTTACAACCAAACTGCCGGAGTACTCGATCCCCGGCATACCACTCCACTGTTTGAAAATTGATTATCGGTGCGTTAATGCACCATTGGTCTGAGTGGAGAAATGTTGAGGCGGGAATAACAGCGGTAATTTCTGGCTGTATATATGGGGTCCAGATGAACTGCACAATTAATAACATGTCAAAATATTAATAAGATTAAAGTAATATAATTTACTAACATGCAACCATATTAACACGAGTCAAGTAATATAATTTAACATGTTAATGAATAACATACCCCTTCCCCAGCATATTGCTCTAGCATCAAACGATACATGGGAACTGTGTACTGCCTCCCGATCCCCGGTTTTGTTTTCCATCTAAGAAAACAAAAAATAAATTGTTAGATTAATATAATTAATAAAATATGTCAAATTATTAAAATTTAGGGTATATGGTAATCACCTGTTAACGAGTGGAAAAACATATGTTTGGTGCCTAACGGATGCCAAGAATGGCATCCGATATAGTGCCCAAGATTGCAATAGCACTAGGCATCCACCTATATCCCGGGAAGAAGGGTTTGTGGCGCGACAAAGTTCTCGGTATAGCATGGCAAGCACCGCAGATCCCCAACTATATTCATGAATCTTTCGCAAATCTCTTAGCAAAGGCAAATACATCAAGTGGATCTTATTGTTATTTGCGTTCGGTATGAGTATGCCCCCTATCATTAGCAAAATATAGGCTCGAACTGCCCAAGAAACCTCCATTTCAGTTGCGTGTTCGGGTAAGTGCTGAAAATTTCTCTTCAACCATGTAAATAACAACGACGTGAAGTCATTGTTATTACTAGGTGAACGACCTAGTAACTGGATGCACATCGTTGCCAGCTCTTGAAACGAACTAACACCGGTGACTGGTACACCATTGATTGGTAGCCCTAGTTGGACCGCAACATCCTCCAATGTCACAGTGCACTCCCCACAAGGCAGATGAAATGTGTGGGTCTCCGGGAGCCAACGCTCCACCAATGCACTGATTAAATCATATCTTAACTCAAATTTTTGGATCAATGCTGTAGATGCAAATCCGGCATCCCGCAAGTACGGAAGCAGACGTTCATGAGGGGGAATTTAAGGCCCTGTGCACGACCCCTCAATGAACGATACGCGAGCTCTTCCTGTTAATTTACAAAAATAATTAGTATAACCAAAATTAATTTTGTAAACAAATAATAATATCGTGAATGACATAATGAAAAAATAATTATTTTTTTACATTCATATTGCCTTGGTGTGTATCTGCATTCACTGATTTGGCTATGTGAGGACGTTCCGAGTTAATTAATGAAGTCATTCTGTAACTTGAAAAAAAATTATCAATTAGTTCAATACATAAGTTTACCAATATAATACAAAAATAATAATTAAATACCAAAATGTGTTATTTACTAAAATTGTACAAAATATATATTTATAAACCAAAATAGTATCCACACACCATTATTTACTAAAATGGTACAAAATAAATTTTGATAATTAATTATTTTTTATATTATATTTTGATCAATAATATGATGGGGATATTATTTTGATAATTAATTATTTTTTATATTATATTTTGGTCAATAATATGATGGGGATATTATTTTGATAATTAATTATTTTTTATATTATATTTTGGTCAATAATATGATGGGGATATTATTTTGATAATTAATTATTTTGTATATTATATTTTGAAAATTAATTAGCCAAGTTTAATTTTTTGTGAATTATTAAAACTCTCTTATTTTTATAAAATAATAAATTTTTTAATTTCATACTTGTAACTAATTTTAATTATAACTTAAAAATAGATTATTGTTAATTTTATTAAACACTTGTAATAGTTTTCTTTCACATTTTATTAAACAATCTTATGACTTGTATAATAAAGTTACTAACTAACAAAATTAAAACATTATTAAATTTTAATAAATATGAACAATATTTTTTACTTACTACTACTAACAACAAAATTAAATTACTAACTAGCAAAATTAAATTAAAGTAAATTAATAATAACATAATAACAAGCTTACATTTATTCTTCTCCTCTTAATTTACTCACCAATTATAACAACATTAAATAACAAATCAATTAAAAATTAAATTAAAGAAAACAAAAAACTTAAAATAATCAAATTAACTAACAAATTAAAATATTTTAAAATTAATCATACTTAAAATATTAACTAAATTTACCTTTCTTCCACTCCTCTTAATTTACTCTTTTAATCAACCTATTAAACAAATAAAATTATAATAACAAATCAAACACATTACCACTACTAATTAACAAATTAAAATATTTTAAAATTAAATTTAAAAATAAACACATTACCTTTTTTTCCCTCTCCTTCTTCCCCTTCTTCCTTCTTTCTCTTTTTTCTTTCTTTTTTTCTTCATTTTTCGTGTTCCCCCCCTCCCACCTATTTTATAACAAAAAATTTTATTTTTTTTAATTTTTATCACCAACAAAAAAATTTCCAACCACTCAAATTAATTTTCACCTATTAAAAAACCCACACAAACACACACACACGGTACAATGGGGTGCTGCCAAGTGGCAAAACACCCCTAAGTGCCGCCACTTGATACTCCTCCATTGGTGCCGCCACTTTGTGTTCCTCCACTGGGTGTCAGGTATTTTTTTTTCGTATTTTTCTCGTATTTTTTTGAAAAAAAACCCTGAGTGCCGCCACTTTAAATCCCTCCACTAATAAAATAATATTTTTTTATTTTTAAATATATAAAAATAATAATAATAATTAAAAAAACACGTGTCAAAAATATCCCTGAGTGCCGCCATTTAGAGTTCCTCCACTTAACTAAACATACCATTTTGGTAAATAATAATTTGGGGATACCATTTTGGTTATTAATTTATTTTTTTGTATTATTTAAGTAAAAATTCCGAGATCAATCTCTAAGCCTTGTATTATTAAAAGGGAGATGTTAAGAGAATATTTGATATATTAATAGTGGAGTTTTTAGATTTCACAGGTAATATTAAAAAGTTGATAAGAGTTCTATAGAAGTATAGTAAAATATTTAAAAATATATATTTTAAAAATGAGACACATGATAATTTTTTAAAATTACTTTTGAAATAAAAAAATACATTATTAATGTACCAAAAATTGACTCTGATGTTAAAATGTTACCATATATTTAAAGTAAACATATATATGTAAGGTAACCAATTTAAGGAAATAAATAATATTTATTAAAGGACTGCAAAATTAAATAATAAAAGTAACTATTTGAATAGTATGCATGAATGATAAATATTTAAAAGTAAAATTAGTTAATACTAACATGAGATATCATTATTGAATAAAAAAAAAAATGTGAAAGATTTGTTAATAAATAGTAGTAACGTTATTCAAACATAATTAAATAATAATTAGTTAAAATTAAACACTAAAATCTTAAATTATAAATTCAATATTATAAACTTTAAATCTAAGACACTATAAATATGATAGTTATTAATATTTATTTATAATAGTTATAATTAATATTGGATTGTGGTTTAAAATTTTATTAGTATTTATTTATAAAAGTTTACGACATTTTTTTTATTTAATGATGAGGTGTATGTTATTATTTACTGATGTGTAAGAGATTTATATACAAACAATGCATCAAATATTATTACATTAAAAAATCTACAACTTTCTAAATACAGTTAAATTTATTCATATGTACCAATTGAGTCTTAGCTCGATTGACATGTGTATTGTTGTCAATGTAGGAGAATGTCGATTTAAGCGCACTGAAGCACATTATCCTCTTATTTAAAGGTTGAAAAGGACTATGGATAATTTTAAGTTTTGTGCCAATAAGAACGAATATGATCAAAACTTATATATATATATTCATGTGTGTATATATTTTTATCTTTATTAAATTTTATTCACTTGATTGTCTTTCTACTAGACATTTGGTTATTTATCCTCCGACGATAATCATCATTTTTTATGTACAAAGCTTTATTATTCACCAGATACCCCAAAATTAGTACATAATTTCTCACCATGATTTTTTATTTTGTCTGAAATGTTTCCTAAAACACCATGCATAAGCATGGCCAACTCCTTCGTCATGTCTCATCTCGTCTCGTAATGTTTTGTTTATTGCTTCACCATATAGAGTTAATGTACCATGTATCGCCTTGTGAAGGGATAATATAAGGTAGTGAATGTGTAACCAATATCTAACAATCCAATGATATTAAATTTTAAAGAAAATTTTTATCTTATTTTTCAAATTTTAAAATTTTAATAAATAGAACTCAACGAGTGGTTCTAGTGGTTAAGAGGATGTTGTTCATCTTAGGAGACTTGAGTTCGAACACCAGTGTGTGCAAGGTGCGTGTGCCTTGTCAAAGGATTAAAAAAGTATGAACAGATATTACTATGTAATCACACCAATATATTAAAAAGTAAATTTTTAATAAATAACTAATTATTAAATTATAAATAATTCTTTCCTAATTTTTAAATATCTTTATTTTACATGGAAAATAAAATCGACACCAACTAAATAAATAATCAATCAATAAATTTTTTTTAAATTATAAAGTAACTTACATTTTATTTTACCAAGTGTGATGATTTTTTACTAAATAATTATTTAACTTTGACAAAATGCGTTAAATTGAATTTTAAAATTAAAAATTTTGATGTTTGTCACGTGCTCTCGCTCTTCCAGCATGCGTCCCATATTTTTTAATTGGTCATAAAAAGACCGGCCGGCGGACAGCCACACCTGAACAAGTATGTCATTCCGCTCTTTTGAAACGGAAAGTCACCAATTTTTTTTTTTCAATATTTTTAAGCGACAAACATGAAATTAAATTAATTTGTAAAATATCTTCTACAACCACAACAAAAGACAAATATATATGGGGTGTGTGGCCGGGTTTTTTATCCAATAATATAAAAAATAATTAATTATAAAAATAATATGAAAAATAGATTAATTACGAAATAAGTATTTGTTATAGTATTTTGTCGGTGTCGCTTGATTTATTGACGGTATTAAATTAAAATGTGATGATTTAAAATATTTAAGGATCTAATATGAAAATTTCTCATTTTGATTGGTTGTTAAAAAAGCTTTAAAAGTGTCACCCACATTGCGTAACACCAAACTTTAAATAGGATTAATTGCTTTGTAAACTTTCATTATTTATTATTTTCTTTTTATTCACCTTTAACATAAAAAATAAAAAGGTCTCTTATCAATTAATCCAAAAAGTATTTTGTAAAAAAAGTCAATTACAACTAGAAATAAATTTTATTTATTTTTCAAAAAATAAATTTTTTGTTCAAATTATATCTGACATAACAGTTAACAGTATTGATAGTAATTTTTTTTCGTTCACATTATAATTGGAATCAATTGTTTCACAAAAATAATTTTTGGTAGAAATAACTTTTTGGACTAATTGACAAAATGGTTATTTATTTTTGGTGTTGAAAGGGAATAAAAAAAATAAACAAAGAGGATTTATGAATCAATTTATTCTATTTAAAGTTTGATGCTGCGACTTTGAGTGCCGCTCTTAAAAGGTTTTTTTCCAACAATCAATCTAAATAAAAAATTTACATATCAAATCCCTAAATATTTTACGTAATCAAATTCCAATCTGGTAATATCAATATGTGAAGCAGCATTGATGAAATACTGTAAAAAAACACCTATTTTCATAATTAATTTATTTTTCATATCATTTTCGTAATTAATTTTTATTTTTTATATTATTTATGTAAACAAGGCCCATAATAACAAATTAAATACATATTTAATTTCAAAGAAGACAAAAAAAAAAAAAAGCTTCCAACTGTCAGATATCAAGTTGTGGGGAGAAAAGTGTCATTTAGGTAAAAAAAAAGGAAGGGAGAAGGGAGAAAAGCGGATTTTAGGTGAAGAACACAAAATACACAATGGCAGCAGTGCAGGATGGAACCCTACCTAAAGCTAGAGGGTAAGATGTGTGGATCAGGGAAATAAATGTAGGCTGGGCGTGTCAAGAAATCACGTGGAAGCTTCATTTAATAATCATGCAATGCAACCAGTTTGTACTTTTACTTTCTTTAAAGGAAGAAAGATAAAAGCATTTCCCAGTATATGCTTTTTTTCCTGCCATTGGATCTGTGAATATCTCTGCTTTTTCCTTTTTCCTTTATACCTTTTCAGATTAAGCCAAGGACCAAACACACTCACCTCCTTTTTTTTTTTTTTTTTTTTTGTGAAAACAGTCACCTCCTTTTTAACTCCCTGTCATGTTTTAAATGGTAATAATAAAGAGAAATGGTAGATTTTACCTTGGATCTCATGAAACTGATGTTAAAAAAAGCAAGTTTCGATAAAAATATTCATTGGGTTGGTGCTAGACAAGTCAGCTTTTCTTCTTGTGGGCTTAGAAAACAAATATTAAGAGTTTTCTTTTTTCTAATTTAAGGATTTGATCTAATTTTAACTCTAAATTTAATTAAATGACTATCTGTACATCATCACCCTCCTTTATTACTGCGGGTAATGTGGTGGAGAACAATCATACTCAGGATTTGATTCGTTTTAATTATAATAATAGTTAAGATCATAAGCTAAGATTCCCTGCGTTTGGATGGATCGAAGTCAACCCTTCAAAATTTTTAGCCCGATATTCAGGCCGAACAAACGCCCAACTTTTATACTGGCCAAACTACAACACCTTAGGCCCAGAATTAGGTTGCTGGCCACCATGAAGATCAGAGATGGGTTCAATCTGTACGTCCATCTTCTGCCATCTTGATTTAAACCCAAAAAACTTAACGTTGAGTAATTGAGTACACAACCGCGTCTTATTTTATACGTATTACAGTAATTTAGCATACAAATCATTATCAACCTTCATATTGTTGAATTTGAGATGGAGATTCACCCTGTTAACGTGGCAATAGTTGAAGAGTGAGTTTGGCTCTTTTTATTCACACGTGATAAGTACAAGTATAGACTGATTTGGTGGTGGGATATGGACTTCAAATGTGGAGTTGACAAGTCTACCGTATGTCCATGAATTTCTCCATAACCTGGTGGGAGGAGCTGTTAAGGACAACACTTAAAACATTGATGCCACGTTAAAGTCACTAACAGTTGATCATTAGGCTTAGAAAATACCATATAGGAGGCATACGGTAATGGCAGGCTAAGCAGACAAAAGTTGATCGGCACAACTTATAGCATATATATCTCGACATTCCTTCATCTCTTCCAACACTTTTTACCGCTCCACTCGAAGAGGTTGGAAAGTTGGGATATTTGTGTGACAAGTAGAAGTTGCGTGTTAGACAATACAACAGAGTGTGGGTTGTGGAGAGTGGAGTCCAGGTTTTTACTTGGACCATACTATTTCTAAACTAGTAATCTTCAATAATGTGGTACAGAAAGCAAGCTGCTAGGAACTGGCCCCGCCCTTCAGTGTTTTCCGGAAGAATAGAGGTTCGAAGGCAAAACGCTACTAATTCTTATAGGTGTATTAATAAATAAATTTAAGAGAAATTATCAAAAATTTCTAAATTAGTTCAAGTGGCAAATGCCAAACACCAACCTTGCACGCGTCGAGGCGTAATGAGATTCAGATACTTCACTTACGCTTCGAAAGGGGGTCCTGATTTGAATTTTCTTCTCTAAATTTGTTTAACCCTTTGGCAGGTCTTGCAAGCTACGCATTCTTACATTATTATCTTTAAGTTCACTTTTCGGCCGTAATAAAAATAGAGAAAGGGAAAAGAAGCAGGGTTAAAGCTACAACCTGTGACATTGCCTCCTTATTTTGGCATCCGCATAACGTCGAGTTTGTTATTATTCTTATTTGTCTGTGATTTCTTCATGTGGAAAACAAGCTGTCAGCTCATGACTCACCGATAACCACGACAAATAGCGAAAATGACGTGAGAAACTGTGATATAAAATGGGCAAACTTAACACTTCACTTAAGCTTTAAATTAACGTCCTTTACAGTCTTCTTGTTTTCAAATCAAATTATTTGCTTGTAGATTGAGAGAGCTATTTGTTTTTCCCCTTTTAAGTGTTTCTCTCCTTAGCTTTTTAGTTAGAGAGAGAGAGAGAGAAAGAGAGCAATGGGGAAGCTGTCTGGGCTAAGACACCTCTTCATGACACTCTTCCTCCACAACTTTGCCTCCTTCATGGTGATTCCGGCCATCACGGACGTTACAATGGCCGCGCTTTGCCCTGGAAGAGATGAATGCTCTCTCGCCATTTACATCTCCGGATTCCAACAAGCGGTAATAATATCCTACTGCCATTTTCTTGCATGTTTATATATATATATGTTCATTGTCATCCAAAACCAAAAATATTTAAGATGCAGTTCCTTCCCATTTCCAGTTTATCAGACACACACACACAATAGTAAGGGTAAACTCAAGGGCGTCCTTAAATTAGACGTAGTTGAAGGTTTTGGTTAATCTTAAATGGAAAAGAAATGTAGTTGTGAAATACAATTTCTAACAAACTGTGATGTTATCATGTTAACCATTAGGAAGCAGAAATGGTACTCTGTTTTGTCTTACTAACATAAAGAAACTTCCCTTCTATATCAACTTTCAAAGGAGATGCTTTCCACTTCCGTCTCCTCCCCCATCGAATACACGTGGACCAATATCAAAACCTCCATGCACCTTCTACATAATTTCCACTATTCCACTTCTGTCTCGTATACTTCTATAGTTCAACGTTCTTGATTTCTGCAGAGTTCAAATGAAGGAAATATTGTTAAGGATAGAGTCTAATGAATCAACAGTTGCTTAGTGTGTAAACTTGGTATTTCCTTCTTCTACTGAATGTTAATGACTGATAGGTACTACATTAACTTCTCTTTAACTTGGTCAAAATTTTCTCTTTAATTCGTAATGTTTACTAAACATGAAAAAAAAAAGGATAAAATTCATTATTAACTCACTCACAAGCAATGTGTCATTCTCATGGATCCTTTTAAGTGTCGCCTGAATAAAAAGAAACATGGATAAAGAGCTCGATCAAATCTCATTTAGCAATACTCTTCCTTGTCACCCTGTTTTTTTTTTTTTTGAAAAAGTAATTGCATCCATGTTTTTGTTGGCATTTACGTTAATTTAGATAATAGTGTTTTATCATTTTCTGGGTATTTTTCATTGATTTGACTGATTAAACCTCTTTTGCATGATGAAGTTTCTGCACTATAAATCAAATCAAATATGGGTATGGTAGCAGATTTTGAATAAGGGCAAAAATTCCTTGTTAACATGCGACTCTAAAGACAAAGTTTTTGAGGTTAATGAAAGGAAACTTCCCCTCGGTTTCAGGGGAAAAAACAATATTTTATGGCTATTTCCTGTCAGTTATGTGTGTGAGAGTGAACAATGTAAAGTGAGACAGAGAGGACCCACGCTCACATTAATGTCACATATGTCGCCTTCTTTCCCTCCTTTCCTGGAATTGGAACTTCTGTCTTTTATAAACATGAACTGGCCATTTGGCATTCCCTTTCTTTCTTTACTCGGGGTTACCACTTACGATACTATTATTACTTACCTGATTTTGTTTGGGGTTAACTAACAAAAGCAGCCATTAACATAAAGGACCGCACGATTTATGCAGATCATTGGGCTTGGATCCTTTGTGATGATGCCTTTGGTCGGTAATCTCTCTGATAAGTACGGAAGGAAGGCTTTGCTCACAGTACCCATCACTCTCACCATATTTCCATTAGGTAAATTGCGGTGCAAAACTATGTATATGTATATTTCATTTTCAGAGTTGAACATTACAAACGCGATGTAGCATTTAAACTAGAAGGGAAAGCTTCAGCCTACGTACTAACATCTATTAACCAAAACAGGAACCAGGGAGGAGTGGGAATAAAGAATTAGCAAAACCTAACCTGGATAATATTACAAGTTGAAATCCATCACTGAATAAAGAAATACATTAACTGTGTATTGCAATTTATAGTCAGATTCCAAATTGTGATGTATGGCCTCAATTCAAGAGGAAAAGGAAATATGGGTAATTCATAAAAGCTTGACTATGATGTTGCAAAATTGTTTGCCACTGTTGAAGACCGAAAAACATGGAAATGACGCACTCCTCTTTTGGCAGCAATACTGGCTTACAGCAGGACCAGGAGCTTCTTTTATGCCTACTATATCCTCAAGATTCTCACTGCCATGTTTTGTGAAGGAAGTGTCCATTGTCTCTCTCTTGCTTATGTGGTAAACATCTGTTTTGTTTCTCCTTCAGTAAATTGGCCTTTCCTAAATTGCCATTAAGCTCAATGAGCGACTGCCTCTGTACTGCGGGCTAGTTTTATTTATCCTAACGGTCTTTACGCAAATTCCCCACATGATTTTTCTGCCGTCTATGTTTTACAGTGTCTGAAACTTGAGATGTTTTTCAGGCAGACAATGTTCCGGAAGGGCGACGAGCTTCAGCTTTTGGGATTCTGTCTGGTATTGGGTCTTGTGCATTTGTCTGCGGAACTCTGTCTGCTCGTTTTCTTTCGACTGCCTCCACTTTCCAGGTTTCGACAGCAATGGCGATGCTTTCAGCGGTTTACATGAGGGTTTTCCTCAAGGATTCGATCATAAATGATAATCTTTCAACCCCGATTATCTCCCAAGGAAAATCTGATGGTGTTGCTAATCAAAACGAGGACCCGGGAAGGAAAATGAAGGCGTTCAAAACCATGCCTTCCATGGAGGATATGCTTGCCTTGTTGAAGAGCAGGTGTCTGAAGTTATCCTTCGTAGTTTTAGCTGGCATTAAAGCTTTTACTTCAATGCTTTTATTGTTTGATTCTTCTTTCAACGAGAGTACCTAATGTTCTTAATTGAACGGCAATGGTGTAACAGCTTGACATTTTCGCAAGCGGCAATTGTTTCATTTTTCAGCAATCTTGCGGATGTTGGCCTCCATGCTTCATTACTGGTACGTTTTTCGGCAATGTCCTGATTTCAACTTTTATAATCTTAAATTGTGCTACCAATAGATGAACCAGATGAAGTATCCTTTGCAGTACTATTTAAAGGCTAGGTTTCACTTCAACAAAGATCAGTTTGCTGATTTAATGGTTATAGGTGGAGTTGCAGGGACCATATCCCAGGCATGACACTTGTTTTTAGTCATTCGGTTCTTCTTTTATCTGCAATTTCTCTGTTGATCTGAAAATGAAAACAATCTTGCAGCTGCTTCTCATGCCCATTCTAGCTCCTGCTCTCGGAGAGGAGAGATTGTTGTCCGTAGGCCTATTTTTTAGCTGTGCACATGTAAGCTACATTTTGTCATTTTCCATTGATATTCTGTATATTTTAACTGTTGTAATTGTAATGTCTCCTAATTCTTTATTTAATAAATTATGGGTTTGAATGCAGATGATCTTCTATAGCATTGCATGGTCCTTCTGGGTAATTATTGAACTTAACCAACACTCAAAATTCTAGTTTCCTTGAACTTTTAATACGGTTAACTGTCGTTTTGCTTCAAATAAAATGGCAGGTACCTTATGCAGCAGCCATGTTTTCCTTATTCTATGTTTTTTCACAACCATGCGTAAGCTTTTACTTATTGTTCACAAATCTTCCACCTACCTGGAGCATACATTGAAACCAATGTTTGTTTTACAATATGCAGATAAGGAGCATCGTGTCTAAACAAGTTGGGCCCTGTGAGCAGGTATTATTTGGTAGATAAAGCTTTGTTTATGCGTTTGTTAAAACAGGCTAATGCCTATTTCTTTTATTCAGGGGAAGGCTCAAGGGATTATTTCAGGCATAGGTTCCTTTGCCAATGTTGCTTCCCCCTTGGCTTTCTCTCCTCTAACAGGTTAACCAAAACTCGACTCAGTTCATCCATAGACTGATTCAGGATTTAAGACTGACTTAGTTTACTCATTCTTCCAGCTTTGTTCCTGTCCGAAAGAGCGCCATTTTACTTCCCCGGTTTCAGTATCATGTGCGTCGGGTTTGCCTCGGTAAGAACACAAAACAGTCCCATGTCCCGTCACTTCTGAGTTGTAAAATGCAGCTGCGAAGGACATTTAATCTGCAACTACATGACAGGAGTAGAGTTACTAATTGAATTTTTGTTGTTGTTATTATTTTGTTTAAAGCAGATGATAGCATTTGTCCAAAGTCTCATGATAAGGGCCATTCCTCCAATTTCGAGTCAAAGAGGTGGCAACTGCAACTACATGGAAACAGCCTAAGCAGGGAATGTGTGTTCCAAACCCTGAACCCATTCCTCACTGGACAGATCTTTCAATATAGGTATTAGTAACCACTAGAAATGTTGAAGTTGGAATGGTATATATCATAGATATAGAGTTTAGAGGCTACTCGATGGGTGGTGCTGCTACCTCGTCCTAGGAGCATCACATCTATGATTTTTCCTTTTTATGTATTTTTGGGAGTGGCTCATCATGTCTTATTTATTTCATTTGAACTGGGAATATCCCTTCAACTATGTATCATTAGGAGTCAGTTTAAATTAAAAAGAAAATTTAGATGGCAAAGCAGGTCATCTGTTGGGTAACCAAAGCTAAGATGTTGAAGGGTAAATTTAAAGTACAAGATAAGAAGATACAAAAGCATCATAAATGATATTTCAATATCACCTCATCCATCCCCAATACTCAAAACTCTAGTGCTCAAAAAGTACAAGAGATGTGTGAGATGATACATACAAAGCACAAAGGGGTTGAAAAGATAAATGTATAACTCAGTTAACCGTGACTTTTCCAACCATACCAGCACCCTGGTGAGGAGAACAGTAGAAACTGTAGGTTCCTTTCTCAGTCAAGGTAACAGCGTAAGTCTCGTCTTTGGCATTGAGTAGGTCTTCTTCAGGCATGGAGATTTGGGATACGTCGACGCCGCTTGGGATTTCGTCCTCATCGAACACAACATTGTGTGGGAATCCGGCATTGTTCTTGAACACAATCTTCTCCCCTGGGCTTACGCTGAATTCTTTGGGAATGAAAGCCAGACCCCCATCGTCACTGCCGAGCAAGACTTCAATGGCCATGGCATTGCTGGCAAGGATTGCGCTTGCAGCAGTTGCCGCAACAGCAACACCAATGTCTTTGAGGGAGGCCTTGATGCTGACCCTTGGGACTGGAGAGGCTGCAACCTTGGCTGTGGCACTAACTTTAGCTGCGGTTGCACCAGCTTTAAGGCCGGTGAAAGATGGGATAGCGACAGCGGCAGAGGTGATGGTGGCCATTGTGAAAGGCTTGCTGAATGTATTCAGAGTCGCAGTGAGAGTAACTCGAATGGAAAAACAATGAGAGGTTGGCTTTTAATAAGATGAGGTTCGATTTGTGTGGTTGGAATTAGAGGAGGAATAGGCGCTTATCAGGTTGCTAAGGTGAATGGACGGAGAAATGGGTCATCCACTTTAGGATTGATCTGATTGGCTAGCCCAGATAACTATCCCACGACGTGGCATCTGCCCTCATATATGAGGTGGAGAAGAGATAAAGTGGATGAGGAAAGATTCTGCCTAATTAATAAAGCCATTGTAGTTAAAAGTTTTCAAAATGGAATTTGTGGCCGAATTAATTAAGTTATTAATATGTGAATTGAATTGATTTGATTAAATAAATTATTAAAATATTTAAAAAATTTGATTCAATTATTTAATTCAATTTATTCGTACTATCTTTTGGGTTAATTAATTTAATAATTTTCTCTAGATCGATGCTTTAATTAATTCTCGATCTAATCGATTTAACCAATTGATCCGATCCGAGTCAAACATCGTTGATGATAACTACAAAATAGTTAAATTGTTAGATTTGATCTAATTTTTTTCATACTTAATCCACTTAGCTAATCATTCTCTTATTATAATTTAAATTTTTTTTATACAATTTCTAAAATTCCTCGTAATCTCTTCTCAACTTTTGAATAAAACGTGATTGAGCAAGCTTGAACTCACACCCTCTTTTAAACACGTCTCGTACGATGTGTTTCGTAAAATTGTGACCCAACCCTAACCTTAGGCCCGAGAATCTCGGGATAAAATTCATACATTCTGTCCAATTTTTTGTGTGACAGATAATAATGTTATCTTTAAAAACTTTTCAAAAAAAACGCTTCTTATTCTAGAAACGTTTTTTTAACTTGTCATGTCCAATCTTTTTCAACATTTTGAAATTATGTTTCATATTTTGTGGTAAGATTTCCTATAAAATGAAGATATTCAATGTAAACGCTTCCATAGTTAAATTTTGAGTAGATTGTTTTCATGAGGTTAGCATAAGGACACCATTGTTGATATTAAAAATCTGAAGTTTTATAATTGACCCAACAAAGTAAATTAGTTCAAGTAAGTGTCATTGTTTTAATTTGGATAATGAGTGCTTATTTTTCTGTATAATGTTTTCGTTTTAAACATGTGAAATAGATTATTTGGATGAAGATAAATAGATGAATTAGAGCCATTATTTATTACGACAGTCAAATTTATGATATCGATATTGGGGTCATTTTTGTATCATCCCAATCTACGAAATTGACTTTCAATCGGAGAATAAAATTGAACGAGTTTCAGTTAAGAATTAAAAGGAAAGTGTCAACTTCAAGCTAGAGGAGAATTATGAGCTTGAAATATAGATATCTAATATCACTAAATCATGTTAGATATGATATATTCGATGTCAAAGGCGACATGGATGTTGAGGTAATACTTGATAGGCATTGCTGTAGTTGAAATCAAAACTTGAAACTGATGATGATCCAATCTGAAAGTCTAAGCCGGTTAGTTCATAAATTGCATTATTTTCTAAACCAGAGGTCATTCTTACTGAACCATAAGGGAGTGGTTTTGATGGTGAAGTCCGAACAATGCTGGAGGAACCCATCCAGATTTTACGACATATGCACTTCCACCCCACATTCTTAATGTCAACCTTGATGTTGAAGATGGGTTAGAATTTCCAAAACTTCCTCATAGAAGATTGGGCCATGTGAGTTCTTGTACAAATTTCGATGATTTACAAGTTGGAATGGAATTCTCCTCTAAAGATGCTTTTGTTGCTGCAGTGAAGTGGTACAGTATAAAGCATGGGGTCGACTTCCATGTTATAAAATCCTGAGCCGAAAAATATGAGGTCAAGTGCGCAATGCGTGATAATAGACATTCATGGAAAATCATGGCATTTGTGAAAAAGAAGACGAGGTTTTGGACAATAAAGAAATATAACGCTTCACATGTGTTATTATTGGCACGTCACAAGATCAACCGAAATTGGGTTCTGACTTGATCTCTAACATTGTCTTATGTATGGTGAAATACTTGTGTTGTTGCAGGTATGTATAGGATCATTCGAAATTGGATTTTGACATGATCTTTAACATTATCTTACCTACGGTGAAAGTGAATCCTAAGATTCCGATGCCGATGTAGTTAGTATGATTACGCTGTATCGTACTATAAGGCATGGATTGCAAGATAAGAAGCTATGAAAAATATGCATAACGAGTGTGGTAAGTCATATAATGATTTGGGTTGCTTTTGTTGCATTTTGTATTTCTCTGTAGCAAACTTTACTTATTTCTTTTTAGATGAATAAAATCTCACTTATCCAAAAAAAAAAAAAAAGGTTACAAAGGAACATACAGCGATGGTAAGTGGATCCTTTCGTTATATTTGTTACAACCAACAACTTTCTAGCCTAATACCAAAAAGTTGGTTTAAGCTCAAGCAATCTATATCTTGACTTCACTATAAATTTTGAACTGATCGACAAAACCATGGACAGATTGTTCAATTTAACTGCAAATATAGAATTAACCAAAATTAAGTTTAATCGAATGGGTGCATTAAATCAGTTTTAGAGATTTTGTAACTCTTCCTCGTTTTATTTTACCTTTCATCATCCAAGCATAAAATTTCAACAAATAAAAAACGAGCGGTAATGAGGGAAATCAAGGAGCTGATATTTTTGCCACTCCCTGTCCCAAATGTGGTGCACATTGCATAGGCCCATCCGATATTTTTTTTTATAGCGACGGAACGACCACCACAGAAATACAGATACCATCTTTGAAAATCAAATGATTTACGTGTATTTTAATCTGTCTAAACCTTTGAATTATCAATGTTACAAGCTAAAACTCTGAATCTCCATGCACGTTTCACTTCCAAAGGATTTCCGGGTGAAAAACCAATTTATATAAGACCTACAAAGATAATAGCCTAAACACCTCCTTTCACGGTAGAGAGGAGGGTATATCTGCAGTCATGATTTCACCATCCCCTCAAACATTTCCAGTGTAGGCCTTAAAAGCCTCCTCAATCTAACTTGAAAACTTTGTCCAAAAAGCCTCCAAGTGCAATAAATCTTATATACATCTACAACCACGAATATTTTTCTATCTAAATTACCAGCCAATGCTAGTTTCTCTAGGGCTGTATCACCTTATCATCACTACTACATTAGCCAACCCAGATTTTGAGCTAGCAATAGTAATAGGCATTTGCACTTTACAAGTACAAACTTTGTAAGAGATTCCTTCCTAAAGCATTAGTTACCTAACAACATTGAGTACAGACTTGAAAACACTGCCACATGTTACCATCCTTTAGAAGAAGGCTTAAAAGTGCACAGAGTAATATCCCATCAACGAAGCAAAACTGAACTGATCATCAAATACTATTGCTATCATACTAACTAAGCATTGTTCATTGTTTTTTTATTTATAAATACCAAGTAATCAAGATGGGAAATACATGTTTAGATGAAAAGAACATTATAACTTATGAATTGCACAAAGAGGTGTAAAGCTATACACAAAACATGATTCAAATCTGTTTCATAGTATGAGGAAATAAATGTACAGTGTGTATGTGCCATCAACCTCTCACTTTATATGGGGAACACATTGCCACTACCATCATCATCTTCCTCATTGAATAACTTGAATCCAACATCCCATTGTGGGTTCCCTCTATAATTGAAGCTGGGGTCGACATAGCATTTCATCTCATGAAACAACTTTAGATTATCCACCAGTTTGTGGAAAACATTGCATCCACAACACTGCAAGCACCACCATCACAAATTCATTCCCCAACTCAAAGAATCACAAAATGCCGGGAAAAGAAAAAATCAAGATTCCACCTTCATATGAAAATTCAATATTCTTA
Source organism: Kokia cookei (assembly GCA_039519145.1). Taxonomy (NCBI): domain Eukaryota; kingdom Viridiplantae; phylum Streptophyta; class Magnoliopsida; order Malvales; family Malvaceae; genus Kokia; species Kokia cookei. The sequence continues at coordinate 14,126,879 of CM076902.1, read as the reverse complement.
AAAGTTTAGATAACTTGCCTGAACGAATACGGTGCCATCGGTGTAAGCATGAGCATTGATGGCGCGAGTGGTTCGTTGACCACAAACATTGCAAGTGAAGGACACGCGCATTCGTCTACGTGGCGACTTGGTGAAGAGAGACCACGGAAAGGTAGAGACTTTCTCCGTATTGGAAGGGTCCTCGGTTCCGGCGGGTACAGATGGACCCTCCATACCCGATCCTGTAGTCCACCCTCTTATAGACGCCGTGCTCAGAACCAACCCCATCGCTGCATCCTAAAGTGAATTCCCCATAATACCCACACAACAAAACCCTATTCACTCTTTTGTCCTAAAAAAATAAAGCAGTAAAAGAAGGAAAAAAAAGATACCAACTTCATAGGTTTCACCTGGGAGAGAGTTTGATTGCCAAAGAGAGGAACGATGCTCGTGCTGTTGGGATCAGATTGCTGATCGAAATCATTGTTGTTCTCTGATAATAAAAGAAAAAAAAAAAAGAGACAAAAATCTGGTGTCAGAAACGATAATTACAGCCGAGGAAAGGAGGGAAAAATATTGAAACGGAAAAAGGTAAATAATTACTAGTTTTGGAAGGGCAGGGAAAGCGGATAATTCTAGAGGGAGAAAGCTTAGGCTTAAGAGAGAAGTTGGAGAAAGAAGAGGAGGAAGATGAGACGATTGTCATAGCAACGGCTGGGGAGGTGAGAGTTTCCATGAGCGAGGAGTTGCGTCTGCTCTGAGGTGGATGGCGAGGGAAAAAGAAGCTTCAAAGAGAATGGGGTTTCGATTTTGAGGACTTCGTCAGATGTCACCGCCAATTCAGGGCCACTTAACTAGTTGCCTCTGACACGTTGGGTGCCTTAAAACACCCTCCATTTATTTTGTAAATGAAAGAACAGCCCATTGAGCCCTATTTTCAGATCCAAACACAATCAACCATTCGAATCAAACCCAAAACGAAACAAAACCATCAGCGGTCTGGGCCTTACAAGTTATGCGACAGTTTTGATTATATCACATCAAATAGTTTGTGACCAAAAAATAAGAAACAGGTTATGAAAATAAATTAATCCCTCTTAGTAGTGCTGCATACACCAATATGGTGGACCAAGGGGCGGGGAAAGTGTGGAATTATTTTATGAATTGAGTAGTGATGATAAGAGAGTAGATGGGAGGAAAATTGGAATATCCACCCATTGATCTAGGACGCTTGCCACTAGTTTAGAATAATGCTAATCTTTTTAGCCATCGTTATTTTCGATTTATCTCCATCGTCATTAATTATAATTTCTAATTCATGCCATTATAGTTAATTGTGGCTCTCTTTCCTTTGTCATCAAAGTTAAGGATGATCGTAAGAGATAAATTTTCTGTAAATTATGTTATTATAAATTACTCGTAATTTTTACATTTACATGTTTCTGATGAATTATTTTGACTTACACGTCTGTTGTTTTTTAATTTAATTTTTATCTCGTAACTTATCTCTAAATCACGATTACGAGTGATTTATAAGATTATACTATACGTGACAATGTTTATAAAGAGTTGGAACTCGAATTTTTATTTTGAAACATTTAACACTTGTGGGTTCTGAAGTTTTCAATGGTAACCTTACATAATTATAAGATTTTACATCACAAACACACAACATTATCATTTATCACAAGTGTGCAACGCATATTATGCTTTGAATCAAAATGCGACTAAAATTGTGGGGCAACAACAGATATCCGTGTTTGGCAAGAGACCTACTAGTGCAGCTGAAGCACACAGGAATTTATTAGCAAAAGAAAAAACCAGTAAGAGATTGATGCCAAATTGAGATAAGATCACAGAAAATGCCGTAAAAAACAAAATTGTGTCCGGCCCCGTCTTCACCCTCGAGGCTTCCAGTACTAAAGTTCATCGAGACTGAGTCAATGCATTCAATCAATCCATAAATACGCATTGCATATATATATATATATATATATATATATATATAAATTCTAGTCATCGTGCTTTACATCTTATTAAAGTGGCAGAAAAGAAGGTAAATAATAAAAGGTATAGCCAAATTACTTCATTCCATGCACACTTTGCTTTCTATTAGGCACAAGAAAAAGTCGTAAGAGTCAGAAGCATGCATGGTCTGATCTCTAAAGCAAAGTTAAAAATGCTAGCTTGTCTTCAGTTCTCCCAAACCTACGACAAGCTTTAGCTTAAAACACGAAAAATAAATCAGTACCATTAATGTGGCATCCATGCATGCAACGCAATGAATATATATACATGAAAATTGAACTTTTGAAAGGGATGACACGGAGGAATAGTGTTGCATATACCAAGAAGAAAAAAATGAAAATCAATCCTGTTCATTCGTTCATCCTTTCAAGAGGGAGTATGGTGGACCAAGCACCGGGGAAAGCATGGAAGAGATGATAACAGTGTCCATGGGAGTAAAACTGGTGATCCACCCATTGGTCTGCACTAATAAATGGGGGAATCTTTGTCTGACTACCAAGTAAAAGTACTGCTCGGATCCGTTTTATTTAGAAACCAGTATATTTTATTCATCAGTATTGGTGAAAATGAAGTGTTTTTAATACCAGTGAAATGAAACAAAAGTAATTGAAGGAGGAGGGAGGAGAAAACAAAAGATGACAAATAAATCGTATCATTGGTCAGGTTTTGTGGTTGTAAATAAATATGTGTGCAGTGCAGATTCCTTCCACTTCTCGGCCCCATTTGTGTAATGTTATTAAAGATTGGCCAACGCTCCCCATTTTTCGCATTAACTATCTTCAACCACTAACTGCTTTCCTTTCTTTGTTTCGTTCCAACTGTGCTACTCTTTTGTCTGTATACTTCCTTTCCCTTGATTTCTAGGAAACTAGAGGGGAATAAAAACTAAAAGCCATGCTTTTATTTTATGTCTTGAATGACCCATATTTAATGCAAGGTACAGGTTCCAACAAAACATAACTTGTTAATTGGTCAAGTGATATTTTAGGGTCTTTTTTTTTTAAAAAAATTGACAAATTAATACGGGTATTAAATGTAAAAGAATTCTTGTTCATCCTACCTAGTAGCTATTTTCACCAACAAAATTAATAAATCTATTTGGACGTCATGTGGCATTGGGAGGGGAAATGAACCCATCTTTGTGCAACAATGGAATCTACAATAAAACGAGGAAACTGGAGTTCTGGACGTCGATTCCATGACCTTTTATCAGCCTACTTACAATAAAACATTTAAAATTAAAAAAAAAAAAAAAAAATGCTCTCATGCCCCTCCCAGAGGGTTTTCAAATTTTTGCTATATATATTTTTTGAACGTAGAATTTTCAATTTATTAATGGGGAATGAGTCAGCTCTCTCTCTTTTACTGCCGGGAGCTTAATTAGGTGGGTCCTGATGTTTTAGATGAAACCTTCCTTTACTTGTTATTGGTCCTCCACTTTCTGGGTAAATTCTTTTTTTTTGTCTCTTTCGAAAATGAGATAATATTTGATTTATGGTCTTCCATATATCTAATGTACCATCAATTACTTTCTACATTTCATTAAATTCTGTAAACCAAAAAAATATTCAAGGGTTCGGTTTTTGTTGGATTTTTGAGTTTTTCATCTCTCTTGCGTATATTTTATGACTTTTAAACATGATTGTTTTTATAAATAATAAATTTTCAATTACATAGAAAAACTTTTGTATAGTAAAATATTAAATTAAAAATTCGATCAAGTTAGAGCAATTGCGATACGCGGATTTTGGATTTGTGGAGGGTTTTTTCTCAATCCCCAGTAAAAAATGAGGTGTAGTCCGTAAAAACACCCTAATAAAAAAAAAACATGGGGTGTAAACAGGGAAAGGGTTAGGTTGCCTGGTGACCAAATTCTTTAACGGTCAAAAGGAGTAAAACTTTCTATTATTCCTTCAAACATTTCCTATTTTACCTAGGGTTTCTGTATGGACGGGGATGGGGCATGAAGAAAGAGTCGTACTTAGAGGACGAATTCTGTTTATCAGCATATAGATATATAATAAAGTAAAAGTATCTGTGGCCTATAATATGTGAAAAGAAGGTATTTAAGACTTACATGTTGGCTTTATGCTAAAACGGTTAGCCGATGCCGCGTTCAAAAGTGAAAAGAAATAAATGAATGACCTCTCTCTCGTAGCTTTATGCTAAAACAGTAGCACTTTTAATGTTATAACGTTTGGAGCAGGAGGAGGAGGTTAATATATGCTGTGATCAGTTTAAGGAACTGAGGTGTGAGATGAATGATATATTCTGGTTTTATAGATGAAAGAACGTAATGCAGGCCGTAGGGTGGAGGCTATTATACCTGACGATGGCGTTGCTGGCCTGGTTTGGAAGGCAACGGTACTGATGGAGACAGTGGCACTTGAATATCAGAAGAAGAGAATGAAACGGCACTAGGATATTGGCACGGCTCAATCAAAGCACAGCAAGCTACGCGGAGCTTGATTATTGTCTGAGTGAACCGAGCCAACATCGCAGTGACTATTTCAACCATGTTAGAGAGTATCATGCTAGCAGTGACTCGGAAGAAGAAGGAGATGGGGAGAAGAGAAGGTGGTGAGGAGGAATGGGAATTTGTTGGATCTAATTTAAGGGCATAAAACAAGGGAGTGTTGCGGTGGGTGCATTAAAAACCCTCGACTACCAAAAGCCACATCGAGGACCAGAGCATTTAATAACAACCTTCACCTTCACAGCCCATCCCCCTAATATTCCCTCCCTCCCTCCCTCCCTCCCTCCCTCCCTCTTTTGAATACTAGAGTTGTCCAAAATAATGGAAAATTGAATCCTCTCTCGCTTTTCTCATGTTTTGCACTGCACAGACTGCAGACACTGAAGCGTAATTAATGAGGGGGGAATCCACCCCTGCCCCATCTCCATAACTACATCTCCCTCCCAACTGCTCTGCTCCTTAATTACTATTTGTAGAACCCAATCAGATTAACGACACAAATTTTGTCCGTTGGGTGCCTACCATTTAGTTCACCGCCGTAGAGTTGGTGGAACTTCAGTGAGAGGTTACTCACGCCCTCCACTCCCTCCCCCTTCCTCGTTAGAATTTTATGTCTCCAGGGATCGCTGAAAAGGACGTTCACGCTTTGGGCTCCTTTCCCGCTCATTCCACTCACAATTACTTCTTTTTATGTACAAATTTGATATGCATCCATATTATAGTAGCAGTAATTTATGGTTTCTTTCTTTTTTACAAAAACAATCATAAAGGATTACACACGAATTTCGAAGGGTCGACATGATGCCAATGGCATTGAAGCTTACACAAGTCATTAGCACTAATGGACAGTCTAGTGTGTTGGCTGCTATGTCATTTTCCTGCTGTACCATTATTGCTTTACTTGAATCCTAGCTGCAGTCATTAGACCTGATTATAGTTTACTAGAGCAGTGGGACTGGCTAACTGGGCCTGGGGAATTCCGAGGGAATGGATTTTTTGGACTTAAAGATCTTTGGACCAAGAGGTCGCAAGATATTGCGATGTTATCTTAGAGAGAATCTCAGAGACATAAGATGGGCTGCTTTCAGAGACTGTCTGGGCCTGGACATTATGCAATTCGAGTGTTCTATAGTGGGGAAAAAGGAAAAGAAAAACAGAAGCTAAAAAAATGTAGTACGACGTGCACAAGTACAGAAGAGGGGCTGGTAGTTGCCAAGTGCTGCGTATATCCTATCCCATTGTCCTCTACTGTAAGTCTGTAAATAAAGAAATAGTCCTTGTCAGTTATCACTGTACTCACGCAACATACGCATGCACCGTACTCACCCAATGCCACCACATTTCGTTGCTACTACTTCCATACACCATATGTATAGCCCCTACCCACCTCCAAAGCTACCTTTACGATATCGCTTTCACACTCGAATATTTCTCTTTCTCGTCTCTCATTTAAAGATGTTCATAGGTATAACCAAACTCAAGCCAATTTAAAAAAAAAAAAAAAAAATTATATTTAGATTTATTTTAAGCCAATCATTTTTATTTAAAAGCAATATTTTAAAATGTCATATCATATTAAAAAATAAACGATTGATCATAAAATATGATCTATTTACGTAAAGAAAAATTAAATCCGATCGCATGATTAAAAGATAAATGTAAACAACCATCACATCATATTTTATGATTGTGTTAATCACGTCTTTATTTTTATTGATAATGTATTTAGGTATCATATTTAAAAATATTGTTTTATTCCTTGAAAGTTTTAGTGGAGTGTAGTATCCACGGATTTAAAACAAGTGAATATTTAATTTGTTGGAGTACACGTGTAGAATGCTGAAGTTTTTTTCTTTTTGGGCTTGTTCTGCTTACGCTAACATTCCTGGATAAAATATCAAAATATACGGCCGAATGGTTTATGGGCAGTATAAAAAAAAAACACAGTTTGTATGAAGTTTTTTGGTGTTCGAAGCATTTGACGTGACATACTGCTGGCCAGGCCCAGGCTGAGGGTCCGAGCCTCTTGCAGCCTATAGGTTGTTAATGATGGGTCCAGATGTCACGTTCTTGCCCTCTATCATTCCCATAAATTGACTTCATTTAGATGCCATGAGATTATTTATTGTATGTCATTGATCGGTTATTGGGTCACCAAACTCAAACACCCACTCTTTAACAAATCAGTTTAGATCTCCTTTTTAATGGTTGTTTTTTAATTCAATAATAAAGCAATATAATATGAGAAGCATTCATACTAAAATGTTATAGTGTAATGTAACATAAGAAGCAATGGTGGTATGTATAGATTTATAAATTATTGGCATGGATAATGCATTATAAATAAATTAAATGATAGAAATTGAGAAAACACGTTGATTTGACCGCCACCCCCTGTAGCACGTTGCCTTCAAAAGCAAGCACAATACAAGGGTATTTTTATAATGAAATGACGTTACGATATAGTAAATCCAATGAGAATATTCATCATAGACCTGAAAATTAGGAAAGAGATTAGAGAAAGATTCCATGGAGATGGAGCAGAGTAGGTAGTGGAATGAGACTGGAAAGAAACAAGTCCCATTGGTTGAGGTCCACATCCAAGCACATTGGATTTTATTAATCCAACTATAACGAGGACCTGCACAAAATAACAAATTCAAATGACGTATAGTCGTTATTATTAGCAATTTTAATATATGTGGGGGTGGGGGTGGGGGTGATATAAGCAAAGCAAGGCAGCAATGGCATCGTTAGAATCCGAGTAGATTTGTGCTGGTGCGCTGCACATTATGCCCCACTGCTTTAACCTTATTATTATTATTATTTTTTTCCCCCAAACACAATCCAAATTTATTTATTTCATCACCTTCTTGTTTATTCTTTTTTTAATAAAAGGACGGGCGGAGGAGAAACACAGGGAGAGGACGGGATGGCCGAAAAGAGAAGCCTATGGGCGCACGCAGCGCTATGCTGACTTCATCATTCGCTGAATTTAAAAATAATCGCTGTCGTTTGTTGCTCATCCAACTCTGATCCTAGAGCAAAAAATATTTTAACCAGCGTTTTAGATTCTTAATCAATCTTTTTTTTCTTAAAAAAAATCATTAGGACTTCTTTTTGGATTTTTTATGGTAATGGCGGATACGGAGAGTTGCAGTAGTAGAGCGGTCGATTTCGCGCCGAGTCAGAGACGAAAACTGAGAGAAAAGATTGAAGTGTATAATGAAGTTCTTTGTCGACTTAGGGACTTGAATATCGAGGAGTCAACGTTCCCTGCCTTTGAAGATGAACTTTGGGCTCATTTCTCTAGACTTCCTACTAGGTAAACAACACCGGATCCTGTCTTGTCCATATATTCGTTTCATTTCCCCTCGCTTGTTACTCGATGGGTTTTGGTTTGTGAGTGAATTTCAAGTTTATAGTTGTGTGTTGGCGCAAAGAAAAGAAGCTGAATTCAGCAAATTAGCCATATCGACTCGAGGTTAGTCGTTGCTGAGGTTTCGTTTAGAGAAGAGGCTGCAAGTTTGAACAGAGTTCGTTAACTTTTTTTTCCTCCTGGTTTTATCGTGGTTATTGGTTTCTTAGCTACCAATCTGAGCGTCAACAATACCATTCTTTTCCCTTATTTTTTCATGAAATGATAGTTAACTGGAATTTCCATTCACTGGCTCTTTTAGCGTAGATTTAATTAGTTACAGGTGTACTTCATTTGTTTGTTTAGGTATGCACTTGATGTAAATGTGGAGAGGGCAGAAGATGTTCTTATGCACAAAAGGTTACTTTCTAAGGCACGTGATCCTGCTGCCAGACCTGCGATCCAAGTTCGGCTTGTGCAAGTATTTTTGCTGGTTCTTCTCATTCATCTTTCGGATTAAGCTTTGCCCCTTTATTATTATGTACTGAGATTTGATGCTTGTTGGTGAAAGGGTTGTGCAATTCTTTTGTGTTGATTGTTTTATCATAACCCTTTGAATGAATTAAGGTGATTTGCTCTGCCAGCTTCATCTTTACAAATGTTTCTCTTATACAGCTTCGTTCTGCCATGGATGGAAGCCAGGTTGAGTTGGTGCATATGAAATTTTCAGGAAAAGCTGATTCCCAGTGTTCAGATTATCCCAATAAAAAGAGGCATGGTTATGTAAACATCTGTTTGGTCATCTTTCTTTAGAGTCAAAATAGTCAATTTAAATATCTTAAATTTCTTGTAATGTCTAATTTCCTCGATGCTTTGTTGCTCCTTCTTTTACTTTTACGTCTACTTTAGGGTGCATCCGCCACCTGCCTTTGGCACATCATCAGATCTTGAGTTTGTGAACCATGCTAAAAGAGTGGTTAAAGATATGGAAGTTGTATTTAGTGCTAAACCAATTCACTATCGGTAAATACTTCTAAAACATCTCTCCTCCTATGCATGTTGCTACTTTAGATTAATACATGTGTATGATAGAAATTCAATTTATGAACTTTTTGCGTATACAACTGCCTTGATTCTTCATTTATTACAATAAAACAATTTCTACTACAATGATAAAGGTTTTGCAGTTCCTCTTTGAAGCAAAGTAGAAGAGTTAAAAGATACCATCAGAGGAGAAATAAGGACTTCTTAGTTAATAAATTATCCTTCAAGTGCTCATTGTATTCTGGGGCAAACTATTTTCAACATCTGGGCAAAACTGCGTCTGTACCCTGATTCTCATATTGCTTTGTATATTCAGAGTTAGATGCTTTACTGTCAATGATGTCGTTTATGTTTCCTATCTAATTTTATTTTTCCCCTGACATTTCCATTTATTTTGGATTCTTACTGGGGACTTTAAAAGTTAGTCTTTTCTATTTATTTGTGGAAGTCTATATTGAGTGTTTGCGAGATAATCCGTCTAATTCATAATTTGATAGGCTGATGCATGAGATCACCATTTCAACAAATGACAAACCAAAACTTCTAGCACAGGTAATCAATGTCTCATTTATTCTAGTTGTATACTTATATTGATATTTTTGGATATTATATCTGGTCTGTAGTTGTTTTTCATTTCATTTTTTAAAGATTTTTTATGTTGAAATTTCAGTTGACTTCTTTATTGTCTGAACTTGGGCTGAACATTCGGGAAGCACATGCTTTTTCCACGACAGATGGCTATTCCTTGGATGTGTTTGTTGTTGATGGTTGGGCACTTGAGGTAATGATAGAATGTGAGTCGGTCTTTTAAGCAGCATATTTATAGCACTATGTTTTCTGTATTTCTGATTTATAATAGTCTTGAAGTAGTTTTTTTTTATCTTACATCTCGTCTGATTAGACATTTAATTTTCTAAATTGTGTGCTTCTCTTTCAATTTCTCACTGTGATCGACATACGTTTATGTTTGTTGTTTGTAGGAAACCGAGCAGCTCAGAAATGCATTGGTAAAGGAGATATCAAAAGTTGAGGTAGGCTGAGCTGTCATCTCTCTTATAGCTATAATAATTCATTATTTTGATGTCACTTTCCTGCTAATGTGACACCTCAAACCCGACTGGGATGGACCCAAGACATTCAGTTGATCGGATTTTAAATCATCTAATTTTTTTGTATTTTAACTGAAGCGAGAATTCCCTCCACTTACCCAGCAAACAAAGAAAAACACCTGAAGTGAGTATGGGAAATATATGCTTTTGTACTAACATTTATCTTACGACATTGATGATTATTTTTATCGGTAAAGAGAAATTAACTGTGTTTCAGTTCCGTGAAATTTGGTATACATATAGGTGCAGTACATGTTGTTCGGTGCAATGAATGTTTGGTGATTTAATGTTATATTTCTGATTCAGAGGATATGCCCTAATATTCTAGGAAGTTTTAACAAATTGAAATTGTTTAATTTTCTTTTACTTTTGCTCCTGCCTGTGCTCCTTTTCTTTTATCATTCCAACATATGTTGTGTATTATTTTGTTAAAAGAAAGAGGATAATCATATTGAGGAAATTACTGAAATATCTTGTATCTTGTGGTCTTCTATCATTAAATTGATATCTTATAATTTCAATTGCTTTGCAGAAGCTTTCCTCTGTAAGATCTCAAGCTATAAATCATGTTAGGGAGCTAGAGGAAACTGGAAACAAACTTAACTCCAGTCATGTGAACATGCCTGGTAGTGGAAATGATGTTTGGGTAATTGATACTAGCCTGTTGAAGTATGAAAGCAAATTGGCTTCCTGCTCCTATGGTGATTTGTGAGTTCTTTATCCTTAAATGTGATGCTCTGTTTGTGCATAATACTTGTGAATCATATTTTGACGAATACAGGTATAAAGGTACTTTTTATGGTCAAGATGTAGCTATCAAAGTTCTTAGGATGGAGCATCTAAATGAGAACCTCCGAAGGGAATTTACTCAAGAAGTTAATATCATGAGGTCTGTTCAATCACAGTTTGCAATTACTGTAGGCTCTGCTTCATCTGCTTTTTCATTTCCATAATATTACCTATTCTTGTTGAGCTAATTCAATTTCATGTGGATTCTTTAAGAAAAGAAAAACTAACATCTATGCCATACTATCATGAAATCATCTTTTCTTCTTGAATTTACAGGAAAATTCAGCACAAGAATGTTGTTCAATTCTTCGGTGCATGTACAACCCCTCCTAACCTGTGCATTGTGACAGGTTTATTTCATGCGACTTTCTATTTATTCCTAGTTGCCTGACTAAACTTGCAATTTTCATTTTCTTTTCGAAGTTCATTTCCAATTTCAGTTTATATTCTTGGTTCTTTCTCAGAGTTTGTGTCTGGTGGAAGCATTTACGACCTCCTGCATAAACAAAAATCTGGTTTTAAGCTTCCATTATTACTCAAACTAGCAATTGATGTTTCTGAGGGAATGAGCTACTTGCATCAAAATGGTATAATGCATAGAGATTTGAAAGCTGCCAATCTTTTGATGGATGAAAATGGAGTAAGAGATGCACATGTTTTTGTTATTTATTTACAAATTTGTTGCCTTTAATGCGCAAAATAACTAAAAGTTTGACGGGTATGGTGGTAACTCAAGGCTTTTTAAGTCACTAGTTTAAACTACAAGTTATTCACATGTGCATGATATAATTGGTCAATATTAATTATTTTAATGTATAAAATTTATGATTAGATGCTTTTTCAATTCAGAAAAGTTTATTTCAATAAAGGCCATGTTTAAAAGAAAAAATTAAAAATGACTGAATTTTTTTAATTTAATAGAAAATCAATAATTAAAGTTAAAACTGCTAATTAATAAATTATAAGAGTAAATAATGTCATTCACTATTTGCACCTTTGAAGTTGTTACTTTTATATATAGTATTGATAAAAATTTTGGTTTAAAAAGAGTACTACCTTGAGGATTATGATTTGAGAAGAATTTGCACTGGTTAGTAGTATCTGAGGGTGTATAATCTTGATCATCTTTCTCTCAATGAACAAAGCTCAGCGTATTGAACTAGGATAAGTTTTCTAATAGAGAAATTTAATATTTTTGGAGTGAGGAAGAATTAGTTGCTTATAACATTAAGTATTGACCTTTTTTGGTTCATTTTTTTTCTTTAGTTTATGTTTATGCTTTATATATGCACATTTATTTAGCTGGGTGGTCCCTGATTTTGTCGCAGGTGGTCAAGATAGCTGATTTTGGTGTTGCCAGGGTGCAAGCTCAGCCAGGTGTGATGACTGCTGAAACAGGAACATATCGTTGGATGGCTCCAGAGGTTGGTATCCTTGTAGAGTTCATTCATTCCTGGATATTTAACATTTTGGTTAATTTGTCAAAATTGAATGTCCGCAATATCAGTCCATAACAAATCAAGTTTTTTTAAAGCCAGTTCTAGCATGCAATCCACAGGATGCTTGCCCTAAACGGGCCTTTGTAAAATCATTTAATGGCCACTAAGGGCTGTTTAAATTGCTTTTCAGTGAATGCTTGAATAGGTGAAGGATTTAAGGGATTGTTTGCTGTGGTGAAAATTGAAGGTCAGCAAGGGTTATGCTGCATTTACCGGAGCTTGAGTTGAGGTTGTAAGAGGTGACGGTCTCATTAACAAAAATGAACACAAGTAGAGTAGAACTAGGAGGAAGGTTTTATCGAGTTAGTTTTTTGTTGGTGCATCGCTTTAATGACTTAAACCAAGTTGAGAATTGTTTTTGTTGATGACCTTCCAGATTTTCTATTCCTTTTTCGGTTTTAAGACAATCTTATGTTTCTGTCTTTCAATTTTTTTCTGGGTTAAAGTTGTGGATCTTATGTTTCTTGTTTCTGTTTCCAGGCCTTAATTCATTTGTTTGCAAGTATAGTATAAGCAGATCGTGAAATTCAAATCTGATTATTATTAATGCAGCACTACAAATAAGTGTTGCATAACCTATTCAGCTTTGTTTTAACTATTTCATTGAGCGCACACTATAATTTAAGAGAGATGACCCTTTTGATGACATTCTAGACCCATGACTGTATTGATGATTAATATTATTTGCTTTAGCAGTTTCATCCAGCTCTCTGACACATTATCTGCTCTTGGTCCATGGAAGGTGATTGAACACAAACCGTATGATCACAAGGCTGATGTTTTCAGTTTTGGAGTGGTGCTATGGGAACTGCTTACTGGAAAGGTAATTCTTTGGCAATATTTTTGCTGAAAGAAAGCACCACTGAAAGTTACTTTATCTTCATGTTAAGGTTCATTTTTTGTTATTTGTTCTTCTAGTAGTTTTTGGTTGCACAGGCCAAAAAACCAACCTTTACTTTTTGTAATTGATGCCAGCTACCATACGAGAATTTAACACCCTTACAAGCAGCAGTGGGCGTAGTCCAGAAGGTATTCTTTTAAAGTATAGAACTAGCAGTACTATTTTGTTTTAGTGACATGCATATCCATTATCCTTGCATAGATATATTTCTGCATTCCGTCTTTCGCATGCATGAAGTATTAGTGATATTCAGGGTGGTTATTGTCTTTTAGGATAGTTGGTAATTGTTTCACTACTAGATTTCAAGTTCATGACTACCCAGCATAAGAGGCTTGAACCAACGAAGATCTTTCCTTGTGTGGATTTCAGGGTCTAAGGCCTATGATTCCTCAGCATACTCACCCAAAATTTGTAGAGCTGCTGGAGAGATGCTGGCAACAAGTTCCGTCTCTACGACCTGAATTTTCTGAAATTACAAATCTTTTGGAAGACTTAGCCAGTAAATAGAGGAAAGTTGCAAATAACCATCATTTGCCAACCCATTTTGTAAACAAATACTAGATAACCTTGAAAAGAGTTGCAGACAAGAAAAAAGGGGACTGGCAGAAGGTGAATCACGAAGAACATATGAAACAGCGTTTAGTCCAGGAATCCAAAAGGATGGAATTTGTAGCCTGTAATATACATTCTTATTTCTTTTTCTTTCCACATGTGGATATAAACGATTTTTCTTAAGTGATGGACATCAAAGCTACATGACAGCTTATTGTTGCCAAAGTGGAGATGCAATTACTTGATTGTGTACTCCAGTTTATGAACGAGATTGGTTTAAATTTTGCCAAAGAAATATTCCTTGCTTCAGATTGCTATGCTGTTTCACAATGTATTCTACTGATCGACGGTGGATTCACCATTGTGGTGGCAGTTAAATCACTTTAATTATTCTTTCGATGGTTCTTGATGGTTAACGAATAAACTGATTAGAGAAAGGCCATAAACACGTACGTGACAGCTTATCGCTCAATACTCGAATGCGTATTTGAAGAGCGCTTTTTCAAGTAGACAGAATATATGCAATGCATATGTGACCGTCGATCTGAAGATCATTCAAGATATCGGATTCGATTATGTAGGCTTTTTTATTCCCCTTTTTTTTTTTTTTTTGTCAGATTCAACAATACTCTAAACAGAGTTCAGAAACTTGAATTTTTTTCTTGTTCATTTTTCAATTTATTTTCTACTCTCATGGCTTGGTTTTGTTCTTCTTTAATTCAAGTGTCCGACTCTTCAGTCTGGAACCAAACTAGAAGAGCAACATTTATCGTGGAGTCGTAAATACTAGAGCTCCAAGCGAAAAGCATCTGCGTCAGATTTTCTGGGTCGATATGAGGATTTATGCTAGGCACAAGGGCAGAAAAAAAAGAAAATAAGAAAAAGACTCCACTACCAAAAAAATATGCTCTTGGGATCTTTCTAATCACATGACTCACGACACAAGCATGTTTTCACGAACACAGTTTTTGGCTTCGGCTCCATCGTCTTTCAACGGCTAACCATTTATAAGGTGCATTCAATGGTCAGTAGTTCTTCACACAAAGGAGTTTGAAAAATGGAACCCTTGAGAAAGTCTTTGAAATCATACTGTTCTAATGCAAAACAGCAACAAAACCCTGAACAGCAACCTCTCCTTCTTCACTCCGACGACAGTCGTACGGCAGAGTCGTTTGATGCTCGCAAGCAGAGAGAAGAAGTGATCGTCAACATAGACGACAGTAGCGATGCTGCTGTCAAGGAAAAGGGGAACAACACCTCAAGGGTTCAACAACCTTCAGGTTCATCCAAGAAATCCAAAGTTTCATTTCATGAAGTGTTGACTGAAGCTGTGCAAAAGAGCAAGGACGTCTCAGGCCAAGCACCCCAATGGTCTTCTGGTTTGGGTGGAGGACAGTTTTTGAGGTGTGATTCAACTGATTATCTTCGTCAAAACTCATGGAGGCAATTGGTGAATAAAACCAAGTCCAGGTTGCTTGACCCACTTGAGGACCGATATGGAAGGAGCAACAGTATGTACTCTGAAGACGAGTTGAAAGAAAATAACAATGTCGAGGAAGACAATCCGGATGAATACAAGGCACTAAAGTTCAATTTACTGAAGATACTTCAGTGGTTAAGTCTGGTTCTAATTGTAGCAGCCTTAGTTTGTAGTGTCTCCATCCCTGGTATCAAAAGTCTAAGGCTTTGCGACCTTCAGTCATGGAAATGGGAGATAATGGTTTTGGCATTAATCTGTGGACGACTTGTTTCGGGTTGGGGAATCCGATTTGTTGTGATCGTCATCGAGCGCAATTTTCTTCTGCGAAAACGAGTTCTCTATTTCGTGTATGGATTGAGAAAGCCTGTTCAGAACAGCCTCTGGTTAGGTCTCGTATTGCTGGTGTGGCGTTTGATAATTAATGACAGAGTCCAGGATGAGACCAACAGCAAGGTGTTACCATACGTAACCAAGATTCTCGTATGTTTCTTGGTGGCGACCTTGATATGGCTCGTCAAAACCCTCCTTGTTAAAGTCCTTGCTTCATCATTCCATGAAAAAACCTTCTTTGACAGAATCCAGGAAGCTCTTTTCAATCAATACGTCCTTGAGATGCTCTATGGTGCTCCCTTGTTTGACAAAGAAGAAGAAGAGGATAATGAACCCGAGATTGAGGACACCAGCACCCTTCCTCCAAGGACTGAGGCAGCACAAAAAACTAGTAAGGTCAAGAATAGTCCGAGGATTTCAAAGCTAATATCTAAGAGGAAAGCTGAGAATATCCAACTCGACCACCTTCAGAAGCTGAATCAGAAGAATATATCAGCTTGGAATATGAGGAGGATGATTAATATGGTTAGCCGCAGGAACTTGACTACCCTGGATGAGCAGATACTCAACTGTGAGAGAGATGATGAATCTTCAGTGCAGATTAGGAGTGAACACCAAGCAAACGAAGCAGCTAACAAGATTTTCCAGAATGTTGCTAAGTCAGAATCTCAGTAAAGTTCCTCTTTCCCTTGCGTCAAACTTGTAACTGTTTAATGTCCAATGATGCCGTAATGCTGATAACTTTATGGCATGAATCTCCTATCAGATACATTTACCTTACAGACCTTATGCGCTTTATGGGTCGAGATGAAGCTATAAAGGCATTGCAAGTCTTCGGAGCAGGGAGTGAAGGCGAAGGAATCAACAAGGCTTCTCTCACCAATTGGCTGGTAATGGGAGTAGAATTCCTTCTTCTTCTTCATCTTCTTTTTTTTTTTTTAATTTTCTCTTAATTTGTTTAGAAACACACTAAAAGACCTTTTTTTCATCTTCAAGGTCAATGCCTTCAGAGACCGAAAGGCACTTGCATTGTCCCTAAATGACACAAAAACTGCCGTGGATGAACTCCACAACATGTTGAACATCGTAGTAGCCATTATCATTATCATAATTTGGCTCATCATACTCGGAATCCCTGTCACCCACTTCCTTGTTTTCATAAGCTCACAACTTCTGTTGGTGGTGTTTGTCTTCGGGAATACATGCAAGACTGTGTTTGAAGCAATAATCTTTTTATTTATAATGCATCCATTCGATGTCGGTGATCGCTGCGAGGTAGATGGAGTGCAGGTAATTAAAAAAACCCACTTGCCTCCTTTTCCTTTGTCTCCGGGGTCAATGTGTTGATTACTAACTTTTGCTGATTTGGGCCTCAGATGGTAGTAGAAGAAATGAATATATTAACCACAGTGTTCTTAAGGTATGATGGCCAAAAGCTTGTATATCCGAACAGCGTCTTGTCAACCAAGCCGATCGGAAACTTCTACCGAAGTCCAGACATGGTTGAAACAATTCAATTTTGCATCCATGTTTCAACTCCATCAGAGAAGATTGCCACCATGAAAGAAAGAATTATTGGGTAAATAAAACGTCTTGATTTAGCTAAACCAATGTGTAAGCATTTGAGGTTTACTAAAACGGAAAGGGTGGAATTTGCAGGTACATAGAGAGCAGGGAGCACCACTGGCATCGTAACCCACTGCTGATTGTGACGGATGTAGAAGAGATGAACAAGCTGAAGTTTTCGGTATCGTCGAAGCACAAAATGAACTACCAAAACATGGTGGAGAGATGGATTAGGAGAGGCCATTTACTTGAAGAAACGATTAAAATACTCAAAGAGCTTGACATTGAATATCGGTTGCTGCCTATGGATGTGAATGTGAGGAACATGCCTAATTTGGTTTCACATAGGCTGCCTTCAAATTGGAGTACTTGTCTTAGCTAAGCTAATACTGCTGTAGAGGAGTTTGAGAGCACTGTTACCTCCATATCCATCTCCCTGTCTGCTAGAGAGTAAGTTCAAGACAAAACAAAGCACTGTCCCATCCCATGACATGGGGATAGCTTCTAAATATAGATGGGTATAGATTTACCGTATGTTTTGGGGAGGATGGAGAATCAAATGACTACATTAGATAATATCTATGTGGCGTGTATATATGTGTGTGTATATATATATAACAAGAATAATTACTTATTATTATTATTATAATTTAAGTTTAGTCCAAATTAAAAGTGATATAATATAGTTTTTATTTAATAGATTTCAATTATTAAATTAAGTATGGGTAAATATGTGTAAATATTCAGATAATTAATTTTTAAATTGATATGTTGATTAGGAATTAATGTTAACTGTACAAAAATTATACATAAATAACTTTTTTAGCATGCCATCTTTAAAAATTAAAGAACAAGACTTGAAGATTCAACATATCAATAAATTCAAGTAGATCTCGCATTTTTTTTTTTTCTTGGTAATTGGTCCTAATAAATCAAATTTTAAATTGGAGATGGAACAAACAAAACATTAAACGCTAACATATTATTCAAATTAACCTTCAATAAATAGTTTCGAGACAACCATTTTTTTATAATTAAGGTATCAATCATCAAAAACAATGAATAACATTTTTTTAATCACAAGACTCTCCCAAAAAGCAAACGTTACATCACTAAATTTCAAATTCAGCCTGTAAGTAGTTTGTTCAAGACATCCTTATTCGCACTTCACCAAACATCACTAAATTTCAAACATAAAAGCAGGTAGAATCATCTGTTTCTGCCCCCTAGCGTGACGAGTGATGCAAACACTTCCAAAAATGATAACATTTCACCGTCGATTTGGTAAAACCTAGAATTCACAAACCCACAACCAAGAACCCAAACATAGCCGTGGAAAAGCCCACAACCTCATAGGTTCAACCCCCCGAGTGGAGAGATGTCCAACTTGTAGGAGTGCGGATAATAAAATTCCAGTAATCCTCCAGAAGGATATTTTGAACGTCTCTATTTAATTTTGCCCACATCAAATTGTTATGTAACTTGGTCCTCTGAATAAAATTACGCAAATCTTGACCATTCTACAAAAGTTGAGTAGACACGTTGCCAGATGATGATGTAGCATAGCATAAATAAAACTAAAACCAAATCCTTAATCCCACATCGCTTCTGAACGCAGCATATCAGAAGCGTAGAGATTAGAATGCAAGTCTTCCATATATATAAAAAAAGAGATGGAGGCAAGCCATCCAATATAGCAAGCAGTTGTTATATTTATTTACATAGCCCTTTCAGTAACGAGGTTTTGTCAACTTCCCCACCCTCCTCCCTCTGCTTCTGTCTCTCTTTGTACTCTTTCAATTCTCTCCTGTATCTTTCCTTGTCTTTCAATCCAATGTTCTGGTACACCTACACAAAATAGCTTCATATTCCTATTAGCATATTGCGAAAAAACAGTGAATGTATTAAGAGACTGAATTTTCGTTTTGCAATTACCATCCTCTCTTCCGCGCTGAGACTGTTCCAAGACTCTCCTATCATTTTAGTGAACTCCCTCTCTCTGTTGGGATACAGTGATTTGAGTTTATAATGCTTTTCAGCAAAGAAAAAGTTATAACCACTCCGATTCGGTTTCGGATAGCTGGGGTCCCCGGCCCGTCTGCTTCTCCTCCTCCTTGAATGGCGAGCGCTGCGAACTTGCTTGTATGGGACAATGGCATTGCTATATTCAGAAACTGGCTGTTGTGGATGGTAAAGCACTCCACTAAGAACTTCGGAACCCAACCTCACAGATATCAGATACCCACAATCGAACTTCCCTTCGATCGTTCCCGTAACTGAGAAACAAGAAGGTCCTACAAAGAGAACCATATCAGATATGGTTATCCAATCAATGGCAAGCCTGGGGATGTTCAAAGCAGCATTCTACCATTATTAATTAAGAGTTTCAACAAAATGTAGTTAGAAATAATCTATTTAAACCATGTCAAATGTCGATGTTACGCATTGCTTCCAGAAGCAGTTGGGTGCAGATTTGAACATGAAACGCCTTGCAAAACTAAATGTCTGCTAGGGTATTATGCAACACCATGCAATTGAAAACATGGGAATGAACCATAGATAGTGACAACCAAATATACACCACAAGGGATATATGCAAATACCATAGCCACATATTACCATAAACTTATGGATAAACATAGCTGGACCCCACAGGAAAAATAAGACTGAGAAATCACTAAGCTATCGACATACAGATCAAATATCAAAGACCCTACCAATAAAATAGCTAGATTTCTATGGTATCATAATGACCCTTGCCTATTTGACACTCATAAATCAAACCAAATTTTGAGGCATAAAGAAAATAAATTTTAACATATTTGTGTTTTGTGGATTGGGAACGACACTAACTCTATCCTCTCGTACCTCTCCCTATTGGAAATAATAAAATGGAGGAATTTGAGGATTAATATAGGAAAAAAGGAAGCACCTTCAATAACTGGATCTGGGGATTCTCTTATAGGTTGAGGGGAATATTCCACGAGAGCCAGTTCAGGCTTGCATGAAGGGTCGTTGACAGGAGATGCAACTGCACAGACGTAGAGCATTAGAGTCGTACATGAATTACATAAAACCACAAGGGAACAAAGAGGGTAAGATCAGATAACAGTGCTCAGCTACAGAAGAAAGAAAAACAAGGAAACATCCATGCAATAAAAACAAGCTTATGCATTGAAAAAAAAACCACATACCAGTAGGAGTGTTAAGAGGACCCTTCATCTTAAAAAAATGAACCTGTTCGTAATGGTAAAGAAGGCTGAAGTAGTGTTTTCTAAGCACGAAAGATGCACTCGTCGTCGTTGGAGAGAACTTGAAAACACTGCCCACTTCCCTCCATTTCTTCTCTGCAACAACCTACTCAGCCATAGCAATCAAAGCAGATATTGGTGAGATGTTTTACACTTTACAAGATGGGAATCAGATGAAAATCGAAAGAAAAAAAAAATATGAAAAAGGTTAACCTTCTCAAAACCACCCCTTTTGGTGGCTTCTACATACAGAACATGTAAATCTAGCTCCTTTCCTCCAATCACAGGAATCCTTTAAAATACAGAAGCCGTCAAAACAAAAGATAAATACAATGGAGCATGAAAAGACATCACGTTTCTTGAAGTAGTATCTGTGTAAATTTGATAAGTTTAAGAAAACGCATCACATTTTCATATATCTAATATATAATAATCAGCACCAGAGTTACTTTCGAAAGAAAAAGAAATAGAGAACCGAGAGAAGGATGAGAATTACATGAACTTTGTGCCCATGACAAAATGAAAGCGCCTGAGCGTATCCCAGAAAACGATAGGGTCCTTAACAACTTCCTCGTGAGAGGTAAGAGAATCCGGGTACTCTTTCTTCTCAAAAACCCCATTTCTACCCTTGGCTTTCACGGAAGACGGACTTGTTTTGCTGCCACCGTCCATTAATGGTGGTCGCCGGAGAAACCAGTCGAAAGAAAAAAAGTGAGAGAGGGAAAACTAGTTCTACTTTGTGGAGGATAATGACAAATAGAAGAATAGTAGATGATTTGGTGATAAGATTGTAATTAAGGGGCAGGAAAAAGAAGAAGCTGAAATTAAAGAAACGGGGTCTTTTGGACGCTTGAGCAAGTAAGGATTACGCAAAATCGGCTTTTTCTGGGGATTTGGAATGGCCAACCAATGAAGAATAAGGTTCTAATGGGGTTATTAAATTACACTGGCAATGTTCATTATTTATTATACACTGGTTTTCTTTTCACCCTCTATCTTTTTCTCTCGTGTCAATCGAAGCCTGACATCTCTGCAGCTGAAAGGGGGGTTTTGATTTGCTCTTTCTGGTTTTGCTTTCTCCAAACGATGACATGCACTTGCGCTTCTTGTTCTGATGATTTTCTGAACATATCTTAGCGTACATCTGTTCGAAGATATCTGGCAGATAGTCTTTTTTTTGGGTTCCAGTTCTGTAGTGCAGCAGCGTACGCTTTTGATGGGTTGAAAAAGGCATCTCCATCGTAGATTTCTAACAATCAAATATCTTAAAAAGCTACAAACCTTTCTCTCTTACTTGTTTCTTGATCTTTGGTCAAATTGCTTTCTACTTGGCTGGTAGTACTACTGGGTCATCTTTATATCCGTTGAACCTCTTTTATATGCCGAGTTGAAATAACATATCTCAGCCTCAAGTAAGCTGGACTTAGAATAATAAATTTTTTAACGGTTGAAGTATAATTTTCTCTTTTTATCAATTTGCCGGGTTTTGTTTTCAAATTTTGAGGAGATTATATTATAAATTTATCTTCGCCGCCCCTGGTGGCTAGAATAGCTGTCTAGTAAAATCAGAAGGAAGTTTTCATCTGAGACTTCATTTATATGGGAAACAGAGCATTTGAATATCCAATGGACCATTTTTGGCCCAGGAAAATCTTTTATTGCCACTAATTTTAGCACAAGCTTATACTAGATATTGTAGGGCTTTACCCCGAAGGGAGCCCTTCCAGAAATTCTCGAAGGCCAGGGGCAAGCCCAGGCCTAAGAGGGGGTTTGGAAATAGTTTTCAACCAGCAATAGACGCGCCTCGGTTAGAACCTCATGAGCTGCGTCATTGCCCCAAGCGCAAAGATGCTTAAGCCCATCTCGTCGTTGTCCTTTTATAAGACTTAGGAGCCATCAGAAGCGTATTCTCAAGTGATGTGGGATTTATAGCATCACTTCCCTGATCTTTTCAGCCTCTCTCTCCCTGTGGCAGTCAACCTTACTTGATTCTAGTTTTGAAGTCGCAAAATGGGAGATGAGAGAGAAGAGCTTTTGCATGGCTATTCTTCATTTCAACTTCACTCTTTCATATAAATCAGACTCTCTAGTATCTGCACCAATTATCATTTGCAATTGAATAAAGATGGGTCCTGGGAGTGAATGCATTCCAAACAAGGATTCAAGTTCGTAATCTTTATTTTATTTATAAATTTAAAACTCATCAGTCCATGAGTAGGCTTCAACCTGACTTTGAAGCTGGCAGGCTCTGACCCACTGGGCGTCGAACTTAATTTCTACAGCAGGAACTTTGGAAGAAATTTGCTCCAAAGGAGAACCAGTTAATGATGTGTCCTCGTCAATTTACTATTAATGTGAAGAATTATATATGATTAAAACATCAAATAATAACAAATATTTAAATAAAATGTGTTTTAACATTAGTCACTGCTTTATTTGTTGGTATTTTATGATCACATGAAATTTAAAGTGGCAAATTTATACAGATATATCTCATTAAAAGATTTAATATAAATTTTCAAAGAAACAACTAAATATATCTCATTAAAACTATTTTAAGTTATTGATAAACAAATAAAAAGTAAGGAATCTTCTCGTAATAAAAATATTTTTTTTTAAATATTAGGTATAATCACTTTTTTCACCATCTAATTTTATAAAAAAATTTATTTTAGTCTTTATTTAATTTTTCATCTCTTTTAATCATTGAATTTATATATTTTTTTATCAAATCACTTCAAAATTAAGGAAAAGTTAAACTATTGTTAATTTTGTTGACATGACATGCGCATGAATGTTATATAAAAGACATGTGCATTTAATCAATTTTTATACTTTTTAAATAATTTTAATGATTTTATTTTTTTTAAATAATTTTTTGAATTTTTAAATTTTATAAAATAATTAAATGGTGATGCGTCATCCATATGATCATTCATTGTATGCCGCCATGTCGACGAAGTTAAAAAATATTAATTTTTTTCATCTATTTTTGAGTGACTTAACAAAAGAATACAAGTTTAAGGATTAAAAATGCAAAAAAAAAAAAAATGGAGGACTAAAAAGATCTTTTTTTGTAAAGTTTGAGGATCAAATAATGCCAAAATATTATGACTTTAAATAGTTTTAAATTATTTTTTGAAGAAAACATATTCATTAATGGAAAAACCGATACAAAGATATAGCAAAGAGAGCACCTAACCCCAAGTCATCAGACTTACCCAACACGCCTAAACCTAGCTCCCTTCATTAACAACTAAGTTGGACAATTTCTCAGCATTTACAATACGGACAATGGAAGAATGACAAACAGTACAATCCACGTAGCTCGCTCTCAATAAAGCTCCTCTTGCCAAAATATAAACGATTTTATTAGCGTCCCTACCAATCCAACACAATGGAAAGGATTGAAAAGCAGAGGCAATAGTAACACAATCCTTGTGAACAAAATCTATGTTCGAGGCATCCTCGTAAACATGATGAAAGACTTGCCAGAGACTCTGACTATCGGTCTCCATTATAACATTGTCTGCATGCAAGGAATTGAGTTAAGAGAAAGCCTCACGAACAGCAAGAATTTTTTACAAAAAAAAGGATCAAGAGTTCTCTTCATAAAACTCAAAATGCAGCGAACAAAAACACCATTGTCATTTTGCAAAACCGCCGCCCATCCCATGCACCCATTATTCGCGAAAGTGGCTTCATCAACATTACATTTTAACTTCCCCGGTCCTAACTTGCGCCAACAAATATCCCCACCCTCAACCATATCATGCATAACGGATTGAGAAGAATGAACCAACCGCGCCTTCTTCCAACACTGTAAAAGTTCGTCGACATACTATACAAGTTGGTTTGTCGTCATAACCCTTTGTTTCCACACCACCTCATTCCTACTATATCAAACACCCCCAACACACGCTATTGTTGTTCGCCAAAATTCGAATGATAATATCCTCGGCTGAATAGCAATTGGTTTAAATCCTCACAGCAATTGTGAAAGGACAATGAAAAAGAATATGCTCTAAATCCTTTTTGACTTGACAACATCTCAGGCAGAGAGGATCAATATTAGCCCCTCGAGCCAAAAGCTTGGTATTACAAGGCACAAACCCTCGTAACAACAACCATAAGAATTATTTTTTTCGACGGCGAAGTCTCATTCCATAAAGTTTGTCGAGGACCATTGACATGAAATGAAGAAAATCAATAATGTTGAAAAATAAGCTAAGAGCCACTTGACAGTCAGAATTAACAGAATAGGATCCATTAGAATCAAAATGTCATGTATAAACATCCTCCATAGAATACCAACTTAACATCATATGCAAAATCCGTACAACTACAAACAATCCTTCCACCATATCCTTATCTCATGAGCCATTATTAGGATGAATTAAATCACATACTCGCATATGGGCACACTCATCCAAAAGAACAGTGTCAACAAAAAAATTATCATCGTCATTAACCACGGTTCATTAAAAACACTAACCATTTTTCATTTTCCTATTCGGCATCTAGTACCTTCAAGCAACACTACTTTAGCCATATGGATACTTTTCCAAATAAAAGAGGGAGAAGCACACTCCATTGAACCAATAAAATCACTAATTGGGAAGTATTTAGTTTTGAAATTCCTGCACGGAGGAGATCTAGGTTGGGTGAGGAACCTCCACCATTGTTTAACTAATAGTGTCAAATTGAAAAAGTACATACTGCGAAAACCCAATCCACCAAACTTCTTTGGAACACACAATCTATTTCCAGTTGCCGAATGAATTTTTTTTTTCCCACCATCCTCCAAACCCCACAAGAATGAGTTCATTTTCTCTGGATCATCATAAGTATTATAAGGGAGAAGAAAGGCACTCACACTATAAACAGGAATAGCCTGAGCCACAGTTTTACAAGGACAAAAAATTAAAATTGAAATTAAGAGTTTATACGTTAAAAGATAGACTTTATTTAAGCAAAACCCATAAATGCTTTTCTAAAAATAACGTATACTCATTGAAGAATAGTCTGGTTTTACAAGGACAAAAGTTGGAACCCAAGTTTTAAATGTTCCCAAGAAACCAAAAGGCCTAATTATTGTTAATAAAAGGGTAAAAATGCTTTAAACATGAATTGGGTTGAGCCGCAAAAATAACACCAAAAGATGGTTCTCCGTCTCCTCATTACAGTAAGCTTGTTCTCCAAGGTTTTAGAATTCCTTATTCTGTGTTCGGACAGGCTTTTGTATAAATATAGGCATGCATTAAAATATCATAAAGCCTATTCGTCCACCATCGTAATCTATTAGAAATTAATCGAATTTGATCCTCGTTCTTTAGGCAATTCACTCAGGGTTTTCTTTTTCTTGGTCAATAATCAAGTATTTTCTAAGACAATGGAGGATTCGAGACACGCAGAAGACAAGCCGTGGCTGGCCCTTCCCTGCCATAACCGAGAGAAGGGATGTTCCATGAGATTTCAAAGCGTTACGAGCAACAATGTTTAGATTATGAACTTGATGCATGCGCTAGTGGAAAACCCATATGCGGATCCTTATCAGGTTTTCTTATCATGGTCGATGAAACTTCTCAGATTTCCATGATCGACCCTCTCACCAAAGCTCGATTTACACTGCCCACAATCCTACCTTCATTGCCGCCTAAACCTTCCACCCACATTGAACCTAGCGAGAGACGCTTGACCCACAAATACCCTGTTCATAAAGCTGTACTCTCTTCCCCTCCTGATCGCAATCCATACGATTACATCCTCATGGTTATACATGGAGAGGAAGGGGAACTGGCTTACTACAGTGCCTTGACCCAAACTTGGATCGAGATTCAAGAAGCTGGACGCTATTACGATGATATTATCTTTCGCTTGGGAAAGTTTTACGCTGTGGACGAGAACGGAAAGGTTATCCTTTGTGAGCCTGGTTTGCCTCCAACCGTTGACAAAATTGCAATGCCATGGCTTCTTCGAGGAAGCAAGGTCTATCCCGTGGTCATGGGGGATGCATTATGTGTAGCTATTAGATTTTTGAAGGAAAACCCTAACGTGGGATATGAAACTTTTTAGTTCGAAGTACACTTGTTGGAGTCATACGGGAAAAGGATGCGTGTCGGAGACATGGGGGATTGGGCAATATTCTTAGGTCAAAACGAGTCAATGGCGCTATCAATTAGAGATGTCAAGGGAGCAGAGGGTAACTGCATCTACTTCACAGACGATAAATTCGATGCATACAAGTATGGAGTCGTTGGTGGCGACGGTGTAGGTGTATATGACACGGGAGAAGAGAGGTTCAAGCCACTGCAATGCTGTCAGAGTGATATAAAGTGTAGTTGGCGTCGACCGGTCTGATTGACACCATATAATAATAATGGATCGTTTTCATGAATATTTGGGACAACAATTTTCATTTTCTTAGCAATTTATTAAATGTCAGCACAATCGACAGCTAGTGTTAATTATAAATAAGACAAAGAAATCACTGATGGCCAAGACTGCGAGCCCCATAAACTTGATTCTATATTAAACAAACAAGCTTATCTGTTTGCTGTGGTCTGTTTCTAATCTATCCCCTAATAAAAACCCTTCGATAAATGAAGTTACAAGCTCTCTGTAATCGCTCCTTTTTTATGAACGCAAATGGAGCGTTGAAAAGAAAATGAAGTACACTGTAGTCAACGATTTGCTTGTTTGAACGGCCTAAACCTTCGGATAAAAACTATTAATTGCAAATGTAAGAGTTGGTTACTGGTCAACACATTTCTGTCCAAGGAATTAGCTTTATGGAAAGAAAAATGTAAACAAATTTCTTGTCTCTGACATAAAAACAGAGAATCTTGCGCTCTCCTTTTTGTTTTTGTTTAAGCGGAATCGAAGTCCTATTTTTTTTCAGATGCAGGGCACCGTTTTCTAGTGTCTATCCAGCGTCAAATTTGGGCCACCAACCTGTCACGTAAACAAATGAGATAGAAATTTTTTTTTTTTTTTTTATGAAGCCATGTAAAATGGTGCATCTATATAAATATCAGGGAAATATTGCTATTTGATGCTACCGGTTTACAATATATATTCTTTTAATTTTAAATCTGTGAAAGAAATTGAATTATGCTAAAAAAATAATTTAAATAAGATTCCAGAAAAAAATTAAAGCAATTATATATTTTATTTATGTTTAACATAAAATTAATTTAAGTTTTAAATTTAAATAAAAATTAATCATTTAATTTAACTTAAATAAAAATGTTTTTAAATTAATTTTATGTTAAACATAAATAAAATATATAATTTCTTTAATTTTTTGAGATCTTATTTAAATTATTTTTTTTAACATCATTCAATTTCTTTTATAGATTTAAAATTAAAAAAATATATATATATATAAAAAACACCAGCACGCATTAGAAATTAGTGTCTCCAAATTATTTGGTTCCACCAAAAAAGGATTATTTCTTTAAAGCCCCTTTCAAATTTTCAAAAATAATAATATTTTCTTGGTATTTATAAAAGTGGCATCATTCTACATGTACGTGGTTCCAAAAAAAATAATTTTTTTATCTCGTTTGTTGACGTGGTATGTTAATGGCTTCAAACTCTTTGACTTCACCAATTTTTACTGTAAATTTCAAATCATCTTCGTGTTTAATCATAAAAATGAATCATTTTTGTAATTAATCAAATTTTAGAATATTTTTATAAAAAAAAAAAACCCTTGTATTAACATGGGTAACTTGAAAAATGTCACCAATTTGCGTTGAACTTGTTGGGACAAATTCAGGTTAATTTCAAATTTTGCATTTACAATGTAGTACAAGTTGTGACAGGGTATCATGTTTAGAAGTATACATTGTTGATGCTAACCCTTGTTTAATTTAGTTATGGCCAGCTCCATGTGTTTCATGCACATATCCACAAATACACACAGTTCTTTTATGATTCACGAAAAACTGGTATTCCACATGACCATCTTGTAAGCCAAGAAAATATTTTATATTGAATTAATGGTTCTAAATTTGTATGCAGATCGACATGCGAAAGCGTCAAGATATTCACAACCGGTCACCTGTCAGAATTCTGGAGACAGCCTCTATTCCGCGATTATTGGGGAAATATAGTCTGCATGAAGATCGGGGGCTGGTTCATGGTATCCAGCTGGCAGGGTGTGGACACTAGCCACGAGCAGACAAAGATATGCTGTATCCATATATATATGTATGGCTAACTTAATAATGCAATGATTCTTGTACCTTCTTTTTTTCTTTTCGTTGTTAATCCCATACTACTGGGGAATGGGTGCTACCCATTGAAATCTGGCATGATGGTTCGTTCTCCTGTGTTAATAAAGCATAAATCCCATCTGTTTACATTGGAACTCCTTGTGATGCTTTACCTGTTTAGAAATTATCTGCATTTACCACTGAAGGATTTATAGAGCATATCTCTCTCTACTCTTAACATTTCGTTTCCTGTTGTTTACAAACATCTATGCAGTATGCCATTTAGAACTCTAATTGCAAGTCTCTTTCTTTCTCCCCTTTTATATCAGCTTAAGGACCTTGTTCATTTTAAACATGTTAGCTAACCATTTCCTGAAATTTTGACATGTACAATATATGCTTATGTTTTGTGGGAACTGCAACGGATTATGTTTTCAAAATTCAACAATGGAGTTTAATCATAACAAGCAAGGACAAAGACGAATATTAACTGCAGACAAAAGTAGAAAAATGCAACACTCAGTAATGGTTATGCAGCTAACTTTGTATAGCTTTGCAGTTGAGTTGTAACTTGCAAGTGCTTTTATTAATTTTCTGAATAAGAGCTGACTCCAAGTTAAGCTGAAACTCCAAAATGAGCCTCGGACCCAGTTTTCTACTGCACAACACTGTCAAAGAATTGCTAACAAAAGAGAGATCCAAGTAATCCATAAAGTCAAGTAAGTGAATAGTATACAAGTTTAGTCCCATCAAATGTGAGAAAGTCAGAATTAATTATGTCACAAGTTGATGAACAAAAGCACCAGCATACAATCAATGTACATTTTTGACTAATTAAACCGACCAAACCAAATTATCATCCATATTAATTATTAAATACAACTTCAAACTTCAGAAAAAAGAAAGGACCTTTGAAAATGTGGGGTGGGGAGGGGGATTCCACATGGGCTGATATGTTGAAACTTGAAAATGGGCCTCCAACAAGTAGGGAACCTTTGAAAAATAATGGAGAAAGGTTTGTATGGAGTGCAGTGCAGAATGACAGATTATTTGGAGTCATTTGAACATTATTAACCTAGCAGGCAGGCATAGGCAGCTTAGTGGATAGTGGCAGTAGCAAGTGAATAGTGAGAGATGTGGGGAAAGAGAGAGAGAGGAGGAGAGTCACATGGAAGTAGAGCTGGAAAGAGATTGAGGTGTATGACAATGATACGCATGGTCATCGGCACCATCATTTCATGCTTTGAAACTAAATAAAAACTCCCTTCCCCACCACACCGCATCTCCTATTCCTTATCCATCATCAGTAAACACAACCAAAACTACTTTCGCGAGATTTTATGGGGTTTCGCCCTATACCTAACACCCAATACTACAAATCACTATGTTCTATATGGCCTCCTCTCTCTCTCTCACACATGACATGCACTGCTTCAACATCTGTCAATTCATTCTTTTTAAAGAAGAAATAGAAAAGAATTCAACCATCTTCCTTTTTTTCCACGATATTCCTATCTCAATCATCACCTCCTTTAGAATTTATCCAATGTTTTCCTTCAAACATGCTCTCCCTCTCTCTCTTATCTTTTATTTTTCCAGGACAAAGAAACGTTCTACTACTATATATAATGTCAGAAGAAATCAGTATGAGAGTGAGATTATGTGGGAATAATTCATCAGGATTCAGGAGTTGTACTAACTAATTTATGTGCACGATATATATAGAGATTATATACGTGAAGATCCTCGTGACTTACCATTATAAAGAATTAAGTACAGCAACATGCTAATGATTTAAGTTTCACAGATAATTTGTCTTTTCCGAAACCTATACTTCTGCAACTGGGTTCCACATGGTTTGCTGATAACTTTTATTTAAATTCTTAAGTTGACAAAGCTGGAGATCATTAGAGTAATTGCGTGATGCTGGCTAACTAGGGTCCAGATATATTCATTTTTTTAATCTCATTTTTAGAGGTATTTTTATTGACCAACTTAATTATCTTAGAATTAAATAATATCATTTACTTAAAATAATTTCTTTGTAAAGTTTTAATGAGAAAATATCAATTTATTACGGGTAACGGCAATACAAACCCTTTGAAATAGAGTATTAAAAAATGAATTAACCAAATAATAATATATATGGGAATTTAATGATGAACCTTGCATATGGTGGTCCGCACGCATCAAAAGTGAAGGGGAGCGAGCGTCTTTAGTTTTGCACACCCTTGTATTAATATTCCTAGGTGCATGGCATGCCCACGTAAATTCAACTCTTTCAATTTGTGTTAATTTCAGAAAGACAATTCATTTTCCATCGTAATGACTACAGTGGGAAGTGCAAAAACTAAGAAAATAAAATTCTAATATTTGTATATAATAATAAATAGGATTGAATCCATAGAAATATATGATGATGTTCATTTTTTTTATGTAAAAAAAAAAAAAGACTTTTAAAATTAAAACAATAATTGCAAATAGAATTGAGAACTCAATAAGATGAAAGTCTAGTTAAAGGAGAATTTATTAGTTCTTTTTCATGTTTGATCAAGATAAATTTTAATAATTTTCAATTAATTAGTTGTAGTGATCGAGTCACGCCCAACAATAATATCTCTTTACTTCTGGATAACTATCCTATAAAGAGGTCTCAAGGTTTAATCTATTAACAATATCCAAAATTAGAGAGTTACTTTTGGATAAATTTCGCTTAAGGTAGCAAAAAGAAAAATTATCCCTAAGCAGTTTTATTTAGGTTTTGACAGATTTATGCGGTAGACTTCGAGGCAATTTTTGTCTATTTTTTCCATGTTCTTGGAGTTAAATCATTCAACTCCTTTAAAAACAACATATTGCAAGTCTAAATCCAAGTTTTGTAATTCAAAATATGATTAAAACAGTGAAGGAAGGTCGAATTAGAGATATTTAAATGGACCAACCCATAAAGCTTGTAAAAAATAATATTCAAATTTCTTTTTCTCTAATTCTTTTGATTATTCTATAAAAATAAATTAATTAAGCACTTAAATAACAAGACTCAAACGAAAATACAGAAATTAATTCAAAATCATGCATCATATACCAATTAGAAGTTTATAATGTTTTTTTTTTTAATTTGGATTGGTGATTGAATTGATCAAACTATCGATTTGTCGATTCGATTGGTTCAATCGATATAATTAAAAATATTAAAATGTCAATAAAAAATAAAAAATTTAAAAATCCCGATTCAATTAATCTTTAATCTAACCAATTCAAAACTATTTTTTAAACCGATCCTCGATCGATTTTCGATCCAACGGTCCATCAAAATTTTTCTACAAACTTAAAAAGAGACAATTATTTTATTAAACATTTTCAAGGTAAAAAAATCCACAGCATAAAAGAATAAATTCTTTAGCATACATAATTGTCACATCAATACAATCGTGGTCAAAAGACTAATTGATAATTCAGTCAATTAAAAGGTTCAATTGAATCTAAAAATTTAGAAAGGATTTAATTAATTTTAAAATATACCTGAAGAGCTTTCGGTACTTTTTAAGAAGGAAAATAAGCAGCGGAGACGGTGAGTTATGGAGAGCAGTTGCAGTCCAACTCCAACACATTGCTCGCAATCATTAAAAATGATGGATTTCCATGCATCGAGCTGTGCGATCATAAAACAAAGTCTCTCCTCTCAACGCTACCCAATACACTTGCTGGTCCCTTCAGTTCTTTAGTCAACCAAATCAAATCCCCATTTCAACAGTAGTCAGTAGGCCCGGTCATCATCTCTCCTTCAAACCTTACCTTACCTATTAGCAAAAATATATAGATATGCCACCCTAATCTTCTCTTCCAACCTCAGCCTGAAATGGAAATTCAATGAAAATGAACAGAAAACCACTAGCTTTGGCACCCACTAATTTGCACAATAAGAACCAATTGTCCCCACAATCGCACCATTGCTTAAAAGCTTTCCAATTTCCATAAAGGAAAAACTAGTTGAAAGTTTTCACAGTCCGCAGGGAACAAAGCGCATGAACTTTTTATTTGTCTTTATAACAAAGCTAAAACTGAGACATGGTTTTGAATTTGTAATGGCCTTTGGGTGACAATTCCTTGATATTACTCCTTTTTTACTTTTCACCAAAGCATCTATTGTGAAAAAAAAAAGTAGCAGAAAGATAACCCTAAACTTTAACTTTGCAGTACTGATTGTATATTCAAGGAGTAAACGGTCAAGAATTCCAGATCTTGTCATTAAAAAGTCAAGGCCCTTCTTTAATTTCTTTGAACTTTTTGATATGACAAGGTTCCCCCTCTTCAACTACCTATATATGTCTCGTATCTACCGTTCATCCTTCTTTGTCAACTGGAATATGGAGCATTTACTATAAATGTTCTATTTACAGAACAGTTGCCTTCCAACCAGTTTTAATCACAAATAATTCAATGGGGTTAAGTCCATTTTTCTTAAGATTAATTAAGCTCCATTATCAACATATGCCACTTGAAATCTGCTAGGAGAATCAAATATATATACATATAAACAGGAAAGTAATTCAGGTGAAGGACATTGATTCACCGGGAGTAATATTAATATCAGGGATTAAGAAGTAATTCACCCTAAACGTTTTGAATGTTCCAATGATTCAATCATGGCTGGCTCTGACAGTCGCTCAGTGTGCCAACTGGTATTGTACCTGGAGAGGCTAACGGGACGTTGAAGGAACAAAGTCAAAATCAGTCTGCAACTTCTCCGAGGTGATATACAGATACTAATGTCTGTTTTTGAAATTTTGAACTGTAAAAACAATTAATTGAATATGGTTGGGAGGTAGGTTTTAAAGCAATAAATGGGGGAGTGCGTGTCATTAATAATCTTTTTACATAGACATGTAACAAAGTTATTTGTGGGAGTTTGTTCTCTCATTTAAATATTAACCGCTGGCCCTGGAAATTAAACAAACATTGCTACTATCAGAAAAAAGCACACATGAAAGAAGAAAGAAAAAACAAAAAAGATAAGGCAGCGATAACACAAGGTTTAAGGAGGTAGCGGATGACGTGCGAGTGATGAGTGCGACGTACCAGTTGACAAAAGGGAAGATTTTGATTTTGGGGTTTTATCTGTCTAAGCCAATCCACAAGCACCATTTCTGATTTTCTGGGTTTTTTTCTGGTGAGGTTCATACGAGAGAGAACAACCAAAAAAAAAAAAGGCAGTCAGTCATTTGGTCATATTATAATGGTGTGGGAAAAGAAGATTGACCTATGTAGTTTACCTTTTAATCTCCTTTTTAACACGTTTGATAGATAAGTCAAAAAGGAATTTTCGGGCTTCAAATTTGAAGCTTCTTCCATGGGTGGCACCTAGGATTCCACACACAGTGCTGTAATTCGTAGGACCCATGAAATTGGCTCCTTTCCACCCGAATATACTAATTAACATCGCACTGCTTTTCTAGATAATGTCTTAAAATCACATTGAAATTACCAATTAAGTTGAGAGGGTGATCTCATCATGTTAAGTGAAGACAATTTTGAGGCAAAGAGTATAAGCATAGGGGCACAGTCCAAAGCAAGAAATTGGGTTGAGTGAACGAGGGTTGTGGAATTATGGGCAAAAGATATAACCAAATGAATAATGAGATGAGATGCAGGAGGAGGAAACAAAGTCCATTAATAGTTGATAAAAGAAGAAAAGTTGTGAGTGGAGTGATGTAGCAAAGAATTAAAAGCAACTGCGAAATTTTAGCACTTATGGCTCACTCATAGGGTGTCATTTTCTCATAAATGAAAAAGGATGGAGACGATGTAATTCACTTAATTCAATTTACCATTGCTGGTGGTAGATTTGCCGCTACTTTCAGGGCTGGCTATATATTTTTTTTTTACCTGTAATTTTTAAGCTTTACCTGGTGTCACTTTCAATTTCTTTTTCCTACCATTGCTTCTTCAATATTTCTTTGGTGCCACCTAATTCTAAAGGTGTGCAATCGTTTGTGAATTGATCAATACTGTTTCTTTGACTAATTTATTGACGAATGCTCGAAATTACACTCATGCAAATGTGGATTTTAATAATATTGAGTTGGGAAAAAAGACTGATATGAAGTTGAGCTTTTCTTTTTTTTGGGTACAAAAGAGGATGTTGAGTTTAAAGTCTCAACTAAAATCAAAATCACTACTTAACATTGATCTCGTAATAAATATCACGCACTCCGTCAGGTGCCTGAGTGACTACGTGTAAGTCGATTACACACTCTTTAGCCCATTTAGACATCGCATCTGTCGTCATGTTCATCATCCTTGTCACATGCCTAATTTGAACCTGCCAATCCTTTTGCATCCAATTGCATATCTCCAAACCCACCCTATGAGACCTCATCTTCTCAACTTCAAGTATTGTATCCATGGCACTCTTACTATTGCTCTCGATTAGCAACGTACGCACTCCTTTGTCCCACATTATTTTAACGCCATCCAAAATCGCTTGAAGTTCAGCGTCCAAAACCGAACACACTCCCAAGTTGCTGCCATAACCAAATACCCAATTGTAACAGCCCGATTTTCAATGGTGTCGAAAACAGTGATTTTGGGACTACAGTTCCGACGAGTCAAGTCATAAATATTAGTTATTTAAATATTTGTGATGTCACGAATATCGTATTAAATTTTGGTTAAGACATTTTATTGTTTAGATAATTAATTAAGCAAAAAAGAACTAAATCGTAAAAGGTACAAAAGTAGAGTTAATAAACTAAAGGGATCAAATGAATGAACAGGCCTAAAGTATTTTAATGTGTGCATTACAATGTAAAATATTAAAGATAAGTGAGATTAATAAAGTTAAACAAATGATTAATTAAGTTAATTAAGAAAGTCCAATTATTTACAAAATGCCATTAGGTATAAAAATTAAATTAAAAAGAGAAAACGAGAATTTTCACTTCATCTTCTTCATACATTCGGCCAAGATGAGAAGAAATTAGGTTTTTCCATTTCCAAGTTTGAGTTTTGATTTGGGTAAGCAGATGATAGTCGTTTTTAGTAATTTTTATGTTTTTTAATCCGTATCAGCTTAATCTAGCTAATCCAAGGACCAATTTGTAAATATGTCAAATGTTATGAAATTTTCCATTGTTGAATATGCTTGTTCTTGAAAGCTTGTGATATATTTGAATGCTTGATGCTTGGGTTAAATCTTTTTGTAAAGTGATTTTGGATGGAATTAGGGTTTAATGAGTAAAATGATAAATAGAGAAATTTGTGTGCATTTGGTGTGAAATAATTGAAGTGTAGGGACTTGTCGAAACCTATGATTGTTTGGCTGGTGTTGGTTGTGTAAGAGGAAAGGTTATTTTGCATGTATCGTGTTTAAGGACTAAAATGAATAAAAGTAAAAGGTTAGGGAATTTTACCAAAAAGGATCGAATTATGTTATATGTTCTGATTGAGTATTTTAATGCAAGAAATTGAATGATTTGTGGATGTAGACTACTATTCTGCTACAGATTACGAAAAAGGGAAATTGGCAGATTAGTCCCTAAAGTCTTTCCTAAACTGCAATCCAGTCTGGTAAGTTCGTAATGTAAATTTTACTTAATATTTCTTGTATATATATTGTCAATGTTCAGCAAATTGGAAGCATTTGGCATTGACGAGATCGAGCAAATGAAATGAAAAATATAATAAGCTTTATGCCGTTGAAAAAGTACCAATGAGATGACTAGGGTACCGCATATGTTACGAGTCCTCGACAGCTTGTTTGAGCAGCATCGTGATTTGGAAAAGAGATATGAATACTAAATGGATTATAGGCACTTCGATGGCTGGGACTTATGCTTTATGCATACTCCTGACAGCTCGTGTGAGTAACATCATTAAGGGGACAGTTTACGGACAAACACCGTACCAATGGTTAGGGTACCGCATATATTGTGAGTCCTCGACAGCTCATGAGAGCAGCATCGAGTACTGGTAATAAAAAGTTATAAACAGGGAAATGAAAGTTGTTTTTAACTTAAGAAACAATGAGATTATCTTGGCTCGGTTGAGCTATAGTTGCTTATTACAAATGTCGGTAACTCCTTAAAACTATCGAACTTACTAAGCTATGAAGCTTACCAAAGATGTTGTTGTTTTGTAGATCATTTTGCTGATTGAAGATCGGATCATCGTCATCTCTTCGAAGTCACATTGTCGCGGAGTTTGTTGGTAGTTTTTGCATCACTCGATCTTATGACATGTACTAGGATGATGTTTTCTTTGCTTATGTACTTTGGATTGAAAAAATCTTGTTATGTTGATGAATGAAGCAAATGCATGTTGTTTAAGTTGGAATATGAACTTAAAAACACTATGATATGGTTTGGAATCTATGTATTTCGTGTTAGCTTAATGCATATTAATGTCATTAATGTTTGAGTTGATAAACTTGTGTTGTGTCATGATTCGTGTGATTTTGCATACTTGTTTCGGTAGAACCCATGCATGTTTCGGTAGATGTACAGGGTAGGAGAGAGGTTGCTCACTGACTTGGGTTGTATCGGTAGATGAATAACAAGTATCGGTAGTCATGTGTTTAGAAGTATCAGTAGTTTGCATACTTGTATCGGTAGAAATAGCAAGGTAAGATTTCAGCTCTTTGGAGTTTTTAGTATCGATAAAGGTAAGACTTGTATCGGGAAAGGAGTCACTTGTATAGGTAGAACTGTCACTTGTGTCGGTACAAAGCTGCACTATTATTGAACTATTTACTGACTTGACAACTACTAATACTTGTCCAATATGTATCGGTAGAAGTCTTCAAAAATGTCAAAAATGACATTTTTACCCTTATTAATTTTTGTTTATAATCAAATAATGATTTATAACGTGTGGAATAAAATCCTTTAATAGAAATAAGGTCTGAATAATATTATGTAAAGATGAATAGTGATAAGTGAATAGTAAGACATCGAAATCCTAATCGATGATGGTTTTCGAGTTTAGGGTGTTACACCAATCCCCACTAAGGCCTCTCACCAAACCTCAACTGTAGTATTACCAAACTTAACATCCACTCCACCATCCACATTAAATTTCATCCACCCACTTAGAGGTTTCTCCCACGATATGGATATTTGTTCTTGCAAAGTTGTCCCTATTTTGATTGACCCCCTAGCCCAAGACCAACTAGACATGACAATATCATTAGTACTAAAGTGTTTATCAATAAAGATAGCCAAGTTTCTACCTTTCCATAACCTCCAAACTACATTAGAGAACATGATATCTCACCTTACCCCCTTAACTAACAAATCATCCTCATTCTTGATGTTAAACAATAAGTACTATTCGAAATCAAGAGTAAAGAAAACAATATATAAACTAGTGGAAACCAACCTTTTCCAAGTTGCTTGTGCTGATGGACGGCTTCTTAAAGCATGATTAATGTTTTCTAGCACATGACCATACATGTAACAGGATTAGTCATTTGATAATATTCTTTGGCACCTTTCTTCATTAGTCAACACCCTCCCATGTGTGCACGATCATAGGAATTGTCTTATTCGTTGTGGCACCTTCACTTTCCAAATAATCTTCCATTTTGTATCCACACCTGTCCACAAATTTTGATTAAAAGCTTTATAACCCCCTGAGACAGTGTAACACCCTGATTCGACAGCTTTCCAATAGCAAATATCTCTTTCATCACTTTCCAAGCGTGGACAAGATTCAACCATCAAATGAATGATATGGTGAGGTAATTCACCAATGAAACACGACCAATTCCAATCACCTTTTGGTGTCACAATTGCATAAATCATAGCATTTGGAAATGTTGATTGTGGTACAGTATAATACTCACTCAAAGGACCCAAGTCTCTAAACCAGACGTCTATTCAAAATTTTACCTCTCGACCCGTTACCACCTTTCAGGCTTTCCAATCGCTCTTCAGTGACCGCCTAATATAGGTGCAATTACTAGAAGGTAAACACTCTGGTATACGTTTAGTTACCTTATATTTTGATCACAAAACTTTCAACCAAAATGACTCCCTGTTGTTAATGAAATTAATTCCCAATTTCATCAAGAATGCTTTATTTTGGCTATGTATATTCCTAAATCTGTGACCCCTTTTATCAACTGGCATGCAACATTTGTCCTAACCCACCAAAGA
The DNA here is from genome assembly GCA_039519145.1 of Kokia cookei. Taxonomy (NCBI): domain Eukaryota; kingdom Viridiplantae; phylum Streptophyta; class Magnoliopsida; order Malvales; family Malvaceae; genus Kokia; species Kokia cookei. The sequence continues at coordinate 14,088,138 of CM076902.1, read as the reverse complement.
GATCTTCCGTTCATTCCTCATAACACCCCATACAAACTTCCTTATTAATTTCTCGATTTCCATGCACACCCCTTTTGGTAAGAAGGCTGACTGCATAAAATAATATGGGATAGTAAATAGCACTGATTTAGCTAAAGTCACTTAGTCAACTAGAGATAACAACTTCGCATTCCATCCACTCAACCTTTTTTGGATTTTTTCAACTATGAACGAGTACGTTGAGTTAGTAACACGCTTACCAAGATATCTCCCCAAATCCTCAACTCGCTCCATTCCAAGGGTATTAATTATTTGGGTTGCCACCACATTATCAACTATTGTTTAAAAAAATACTTGAGATTTGGATTTGTTCACTCTATGCCCTGAGCATCTTCCAAACTTCTGTAAAATTTCATTCACCATATTGGCTTGATTTATGTCTACCATGTGAAGTTGAGCTTTAGAAAGGGTTGAAGGAGCCCTTTCATCAGTATTAATTGGGTGTTATAATGAAAGCGGTTCACGCTGTATAAAGTACGAAGAGTCACTCAATAGAGGTTAATTCATAAATTAAATGGTTTGAAAAGCCACTTTATTGCGTAGTGAAGGCATTTAAGGCAATATTTAGGGTAGGGAATTATTATTTTGTACTTATTTAACGTTCTTCCTAGAGGAGTGGGTATTTATTGAAGAAAATATATTTGGATTGGGCACATATCTCATGAAAATTTCATTTTAAGGTCCAATCCTAAACCCGACTTAGGTGTGGGTCAGATGTGACTTTCTTAAGGTTGGTGAGCGTAAGTAGTGATAATGGTGTAGGCCCTATTCTTAAGGCATAAGGGATGTTCTAGCATAAGGGTATAACGATTGTCCTTCTTAGTTGAATAATAGCTTTTAAAGTGAGTTGTTTTGAAACTATTATAATATGTCAATAGAGTGATGTCTTGTTAGTGATTACCGAGATTCTTGTCGCTTGAAATACCACTATGAGGATACAGTCATTACTTGTGTGTTTTTTTAATTTCAAAACTACACTTTTAATGGACATAATTGCTTACTTTTAACATGGTCTTATTTAACCGACCAAAAATTCATTGCTCCCGAGAGTTTTTTCTTCTTTTATCCTTTCACCAACTTGTCATATTTATATCTATAAATAGAAGACTTGAAGCTTTTTGGGAGGTACTTTCGTGCTTCTTGAGTTTTTCGTCTAGTTGTTGATACATCTTTTCACTCTTCTATAATTTTCAAATATAGCTTCTTTTTATCTTTTGGTAAAATTTTCCTTTTTTTTTCCTTTGTTTTTGATATCTACTTGCATTGCATCCATACTAGATCATTCTATAAAATTTAAGAAAGGTAAAAGGAAAGTACGATGGGATGATATCCCCAATCTAAGTAATCGTGTTTCCTATATTGCTATAGTAGAGGACGTATTACAGGTTCTTCACTCGAGAGGGCTTGAGGATCCTCATTATTGGTACAAGTTCACTATTAGATAGAGAGAAGGCAAGCACCAACTCACGATAATCGTTGAAATTTTGAATGCATCCAACTTACGATACGCACTTGGCGTAGTCAATCAGTTACTTGTTGTAATTTTACGCATTAAAAATTTCAAGGACGAAATTCTATTAAGGGGAGGAGAGTTATAGCACTCCAGTATTGGCAGGTCCTAAGTTTTGGCGAGTGGACTTAAAACAATCTGTGTGGCATAGTTCTATTCGCCCAATTGTTTCTTTTGGGAGTACAAGATGGGTGCATAGCAGACGTAGGGATATTAGGTAAAGATTGATCTCAAAATGTGTTGAGCTATAAAGAGAAAGAATTCGATAAAAGTATTTAGGGAAATTGCAAGTTGGGTTAACGCCAAGGGTATTGTCAGCCAAGTTCAATTGAGCTACAGTGCTAGTTACATTGTAAAGAATCTGATTAAGAATCAATAGAATAGATGAATCATGTATAAAAAAGTTTATTGGATGATCATTTATGTTCTTCTCAAGGATTGTGGACCATAATAAAGACATTCCTGAAAGAATGTGACACATGTCAAATTACAATGAGGATTTAGGTTGTATATATATGTATTCAGGTTAAGAAAAGGGGGAGTTTTCTTCTTCCTTCTAAAGTGCTCCTATTTGATTCTTAAGGAACCAAAAACATTTCTTTCTCCTTTAAGCTAGAAATTGTAATTCTAAATTTTATTAATGGTTACTCCATGTCAAGGAAAGTTTTATGGCGCTGAATGTTAAGTCATGAAAGATTAAGTCTATATGGGTGTATGAATATTAAGATGAAGAAATAAGGCTTTGCATAGGGGTTATATGTGCTTGAGATGATGGTAAATGGTATACAAATGAATTTTAATGGTGTTCTTATGTTTTGTAAGTAATGGTTGTTGTAGTTTCATGATGGATGTTTGAATATGGAGTTCAAGTTGTTATAAGTGGGTGTTAGGTGAGTCTCTGTGCTGACTTTTGTATGTGTACTGTTCATGTAACACCACTATACCCTGTTCACACGTATAAACCCGATATAGAAGCATTACATACAGTATCAGAGATTTTAACACGAGTATAACAATTTTTTTTTAAATGATGTGTTTTAAGTTATTTTATTCAAAATACATCATTTCAATTCATTAACTCGTAGTAATCCAAAACAATATTTATAACCACCCACTGAAGACACATAATAGTATCATTTGTACATGCCATTTTTACCAAAAGTAATGTACCTAAACTGAAGTCTTCCAATAGTGATGTGATGTGATGAGAGGTCCCCTAGCTTGACTTCCACTTCTCGTAGCTTTTTTACTTACGCGTTAAGCCGATGAAGGCTTAGTAAGCACTACAAAAGTAATGAATGATCATTTAAGTACTCATGCATATAAACTTCACGTCTTACTTACATGTAACCTGTAACTTACCACAATGGCACAATATACACTTTTATCCACTTTCTGTAACTTAGCCTATAGTAGACTATCAGAGAACCGTTAGGATATACGGAACAAACAGAGAGTACCAAAGTACTAATAGAGAGCACATAAGTACTGTGCAACAGAGAAAACACACAGTGTTAAACAGAGAGTACACAAAGTACTAATCAGAGATCACACACAATGCTAATAACAGAGAGCGCGCTAGTGTTCCTTAATGGCATGCCACTAATATCACAATGGTTTTAATTTGTCTACTTGGGCACAATCTCAATTAGCATCATTTCTCATAAATGATATATCTCACATAAATACATCATCAAATACTTCACATTTATATTTTCAAAGCTATTCACTTGCGTCACATTCACTAAATTATTTATATCTTGAGCTAAAGAATTCGAAATCATAATCTGCTTAATGTTTCTGAAACTAGACTCAATCATGTTTTTACCATAAAATTTTCAGAATTTTTACTTCATCCAATTTGTACAGTAAATTCTTTCAATTTACCCCTTTGCTGCTGCCTGACAGTTTCGATCTTTCTTCACTAAAAATTATCTATCTTTTAGTACAGAGATCAAATAATGTTCCTGTTTGTTTCTATTGAAAATAGACTCATTAAGGATTCAGTCATATTAATTTCAGTCGCTAATAATTTTTCTATATTTTTCTATGATTTTTCAAAGTCACAACAGGGGAACTCGAATCTACTCTGACCTTATTACACTAAAACTAATATATCTCGAAATATACAGTTCCTTTTTTTCACTGTTTCTTCCATATGAAACTACACTCAATAAGCTTTAATTAAATATATAATTTGACTCTTAACTCATTATATAAAATTTTTGATGAATTTTCGAAGTTAATCCTCTGTTCTGTCCAAACTGTTTTACTAAATCACACATTAATCCCTTCATTTTATCATTGTAAATATTCAAATTATGTACCTATCTAACAATTTCTATGCTAATAATTCATATACCATTAGAGAAATTAAGCTATAATTCAAAACTCTTGTAGTACTTACAACAAAAAGGCTGATTTCCTTCTCTTTTCACTCTTTGCTCTTCTCTTTTCCTTTCTCTTCAATTAGATCTTTGCCTCTCTTCTCTTTCTCTTCAATTTCACATAAACACATATAAGCTATAAGCTATAATTCAATAATTTTCATGCTAAATAACAGTAAAATACATGTATGTCATGAGAATTTAACATTTTCTTACCTTAAACCTTGAATTTAAAATTTCTCAATTTAATCCCTATGCTCTCTAACACCTCAAAATGAATTCTATAAGAAGTTTGAGGTGTCTAATAACCCCCTTCTATACTTTTCTTTCAGAAATTTCAAAGAAAATAGAAGATTTTGGAGCTTGGAGGGCTTAAAAATGATGGAAGGACCTATTTGGAATAAAATCAAAAGTTGGATGGAAGAGAGAATGGCATGAACGGTTACACTATGAAAAGAGCTGATATTTTTTACTTTTAATTGATTTTTAACCTTTCTCAAATTCTCTAGAAGTCTCACTTAAAATATCTCACTTAATAAAAATGGAAAAATTGCACTCTTAGTCCTTGAGCCTTCCAACTTTACACTTTGGCCCAAAACTTTGCCTCCAAAAATATCTTCCACCAAATTACTCTTTTGCCCCTCCTTAATCAATCTAATTCCCATGATGACTCAAAATTCAATTTGGATAATTCGTTATTTAGTCCCCCATATTTTCTCTCATTTACTATTTAATCCTTAAAATTTTCTTACCTGCCTTACTTCAACTAAACATTTCTAATTCTCAATTCTATTTTATCACTCAAATTCGGTTCAAAAACGCGGATGTTATAGTTCATACCCTGATATTTATAGGAAACTAATTGAAATGTGAAGTCGAGATCATGAAAGGTATAGTATGTTATGTATGTGACTATACAAGTGATTACTGAAGGATATTTATGATTGTATGAACGTTTGTTGAGGATAGTATGTATATATGGTATGGAATCTGATAAGTTCAAATACGTGATGAATGGTATATAAGTAATGTGATGTTGAAGTATGGTTGTATAAGTATGTCTGGATTGTATACTTTGAGACGTGAATTCATTTGGGTGTATATTGGTGAACTAATATATTGATCTTAGATTGTGTCAGTGTATGAAGAGTTTATAAAGTGAGTTTGCGTTGTCAGTGCATGAAGAGTCTGTAAAGTGAGTCTGTGTCTGGTTATCGCAGTGGTTACTAATAAAGTCTGTCGAGACAAAAAACACGAACTCTGAAATGAAATTTTGAAGGAAAAGTTTATGGTCATGACACTTTTTGAAAGGAACTAAAGGATGGTAATTACCTAATGGGGTTCTTTGTGTGTCTCAAAGTGATGATTGACAAACCTCATGCAAGTGAGTTTACGCAAATACATATCGTAAGCATGACATTTATGAACAACCTTTGTGGCGCACTCTGAAAGAACTACCTTCGTAGCAAACTCTGAATGAACTACCTTTGTGGCATAACCTAAAAGGAAGTCTTTTGTGGCGAGTTTTGTATTAAGCTAAATGGCGCAATCAATGTGGCTCTTATGTGTAGTTAGTAAAATTTGTATGATATAAGGCATCTATTGATTATATAGTAAAGTACGATATAATACTAAGATTTGATTAAAGATAATGAACTGAAAGGATGTAGAGAAGTAATGGGTTATTGTAACACCCTTATACCCGATTCCCGTATATAAATCTGGTATAGAAGCATTACATTAAGGTTCGATACAGAAAAAAAAATCGAGTGACAAAAAATCTTTCATTTAATAATTCATTTCTAAGTTTATTTGGATCAAAATATCATTTAATAAAATCTACTAAGGATACATATATGAACCATTGTACATGTCATTTCTAAATTTGAGCACCAATGATGATATGATGTGATAAGAGGTCCCAAGCTCGATCCTAACTTCTTGTACCCTTTATACCTACGCGTTAAGCCGGTGAAGGTCTAGTAAGTACTACAAAAGATTATAAACAAACATTTAAATGATTTCATTCATAATTCACTTGCATTACTCACATGAATCATATAACTTACCACATTGGCTAATTTCACAATTGTGTCACTTTTCACAATTTGGTCCACTGTAGACTATTATAGAACCTATTGGATAAACAGAACTAACAGAAAGTACCGAAGTACTTAACAGAGGGCACATAAGTGCTGGGTAACAGAGGGCACACAAAGTGCTAATCAGAGGACACACAAAGTGCTAATAACAGAGGGCACACACAGTGCTAAACAGAGGGCACGAAACGTGCTAAACAGAGGGCGCGCTAGTGTTCTTTAATGGCATGCCACTATTATCACAATGGTTCTAATTAGTCTACATGGGCATAATCTCTCATATTCATTATTTCTCATCATTTCACATATCACATTTACATTTCTATTTACATATACATAATCATCATATACCTCTTTACTCTTATTTTCACGTTAATTTTCAAAGTTTTTCACTTGCATCAAAGTCACTAAATTATTTATATCTTGAGCTACAGAATCCAAAATTATAATCCGCTTAATGTTTCTGAAACTAGACTCAATCATCTTTTTACCATAAAATTTCCAGAATTTTTACTTTAGCCATTTTGTACAGTAAATTCTTTCAATTTACCCCTTCTCTGTTGCCTGACAGTTTTGACCTTTCTTTACTAAAAATTGTCTATTTTTTTGTACAAAGATCAAATGATGTTCCTGTCTATTTATTTTGAAAATAGACTCATTAAGGATTCAACCATATAAATTTTAGTCTCTAATAATTTTTCTATATTTTTCTATGATTTTTCAAAATCAGAATAGGGGAACTCAAACCTACTCTGACCTTGTTACACAAAAATAGTATATCTTGAAATATAAAATTCTTTTTAATTCACTGTTTCTTCCATTTGAAACTACACTCAATAAGCTTTAATTACATATATAATTCGACCTTTAACTCATTATATATAATTTTTGGTGAATTTTCGAAGTTAATCCTCTGCTCTGTCCAAATTGTTTTACTCAATTACATATTAATCATTTCATTTTATCATTGTAAACATTCAAACTATGTACCTATATAACACTTTCTATGCTAATAATTCATATACCATTAGAGAAAATAAACTATAAATCAAAACTTTTGTAGTACTTATAACAAAAAGGCTGAATTTCCTCTCTTTTACCCCTTGCTCTATTCTTTTCCTTTGTCTTCAAATTGATCATTGCCTCTCTTCTCTTTCTCTTCAATTTCACATAAACACATATAAGCTATAAGCTATAATTCAATAATTTTCTTGCTATATAACAATAAAATAAATGTTTGTCATGAGAATTTAACCATTTCTTACCTTAACCTTTGAATTCAAATTTTCTCAATATGAGATTTGAGGTGTCTACTAAATCTCTTTTATGACTTTATTTCAGAAATTTCAAAGAAAATGGAAGGTTTTGAAGTTTGGAAAGCTTAAAAATGATGGAAGGATCTATTTGGAATAAAAGCAAAAGTTAGAAATGGAAGAAAATGGCATGGACGGCGAACATAATGAAAAAGATGATATTTTCATCTTTTTAATCACTTTTTCCTCTAGAATTTTCACTTAAAATATCTCACTTAAGAAAAATGGTAAAACTGCACTTTTAGTATTTGAGCCTTCCAACTTTACACTTTAACCCAAAACTTTGCTTCAAAAAATATCTTCTACCGAATTACTTTTTGCCCCTCCTTAATCAATCTAATTCCCATGACGACTCAAAATTCAATTTGGATAATTCGCTATTTAGTCCCCCATATTTTCTCTCATTTACTATTTAATCCTTAAATTTTTCTAACCATCCTTATTTCAACTAAACATTTCTAATTCTCAATTCTATTTTATCACTGTTCCAAATCCGGTTCAAACACACGAATGTTACAGTTATCATTGAAAGTTTGTTTTGAATAAATGTTCAAATCTATGGGTTAGAAGAAGATATTTATCATTTGTGTATGTGCTCTATATGACTATGATGGTATGATGGTTTTGAATTAAGTATGTGCACGAAATGACATTTTTGGATGACACGGATCATTGAATAAGAAATTTGGCATAGATATATAAATGTTCAGCTTGAAGGGCATACGTGATGTGTCGAAGTCATCGATGGATAAAAGAAAAGATTCTAAAATAAGTTATGGTATCTCACGTGTATAAAAGAACAAAATTTGAGAAAATATTCGCAAGATGTAAAGTTAAAGGATAAGAACGATAAGATCATCATTATGATTCATCAACTGCAACGTGTGAGTATCATTAGGGCAAATGATATTTCTCTCACTAAGTTATTATGGGCTTATTTGTGTGTGTTATATCACATTGTGAGTTTACGTTAGGAAGGATGATTCCAAGATTACGCCAAATGAAGTGGTGTATCAAGTTATTATTCATACAGAGTAGGCTTGATGGCGTATTCAAAGTCAATAGTATTACTTAGAAATCTATATTTTGGGATAGTTGTAATAGATGTAGGGCGATTTACATAGTTTGAGGTGCAAAGAGCTACTTGGTGGAGGGTGTTTCACGCACTGAATGGTCCGGAGAGCCATTTGGTTAGCAGGTTGGAGGTGGTTAAGGCAACATTTGGGTAGAGTTTTAGTTTGCTATGTTTGTCTATTGTTCTTCGTATTTATAGATGGAGAAAGGCTTGAATGGAGTTTCATCTAATTAATGCCGTTTTTCTTGTGAAGTTTAATCTTAGATATGGTTTAGGGTGGGGGCTAAATTTTGCAAATTTTTTAAGCAGATTGGGAAGCTGGGTCAAATTTTAGTTACACGATTATTAAATAAACGAGACTGGGATACTTCACCGATGCGAAATGGGGTAGAACAAGTCTGTAAGTCGAAGCAAAGCAAGTCATATAATTTTCTTAATGCTACTTATCACGAATGCGCAACGAGTAGCCAAGGTAAAAATTGTGGAGGAGCGTAGCTCATCCGTTATATATAATCCCCAACAAGGAGCACACAGGTATAACAACCGACTGTGTAAATGGAGGGTTTTCGTCGCTCTAAAAGTTTGGCATATCATTAAATCCACTAATTGTGGTTGTCCACGCCTAATCTCCCTCGGATAAAAACACCTACCTGCACAGCTCTTCCATGATCCCGGACTTATATATTCTTTTCTAATGCAAAGGGCGAAACCCATGTCTGCAATAATGTGAAACCGATCAAAACCCTTTTTCCTCAGTTTCAGATGTGTGCATATAAAGAGAGAGCGTTGGGGTATTATGAGGGCGTGTTTCATCAGAAACGAGGCGGGTGGGGTACTAGTGGAAGGTGAGATGAGGAAGGCCAAAAAAAGACTGAAGGGAGAGGTGGGTTTTTCACCAGTAACGAGGGAAGAGGAGGGAATAACCATGATGATGAAGATGATCCTTTGATCCTTCTGAATTTGCCCTTCCCTTATAGGGGAATGAACCATCCAATCTTAATTATTTATTTTATGCGTCTTTTTTAGTCTGAAAAACACCCCTTATCTTCCTCAGTCCTTCCACCTCCCTCTTTAATTAATGACGCCATCTCACTCTCTCACTTATTTACTGTTCTTCCTTCATTGCATCTTAAATAGGAGAACCCCATCAGCATCTACTCCACTCTCCTGTTATCATTTATACACTCTCTTCTTCCCTTCCCTTCCCTTCCCTTCCCTTCCTTTTCGCGTCTCAGTGGTGAATACAAGGACAGTTAGTTTATCTATTTTAATCTGCTTTCATGGGGGTTTAGCAAAGGGCTTCTTACAGAGTTTATTGGCATTCTGTCCACCTCCTCATCATGGAAAAAGTCCTTATTTTTCCCCTCTGGTTTTTCATGGAGGTGGGCATACTGCCAACTGGGCTCTGTTGGCTTCTCTTTGTAAAATCCTTGTGATGCATTTCTTCCAGCTTTCGTCTCACACTGATGAACTTCCAGGTAAATAACATGCATAACATCTGTACCATGATCTCCATCTATATTTTACAGTTTTTTACTATTTTTCTTTCGGTGAACAACGATCATGTTCGTGGCAGGTTTAGTGTTGGCACCTTCTGGTTATCTATGTATTGCTAGGTAACTTCACTACATGCGAAAAGAAATGGAATGAAGAACATTTTACCATGTATTTGGTACTTTCATTATTCTAGCTTCTGCTACTTGCAGGTTTTGATTATCAGTAGTTAGATATGTACTGACTAGTCCACTGAGGTTTGAGGGTGCGTGCCACCAACATGAGCCACTACCTTCTGTTTTCTTATTTCTGTAACTGGTCTTATTTTAAACCGCCTTTCAGTCTTTGACTGCTAGTTAAGAACCCTTACTAGTTTTTACAGATTCATTTTTCTCTACTCTCGTCTTTCCCAAGCATCAATACTTGTTGCAGTTGCAGAACTTCCATGTGGGGTTCCATAATCCATTTAGGGTTTTATGATTAGCTTCATGTTTATGTAGTTAAGGTCCATGAAACCATTTGTAAATGTTTAAGGATCGATCCCTGAATTTGATATCCAATTCCAAGTAAACCCCTTCGAAACAAAAGGGAAAGTGCGTGGAAATTGCATAGTTATCCTTGAAAACAGAAAAAAAAAACCTCAAGGACGGGAACAAGAAGATTTTGTCAGAGTCGCATCAGACCCAAATGATGATTCTATTGAAGGGTTTTAATGAAAAACTTTTTATTATTAATTTTTTGGTTTCTTGAAAGGTTTATGAGCAAGTTAATTATCAGATATCAGATTACACAGGATCTTTAATGTTCATGGCCTCATGCATGATTGCGCCACCAACTTCAAAAATGTCAGTCATTTATTTACTGTGTATATTATTTTATTAAATCATACACGGTGCACTAATGAATCTGTAGGGCAGGGCCTCTTTTATTTAGGGGCAGCTAGCCCTAGTACCGGTTGCATTTTCTACACTCTCCTAAACACCTTATACGTAGCCTCATGATTGAAATACTGACAGACACGTTTAAACTATTGTTTAAACGCAAAGAAGAAAGGGGTAGGTAAACATCCAATCACCTAGTTTATCTCCACATCGATATCTTCACTCTTCTGCTGTATAATTGAGCTTGGTGAGAAGGAAGTTGAAGCGGATTGGTGGTGAGGATGCAAAAAGTATGAGTATGTACGTAAACATTGGGGATGGTTATTAATGCAGGATTATAAATAAAAGTATGAGATTTGAATTGAAGTCATCGCACTGTTGTCAAAATTTTATTTTTAAATAATATAAGAATTTAAACAGTAAATGCGTAACATTATCTAAAATGTGGTATAAGGTATGTTTTTATTAGGTCTATACAGAGTAGGTGCATGAGCTTTGAACGTGTACAAATGGAGGATATTGGTGAAGTCGGAGGGGGATGTAAGGTAGCTACACTGCTGGGTCGGAGCAGGAATTATGGGTTTTGAGGTTAATGGAGTGGAGCCAGTGCACCTTGACTACTTACTATTTGCTGCATACATAGAGAGGGTTAGGGTCAATGGGGGAGAGAATTTTGGTCAAGAGTACGACTAGATAAAAGATGCTTATGACTCAATCAGTGGGGACCATTTAGACTCTTACATTTCAACTTGTTTTCCTTTCTTTACGTTATAGTTTTTGTTGGGGTAAGTTCTGGTGGTGAGTCGGCCCTGCAAAAAAGTTGTTCGAAGAGGTATTTTGTTTTATCGTCAGTTATGTCGCCTCTTCTTCTGGCCCTCTACCCTTAACAATCTGAATCTGGACGGAATTTATTTAATTTCTTCTCCATCATAAAAAAAAAGATTATTCACTTTAAATATTATTCTTTTCTGAATGGTAGTGTTATGTGGCAAGGCTGATTTGCTTCCATTATAACTAGCTCCACTGTGAATGGATTATAAAATGCTGGTTAAGAGCGCATATAATCCTCTTCAATTTGTTTGAGATGGTTTAAATATTTTAATTTAATGAAATTGGGTTTAGTATTTTAATTTTTAATTCAATGAAAAAAATCTACCAGAAATGCATAGAAAGGGGGGGGGGGGAATAAAGTGACGGTTGGGCTATCAATGTCGAAATCAAAAGAAATTGGGCCTTAATGATTCGTCCCATTAACGGTTGGGTTATCAATGTACTTGTGCATTACTGTTCGATCCCATTGCGACAAGGGATTCAAACCTAGGAGTTAATTTAGGAATAGCATCCCTTATGCCATTTCGTTTTAACTAATTTTTATTTTTCAAATAGTTAACAAGGTTCGCATAACAACCCATTAATTTATACCAAAATTCTAACTTCCGCTTCATCGTAAAGCTTCTCTACTCTTGAAACAGAAGAAAAATGGTAGCACTTTCTGCTACAATGGTGATACTTAGGCGAGTTCCGGCTAAACCAATAACCCCTCCCCGGTTGTTTGGGGGAAAGAGAAGAAAAAAAGTTTGTACTTCGTTTGTCTAACCATAAAGGAATATATATACAAAGATCCAATCTAATCCGTCACAAGTAATGACAAATCAGAGCTTTGAGGTGCATGCATGTGATGGCGTAGGCTATCTCAATCTTAATCTATAAGTTGGATTCTCCCATACCACATGTTGCACCCGCAAGAGAACGTTGATATGAGAAAGGACTGGCCAATATCCGCCTTTGTATAGGCGGAGCAGCACCAATTTGCCCCGGCTCATTAACAGGCATTAACTCTGCTGTTGCACTCGCGCGTTGTTTTGTGGCATCGTCCACATATAGCAGATCATCAATCCTTGCTGTTATGTTGAAAGCTAAGCTTTCCATCACTCTCGAATAGCTCTCAAGGATTGCTTGTCCTACATCCTACAATAACCAACAACAATTTTACTCTGTTCTCTTTGCCTTTAGCATATTTCAACAATCCCCAAAAAGAAAAAGGAAAAAAGATGATGCAAGTTAGTTACATAAAGAAAAATCATGCGAAATCTTAAAGAATAAAGACATGTTATAGATGGAGACAGGTACACAGGACCTATGATGCTTTAAGAACTAACTCATGGTAAGATGAAATACCTTGTTATGCTGAATTTTGCTCACGTCTAAAGAAGTCTGAGGAAGGCCCGGAAACCGTAGCCTTAAATTCTGTAAGAGTGTCTCGGCCCGCTGAGCTAAAACCTTAGTCATTTCTATGTCACCAACAAAACCTTTAACTTTGCCACCCCATGATGACTTTCCAACCTTGGCACGCAGTGAATGCCTTTTTGAGCATTTTTGTTTCCAAATATGCACAGAAGCCTCAACCCTGTTAGCTATTTCCACAGTAGTGTACTCTGATGATTGGTCTAAGTAATCAAGAAGACACTCAGGGAAGAACTGGTCAGCAGTTAAGTAACGATACATGCCCTCACCCAAACAGTCCTTTCCACACTGGAAGACAAGTAAAAACGGCATAAGGAATCAATGATTATGCGCATAATACGCTTCCCTAAAAGGAAGGAAATTGGAAACAAAGATGCATGAGCAATAGTAATCAATCAAAATGCATAGTGTGTCAATATACGTCACAAATAAGCTCAGAACTAAATGACACTTTCAGGAACCTAATAATACATAAATATTCGATGCAAATTAGCCTCACGGTTTCTCTTTTTGAAAATATATTTTACTTTCTCATGCCACATGGAACAATTTTGTATACTATGGAGCAGTCTCCAAACCTTGGGTAAGCTCTTGAGGTAAGCATTTGGGATTTCCATCTCAGCCAAGACATTGCTGTTTATTGCCATAGCAGCCTTAAGGATCTGATGCGTACATTCCCTACACTGCTGCAATCTCTTTCTTGAGTCTTCAGATAAACCAGAAGGGGGAACCTTAGGAAATGGGAGCCACCACTTCTCTTCCTGCCTAATAGATGGCCACTCAGATGTCAAAGATGAAGGAAATGCCTCAATTCCATCGTTATCGGAGATGACCACCCCACGATCAGCATAACAAAATTCAGAATCATGAAAGCTATCAAGAATGCTTAGCAGCATTGCATCAAGTTTCTTGAGTGCTGGGAGGTTTACATATAGATCTGACCGTGGGCGGGCCACCATAACCTCAAAGGTTCCCCCACCTGGAAACTCTTGCAATGATGGTTTAAGCTCCACTACGGAATCACTTACACACAGAAGCCAGTCCATCTCTCTACGCCACATCAATTTCCTTTGTGGTGATAATGGCTCTAATTTCCATAGTTCTCCAAACACACAAGCTGCAAGAAGTTAACAAATCGTTTCAGATTTGAAGTTTTTTAACCTCTTGTTAATTGATGAACCAAGCAAAAAACGCACAAGAAACTAACCAGAAAGATTTGTAATGGCATTGGAGATGGCCAGAGCAGTACAAACTCCTTTCCCTCCACCTGACATATCTTCTCCAAGCAAAAGTTTAGCAAACCTTTCCTTCATCAATTCTATTTCTGCAGTAACATCAATAGTTATTCAAACACAAATAAACCTAAGAAAACACAGGAATAGCAGAGTCAAACTAGACTTTGCAGAAATATCTGTCTATATTATTGGGCTTTGTTCGATTGAGAAGTCCGATTTGTACCAAAAACCCGAAAGAATTAAGAAAACTTGGAGTCGAGTTAAAACTTAAAACGAAATAATAAATGGAAAGGTATAAAGCCAAACAGAGTTTTAAGAGATCAAAGTAGATAACAGATGTAAACAACCGTCACTAATTAACTACGTTAGTATATGCATGCAGCAAAAAAGATTCAACCAGAAGTCTTCGATCTTCACCTAAATAAAATTGCCTCCAAAACCTTCAATGAAGCGAAAAATTCTACTCTCAATTTAGTTAAGAGCTAAAAAAAACATAAAAACCAAAGTGCAGTGAACGCACCGGACCTTTCGGCCTCTGGTACCTCAGCCTTCGTCATCGGAATGACCACGTGTCTTCCACCGACGACCGGCAACATAACGGGAAGTCGGGCTTTGAAACTAGCACCGTCGACAAATTCTGACCTCGAGGGGGGCGAAGAGGGCAAAGAACTCGAACCACCTCGGTCAAACCGACGACAGGAAAACCCACTTGAGCTCTCGGATTCACTCACGTCGGCGCTCAAACTGTAGCTCTCCAACTGCTCGCTTATTTGATCGAAAGATTCCTCAGATGAAACGCTCCCCATTCTTCAAGTCAAAGATCAAATGCTCAACAAACTTGCCAGTGGTTTACGTATTCTTGCCGGCATTATGGGGGCGTACGGTCGAGTTGAAAAAGAAGAAGAAAGAAAGCAAAATAATGAATGAAGAAATAAAGATTCAAAGGGAAGTGTACTCTGTTTCTTTATTCGGCTTTGGAGGCCATATTGCCGTTGCAAAGGAAGACGATGGCGGTTTCTCCTTTTAGTTGGCGGGTGATCGTGCAGCGTGAGTGCCACGCCCTGCCCGTGTAGGGTTATGAAAGAATGTTTGTTTCACGCGATTAGAAATGATGAGTTGGGCTGAGGAGTCAATGGGATGGTATGCGGTGTAGGTTAATGTGATTATTATTTTTATCAATAAATTTATGGATCCCCCACCAACTTTACCATTCCTTTTAATTTGGTCGACAATGGGTTGGGTCTTTAAAGATAACATTATATTTCCTTCTAAAAAACTTCATAAAATATTTTTCTCTTTTTCATTGTTCTTGCGTTTCTTTATTTGTCAATGTTCCATTGCCAAATTACTCTACTTACTTAACATCTAATTACGTCTCTTGCATTAATTATGAATGGAAACCCACAATGCTACCACTAACTTCTAAGTTGTATATATTTTTATCAAGAGAGATTGTATTAATCACTAAATTATGAGTTAATTTTCGTTTTGATCACTTAATTAAAAATAGTTACAATTTAAAATTTAATAATTGAATTATTCAACTGTTTTCATTTAAATTTCTAAACTATTCAAATATTTTTTTTTTATTTTCAAGTTAAATCTTTTTCTTCAAAAAACACAAGTGATTTCCAAACAACAATTGACACAATGTATCAATACCCATCAAGAAATAAAAGATTATACCTTGTATCCAAGTCCATCTAACTGTTAATTGTTTGAAATTTGATTCGCAAATTCGTGACGTTCAAAATTGTTTCATGAACAAAAAACTTTTTATTTGTACAAACACTGTGAACAAAAAAAACCATACAGTCAAATTACTTAAATGAAAACTTTTAAATTGCTCAATTATCAAATCGAAAACTTACCCAATTTACCCTTTCAATTATCAATGAAATTATCTAAGAATAATACATCTATATAAAGTTGTATCATCATTTTGACTATAAATGAAATTATCTAAGAAAATACATCTATAGACATATGCCTAAATGAACTGATTGTAACATGATTGAAACTTCGTGTGTAAAAAAGATTTTTTAGGTAAACATTAGCTTTGTAGCTCGTAATTTTGAGGATGAATTTGTTAAATAGAATGCTTATCAGATACTCTTTGTACGAAATTTATAGAAAACAATTAACAAATGTAAGAAAACCTTAGAATTTGTGTTATCGAGCAATTTTAATTAATTTGTTGATGCTGCATATAATTAATAAAAATAACCATGAATTGAGCTACATTCATGGGAAAGAAGATCTCATAGGGGAATCAACTCACTACAGATAGCAGCATTTCCGGTTAGAAATATTAATGCTTTGGTTTTTTGGTCACTTAATGCTTTTGTCGAATATATAATGAAAACAAACAGCAAACGAGAGGAGAAGAGATGACAGCCATAGATAGCCCTCCCCTAAAAGGACAACATATTAATCACTGGAACTAACACCTTAGGGCAGTAATAATCCTAAACTAACTATGGTTGTATTAGTTAACCATACCCCCCAAACAACCCAACCCATCATCAGAACATTCCTTGCCCATAAAACAAAACAAGAGGTAAAAGCAACTTCAAACATTTGCCTTTGGATGCCAACCTATGTTTCTCATTTGTTAAAATGTAAGGAATCAAATAGAAAACTAAAGGCAAACAACCTGATGTGTAGCGTAGCATCATTGGACACTAATGCCTCATTTACTCAGAAAGAATCCATTTTCACGTCTGTAACGTCGAGCTGCAATATCTCTGCTCTGCATCCTAGGATTGATCCAATACTGCAGAAGAGTATATTCATTAGATTTCAATGACGCTGCAGGTATAGATACATTATAGGAAAAAATAAATACTATTAACAATAATAGGAAAAAATTTTGGACCCAAAGAAAAAGAACATATATAAAGAAAATGGTAAGAATAGTCATCTTGTAATACTTGGTGCTTCTCCATTATCATCAATAACTGATAGTATAACCATATCATTTTCAGTTTAGTGTAGTACCTAGGTTGGGTGCGCCCAAAATCACCGTGAACAAATTCCTTGATATAAGTTCCAGCCTGCATTCCAATTATATCAGTGTATTACATATTCCCCAACAAAAATCACCACATTAGCAGCGGAAATCCCCATCCTATGCTAGTGTCTTCCTGACCGATATGACCAGCACTTTTTTAGAAACACTATTTACTATGTCAGTAAATCATGGCTTGAAGAATACGTGTGGAGTACTCTAGCCAATATTAAATTTCATAAATGATCAATAGCAATCTACTAAGGTGCCACAGCCTATAATCCATACAACTCTCCGTGCATATTGAGCACCTAGGCATGTTCCTCACAAAAACAAACCAAGGGCAAAAACTATTAATTTCACCTATTTGAAGACCCTCCACACCCCCTCTAAACAAAGTGGATATAACTGACCATGTTTCAATTAAAGAAAATCATTACCTGAGTACAGAGATGCAAAAGAAAATATTGGGAGCTTTCAGCAATCCTCTCAATCTTCATCCTATACAGGATTTAGAAATGAAATAGAAACATGGTTAAGCCTTTTGAATTTAAAAAATATGTCTGGCAAATAAAGATGCATAATGGACAGATGCCAACCAATGTATAATTTTCTCACGTTCCAATGGACTCCTACGATGAAGCACTCGTATTGGGGTCTTTTGCAGAATTTGCTGCGCAAAGACAACAGAAAATTCTCACTAAATAGAGGGTGCTATATTATTTTACCCGGTAGATATGCAATGAAAAATAAAAATAAAGCTCAAAGAACAGCTAACCATGTCATTAAGCAATGATATGGAGCACACATCTTCATCCTCAAGTGGACGAGAAATCCACACTAATGCACAATATTGCTTCTGCATGAAAGAGGATATTGTAAAGATAGAATTGCCAGGTCTAGTTTTACTGAAACTTGATATTCTAGTCCTAATGATAAAAGGATTAGCTACAATAAACAATTATGAAAGCCAAAGCCACCTGCTTCTCGGCTTCTCCTTCACGCATCAGTGTCCAACCTTGACTGCCTACTACTTGAAGATTTTTAACTCCAACCTACAAGAATGCGTTATTTGCAACTAAGTCTTAAAATCTAAATCATTTTATACACAAATGTGTACGACAACGTATTAGAACTCACAAGTTTATTCTCCAAGCAATTTATCTTTGATTCAATTTCCTTAACAGTCTCTTCCGATGGGACTTGGCGTGAATTTTGTATCTCAAGCAGAAAAGGCCTGCCTGAACCCAACATTCGGACCTGCAAAAGGTTCCATAGATAAGCACAATACTCACTGATTTTTTGTGGGGCACAAAAATGTATCAAGTTTAAACAATCAATCAACAAAAAGTAGAACTTCATCACATCAATATCTTCTCTTCCAGCAGCATGAAACTTGTAATTATCACCCCGACACATAGGAAGGATGTGGCTACCTATTATCTCCTAAAGAATAAACAAATAAAGTTGTTCAGTTTCAGGTATTATTACATAGATAAAGTAACCTCGTTAGGACAATAAAGAGAAACAAAGCACTATCTAATACCTCAACAGAAGCTTCTCCCATCCTTTCCTCATCAATTATCCAGCGTGTTTGGCTCACATTTCTTGAGTACTGCAATAAAAGGAGAACACCATATACTGGAAATTAGAACAAAATACAAGGCTTGTTTAAGGTCTCAATAATTCAAAGGATAGTATCTTTTTTTATCTCAACAATTGCCATCGTAAAATCCCATAAGTCAAACTCATAATGCTTGAATCTGGATGTAAAATATGTTCTAACGTATTAACTTACCTTCAGATATCTACCACATAGGTAAATCTGCGTCCTGTAGCAAAGGTATACCAAGTGGCAAGGTTGACTAACCTGAAAAGGCAAAGACCAAACTAAGTGCTAAGAAGCATCAAGATAAACAACAGTATTGAATTTCAAGACCTAGACTAGTAAAAGGTTTTGCAAGCAAGGAAATTCAGTCAGAAAATATTACAGAACACAACCTTATCTATGGGCACTTTCAAAGAAGATCTTCCAGTGACAGCAATTGTTTCATTAGTAGGATAATCAGAACAATCTTTGTTGGCAACTACTGACTCATCATTTACATTTTGCAATCCATTCTCAGTGCCTGTATCATCAGTGAAATCAGTGTGAATGTTATTGCTTCTAGATGCAACCGTGTCCCCAGTATATGTTTCAAAGGATCAAAAATACCTATTTTTCGCCTTTTGAACCCCTGATTCCTTTCAACAGAATTTTCCAATGCCATTTTATGAGTGTAAGTCAAACGGATCCGAAAAGAGCTTGCCCTAGCTTTAGTATCCTGCAAAACTTTAATTTAATTCAGTATTAACACACCATACTGAATTATGGACTGTATATGATCAACATGGCCACAAAACCAATTTTCTTAAACGGGATTCCAACCAGCAATATTTCGAAACATTGAATAAATTACAGGCAAATTATACTTACCAATAACGTTTCAAGGGGTTTTGTTATAGCAAATTTCAGAACATCCTTAACAGAGACACATTTGGAAAGTAACCTTTCTTGAAACCATGGCTCTGATTCATATCTCTTCTTCAAACCTGACCTACAAATTTTGGGGGGAGATGCTATGTATTAATGGGCAAACGATAAACCCTAACATAAAACCCACCAAAAAGAGCAAAAGAGTAAAACAGGCTTACAACAACGAGGATTCATTTTCTAAGATAATTTGTGGTATGGAAACTTCAAGAGAAAATCCATCAATTTGATGACCTTCTTTCTTGACCAACTCCGCAATGGCTAAAGCCATATCATTTGGACTCTCCATTTTCACCAACGTTTCTTTGTCATCGCGGTAACTTAACTGTAAGATACCCAAGCAAACGCTGCAGAACTGAAAATCGCCTTCTGATTTAAAACCAGTCACTTTTTCAAGAACTGAACAGAGCATCGATTGTGAAAACGATGAATGGCAATAAATATGGTCCTCGGTACCCAATATCCGTAGAACGCATCTAGAACACACCTAAAACAAACACACGGATACATAAAAGAGGCAGTACTTGATTTGTTTTCATTTAGTTTACTAAATGCAACAGTAAGAACGGTTTCGATAAAGTAATTTGACGATAAAAAATGCAAAGAGAACGCACCCCGATAGACAAAAGGTCCTTAACGACATAATAAGGCAATGACCGAACGGCGTCATTTAGAAGCCGCGACGGCATCTCCGCCTCGCAAGAACCGGCGTGGCTGTCCACTGCAGCCAAGCTACTAAGTTGGGGCACCACCATGGCGTCGCTAACCTGCGCAGACTCGACCTCGTTGGACATTTTTCGAACAGCTAGTGCTTAGAAAAGCGGGGTTTAACTGTTGAAGTGTGTTTTACTTTAGATGGCGGGGCAGCATTACTAGCCGAGTTCGATTAAAACACGCGGCCTTTCTTTGACATTGAGGCTTGAAACAAAATCTCGTAACAATAACAAGGCCGATACCATCAAATATATGGGCCAATAGACCTCCATAATCCGAACTCGCTCAACGACCCCTTTCTGGGAAAGCTTAAGACAGAAACATAAACAAGGCCCATTCCTTATGTCGGGTACAAAGTACCAACCTCTCTGTTGTATTCCATTTTTAGATTTTCGAATGATTTATTGCATTGTACTACCTATCAATCATTGTCCTCGTTCAGCTTCTATGCAAATTGATCATCAAAATGAACCCCATATAAAGAGTCAAGCAAATCTGTTGTCTTTCTGCGCTGTACAGGTGGCTTCTCAGATCCATCTCAGCCATTTATGAAGTACAACTAACCTGTGGTTAGTGCTGCACTACTCGACCGCATGTCAGCATGAAGGCTAATAATCACTAATTCTTACTCGTTCCAGCTTTCCTCTTGAGGCTATCAGCTATGAAGGCCTAAGCCAAATGGTCTAGTGATTTCTTCTTGATTGTCCCATGTTGATGGATCACCGCTGCCAATTTTGCATTGATTTGCAGCTCGAGCGATTATCAAATGTATTTGCTGGGGAGATCCAAGCATTATCACAACCATGTCTAGTCTATTCTTTTTGCATGTGTGATACTAAGATGTGGCTCCAAGGCATAAGGTACTAATCTTTCTTCTGTGGAACACTATTTAACAGGAAGCCAATGCTACACCTTAAGTGTACATTCATATCAACAGAGATCTGATATTGGTGCCATAATTTGCAAGGTTATATATCGAAAGGCAAAATATAGAAAATCAAGCTGTGCTGCCACGCTATAACCTCCATAGTTTAGCTGCTTGACTATAAATGAACTAAATTCAGATAAACAACAGAATTTGGGTTACAGTAACCAGTCCTAACTTCATGTAAAGGGATGCTAAAGATTCGGAGATCTGATAACCACTAGGAAATCAGATAATACATGCTATGGAAAATTTAGCATTGAAAAATCGCTAGTTTTAGATTTTTAATGGAGTGAAGATTGCTTCCATTTTCAGTAAAAACTGAAACAAGCCACCAAAACTTCAGTTCTAGAATTCAACCAAACTGCAGTGAAAAACAATCAAAATTAACAAGCAAATTCCAAAGACAGTAATCCATTACAACAAATGTGCCGTTCACATTCTGTCTTCTCTCTTCCTTGGCGCACATGTGATGATTTGATCAACTCTGAGAATCATTTCAGCAGCCTCAGTTGCAGATAGCAATACAGCTTGCTTGACTTTGAAGGCTTCAGAGATTCCTAGCTCAGCCATATCTCCTACCTGTTAAAAACAGTTGAAACATATCATCCATCACAGCAAGGAAGGAACACTATAAGTATTCCATTTTGTTTGGTTGTATTGAATCTCTATACAATCATTGCTTGTCTTGTCTACCAAATAGGCCCTAAACAATATTAGTATTTCAATCTATAACATTAGGATGAATACTGCCAAGAAACTGAATCGTAAGGTATTCATGAACAGTAAAAATAGTCTGTAATGATGTTCAGCAGCCATATCTAAGCTGGTGTACTTATCTAGGAATAATATCCTAAGAGATTGAACTTGAAATTACTGACTGGACACATTAAATAATCTGCATCTGGTTTCAAACAAATTACAAATTATAAAGAAATTTTATCCTATTCTACTTTTTAAAATAATTCAATTTCAGCACTTACAGATCCAGAGATGACATCAATCCCTGCATTGCATCCCTCCTTGTGGTGCTCTGCACGAAGCTTAGCTACTAAGTCTGCACTGTCTAGACCAGCATTGTCAGCAATAATTGTTGGGATGGCCACAAGCGCACGCGAGAAAGCTTCAATAGCATGAGACTTCTTCCCAGGAGTCTTCCGTGCCAGTTCATCCACTTCCTTGGCCATTACCATCTCAGGCCATCCACCCCCAAGCAATACCCTAGTATCATTGACTGTCTGAGACAGCACGCACAAGGCATCATGCAAAGACCTTTCAGCTTCATCCAGCACATGATGGCTGCCACAAATAGTTCCATGTTATGGAGAATGCAAATATATTAAAAGAGAACTAGAGGAGATACTACAATACTATACCTTGCCCCTCTCAACACAATAGTACAAGCCTGACCCATTTCAACACCAGAAAAGTGGATCAACTTGTCCTCACCAATCATAATTTCTTCAATAAGCTTGCAATGTCCAAGCTTAACAGACTCTGGGTTGTCAAAGGTTGAAGCAATTTCACCACCTGTTACCAAAGCCAGACGCTCTATCCCATCAAAATCAGCATGCTCAATAGCAAGTATGCCTGCATCTGCAAAGAGTTCTTCGGGGAAATTGTAAATCAACTGCCTGTTAACAAAGCAGTTAATCCCATGTGCTATGATCTTTTTCACTTTCTCTCTCATCTTTTCCTTTTCAGCCCCTTCAATCTCAGCAACCTTAGACATTGAATCAACGCGAACACGTGCACCATATATCTTCACTTTATCTGTATCCATTGCAGTATTTGCCACCAAAATATTTGCGTTCTCTATTCGTTTTGGTTGTCCGAGACCTATTTTCTTGTCAAGAATGAATCTGAAAGCATAGGATTTATGATTAAATCAACAAAATAAAGATTCCTAAGTAAAGCTTTAAACTATTCAAAGACAGAATAAGAAACAATGTAGCAAAGCCTGCAACAAAATGAAGCTGTTGGTGTCCTTAGTCACAACATATTTTATACAATGACAAGTGTGATAAAATCGGATCAAAACTTTCGCAGAATAAAGAGAACAAAGGGAAAATGACATACTAGGGACCCAGCACATCCCACCAAAAACTATCATAATAAATATTGAAGGGGATAAGAAGTCCATAAGAACTCACCCTTCATCTAAAAAGGAATCCTTCAAAGATCCTCCAGGCTTCTTGATAATTTGGATGGCCTCTAAATTTGTGCTCCCCTGGAGTTACAAATAACATGCCATAAGAACTCAGAAAAATAAAAATGGGAGAAGAAATTCGATTAAAGTAATAAACATGGGAAAGCGGAATCCTTGCACATTCCCACTGCTAGTTGTGCAAAAAATTCAATTAAAGTAGCAAAATGCTAGATGCGGAAAAATTGTCACCTTTAACCTCATAACAGCATCCACAGCTAGTTGTGCAAAATGCTCCTTATCCTGAGAGAGAATTTTGGAGCTCAAAGTGGTCATTGCAATTTTCATCAAGTCTGACTTGAATTTCTCTGCAATATTCAGAAATACTGCATGCATGAGAAAAAAGACATTCCAGTGACAAGGACAACTCCCTTATAGAATTAAGTTCAACAAAGAACAAACAAACCTAAAACATTGGACATAATACAAAGGATAGAGGTCTCATACAATAAACAAATAAAATAAATGTAATCATATCCAACAATCTTAACCTGCATTCTCTTTGTTATCCACAACCCTCTGCAACAAAGCAGTACGAGCACATTCGGCTGCCATTCTATAACCTACAAAAGAAGCATATATTGTTATAAATTCTGAACCAGAACTTATTTTGTGATTGGCACACCGACAAAATAAAATAAAATAAAACCAAACATAGTCTAGATACAAATGCAATTGCGCTGCTATTTTTCTACAAATAAGATAGAAAATGTGATAATGAAAGGTTGAGTACTATCTGAAGCAAGGACAGAGAAATATAAAAATTTAACAGTTCCTTTTTCAAAATTTTGACCAGATCCCCCTACCCCTGTAAATGTCAGAAAATATTACTCCTAAATATAAGTCAGAAAACATTACACAAAAGAATGCCACTGGTCGCATCCCTGTCTCCTTTTTAATGATATACATATAATGCAACATAGAAAACTTTAAATTTGCAGCAGCTTCATACCTTTGAAATAATACAACAAACAAGCCACAAAAATACATGCAACATTTAGTGGAAAGAAAAACCGGCAAGAGCGAGAGGCATCATAAAAGAATAATAATCGTTGTGTCTCAAGAGGCATCATAAAAGAAAACCAATAGGAAGCAAAGTACTAAATGAGGCAAAAAAGAACCTGATATTATTGTCATAGGGTGAATCTTAGCTGCCACTAACTTTTCTGCCTCCCTTAAAAGCTCCCCAGCCAAAACTACAACAGAGGTTGTCCCATCTCCAACTTCATCATCTTGAACTTTGGAGATGTCTGGATATAGTTTCAACGGTCATTATCTAAAAATATAACAGCTATCTCATACAACAAAAAATTCATCAAACTTGTGCAAGATTGTTAATACGTCAACAAAAAAGCATCTATGTTAGTCATAGGGTAGTCAAGAAAAAAACAATTTGTAGGTACCAATCAAAACTTTTGCCGCTGGGTTGTCAATGTGCAGGGACTTTAAGATGGTAGCTCCATCATTTGTAACAGTGACTTCATGTCCCCTGCCAGTTGACTGTAAAATTTTATCCTGCCACATAATTTCACCAACAATAAAGTCGGGATTTAAAGTAGAGGAGAAAAACAAATGTTAAGAATTCTTTTAATTTGTATAGACAATGTGGAAAATTTACCATTCCCTTTGGCCCGAGGGTTGTCTTAACCAAGTCAGTAATTGCAATTGCCCCAACAAATGATGCCTGAATATAAAAAACAAATATATCTTACATCACCGAAAATAAGATACTCAGAATAACAACAATGCAATAAAAGTATAACCACAGAATTCCAAACAATTAGATTTTTTTTTCCTTCTTTAAAAGAGAATATCAGCATTTTATATTAATGTTAGTTATCATGACTTACCATTCTGGCACGCTCCCCCTTCTCTTCACTAGCATCATCTTTAAGAATTTTCTCAATCTATCACATTTACCAAGCAAAGCATACGCAAAATAAAAGTTCAAAGACTGGGAAAAAGAAGTGCGAAAAATAAATCTAACTGAACACAAGTATTATTGGGCAAATAACGCACCGCCATGTAAAATAACTAGGACGAGAGTAGCTCTGAGTCTCAGTGCACAGAAAAAATACCTGAAGCAATTAAAAGGAAGTAACTTTAATCAACAACAAACATGAAATACATCTACAAGAACGAATCTAAAATGCCGCGTAATGAACCCTAATTTTGTAAGAAATGAACCGGTAAAGGTTGTCTTAGACATTTTCACTTCATTTCCCTCATTTCACTTAGAAACTGACCGAAAGAGCTTTTAAAATAAAGAAGCGTAACATGGCTGCAAAAATTGAAAGTAAAAAGGAAAAAAAAAAACAGTAGTAGTCGTAGTAGTAACCAAAAACCCTAGAAATGGTTGAACTGACTAGGGTATCACCTGATCGTATGCGCGATGCTTGAGAAAATTGGAGATTCGGATCCCGCTGAGAACACAAAACAGAAGCAGGGCTTGTGTTTTCTGGCCTTGGGGCTTTGCTGTGTGCTATAAACTCGCAAGGGTTTTGGACTTTTTTGGTGAAATTCTAATATTGGTTCCTCTAATATCATACAATTGGGAGTTTAACTCATGTACTTTAATTAGACATAATTTAATCCTCCTAATTTTATAAAATTATTAATTAACCCAACTTCTTAATTGTGATTATATTCCCATTAAATACCTGATGGATTTTTTTCTAAAACATCCTTAAGCATTTGGGTTAACATATAAACTTTGTACTAGAAGTTATGTTATTATAATTTTCTTAAAAACACTTTTAAGCGATTAACAACTTGACATGTAAATATTTTTATTTAAAATTATGTCAACATTTTAATAAAATTAATTAACAATATTATAAATTTAAACTAACTAATAATGTTATAAAAATAGACTAAATAAATTATATTAAAATATAAAATTAAATTGAAATACTAAAACTAAAATTTGACCTTTTTTTCTTCTTAACGTTCCCGCTAGATTTATGAACTTTTTTACTAAAACGATGCATTCCGGAAACAAAATTTATGCTCATTTCCATAAAAAGGAATTTTAAATCAACGAGTTCGAAACTTCGAATAAAAGTATGCTCAATTTTTTTTAAATGCTCAGTTTTTTTGCTTTTTGATAAATAAGTAAAAAAAATGGAGCAATAATTTACATCACACACTGTCTGGCCATTAGCATCGTCATCAGGTAATAAAATATGCTCAGTTAATTTATGTTCAAAAACACTCCTTTATGAAAAGAATAGATTGTAATAAATAATAAAATTTAATAATGACGACATATACATTTATCAATATACTACGTATGTAGATTAAGAAAAATTATATTCAATGATTTTAAATAAAAGTTCAGCTTTCCCCTGCTAATTTAAACATGTTATCTTTTTACATGTCAAAACCATTTTATACTATCGTTTTCGCATTCCAAGAATCTTCAATTACAATGACTTAATAATATTTGGTGTCTGAATTTGATAGTTTTTATTGATTTGGTGTTTAAATTTTTTTGGATTTAATTTGGTTTTAATTTTTTTTTTTAGATTTAATTTAGTATCTAAATTTATTAAATATTATAAAAATTAAGCAAAACGATTACGGTGTTGATTTTTTTTTGTTATGCTATAAAAATATTGTCACTTTTAAATCAAACTCATGTTAAAATAGGTATTGAGTTATGCTTAACGAATTAATATTAAAAAAAAAAAAAAAGATTAGATACCTCAAGTTTAGGTACCAACTTAAAAAAAAAAAAAGTATTAAGTTCAAGTACTAAATTAAAAAAAAAAAAAAATGTCAAGTTTGAGTACCAAATTGGACCAAAAAAAATGGTTTAAGTTTCAAATTAAAATAAAGTGTTAAGTTCAGTTACCAAATATTATATTAAGTCAATTGTAATTTATATTTGGGTTAATGTCAAAAAGAAAACAAATTCCCAAACTCAAAAGAAAATCATATATTAAAAATTAAACTTCAAAAGGGTTTAATTTGATAGTAATAAATTATAAGTGCAACAAATCTGGGTGATTTGGCGACAAAGACAAAGATAAGCTAGGAATTGAAACTATCACCTTATATTCCTTAATGTAAAAATCGATTCACACAAATGGCAAATGTATAGTAAGAAAGAATGCGACCTCGAGTTGAGGTACTCGTAACCAACAATCGTGTTGTTTCACTGTTCATAAGTTTATAAGCTAAAACTCTGCCGTCCAATCATTCATCCTTGTAAACCAGCTTTGACTATCCAACTATGGATCGTTTATTGTATGGGTGGCTTTAAAGGGGACGGGTTCTTCTGCCGCTCGCTCTGCCGCAGAGTAGTGCGTTCTTGGGGATCGGGTATTCATCCCTTAGTGAAGTTGACGTTGTGAAGACACGCAAGTAAAACTGTTGTCCCAGGTACTGTCTCGCCCAATACTCGGACCTTAAGTTCCACATTCCTACATTGTCAAGCGCCACATAAATGGCAGTCCATGACTTGGGGTACACCTGCATTCACGTTGCATACCCAATATTCATCAGCCTTTGTTCTTCACATAAACGATGGAAGGATCAAAGATGGTAGAGCTTTACCTGTGTGGTACACCGTGAAACGGCATCACGGAGGTTGTATCCGTTCCGACTAGCTGCCGTCCATTGCCCTCCGTCCATACTACATTTCACAAAAAGAAAAAGGTTGAGAAATCAGCGAATAATCCGCACAAATTCGAAGCAGACATCTTAAAAATGATGTTTTGCTTACCCAACAACGAAGAAAGAGTAGCCATCGAGATGCCAGCTCTGGATAATATCCTCATCATTCTGAAACACAATCTCAATGAAAGACCTATAGTCCGAATTCATAACCGAAGTGTCAAGGTATATCCCTCCACCAGTAGGGTTATCTGATATGCTTCCAATACGATAAACTCCATCGATTTTGAAATAGTCTGCAAGTTTCAAAGGAGTGTCTGCTGGAACAAAGGAAACACTGTTAACCGCATATCTTTGCTTGCCATTGACTTGGCCAGCAGAATTGGCAAGCCTGATGGTTCTGGTCGTATTAATGAGACCATAGTGATACGACCCCTGTGGGTTAGGCCTTGGTCCACTTGCCGTAAGGTTAGTTCTGAAACAGAAACATGTCAATAATGTGACTAGAACAGGTACACATTATGATGTGCTGTATATGTTTGGTAGATAAAAAGCACCTGATAGAGCGGGCTTGGTTCAAAGACCAGTCAACTTGGATGGTGGGACCACCAGGAGGAGGGCCGGAGACGGGACCGGCCGAGTTGCTATAGCGTAGAGTTGCTGTTGAGGTGAGAACCGGGCTGGTAAAACGAGAGGAGACCACAATGTAATAGTCTTGAGCAGGCTGATCGGCTGTAAATAAAACGGACATTGATTGGCCGAGGTGAAGGTCTATTGAGGAGTAGGTAGTTTGGAGAGTGTGGGTTCCCTCCACTTCAACCAACTTCAACTTGTGGTTTTGGATGCGGAAATTGAGAGAATTTTGCAATCCAACATTTGATATCCTAAGCCTGTAGGTTTTCCCTGCATGATGACCAATATTGTTTATTTATGTTCAGAATACTTGAATAATGTCCGAAACAACATTGAAGGAAAATTACCTTGTTCGACGTTGAAGGAAGCACCGCCAGGTCCACGGCCGTTGATAAGGATTCCATCAGGGAAAGGTAGCTTCCTACCACTATCCAGTTGAGCTCTCAAATCCTGCACCAAACAAAATTTCTTATTAGCCACAAGCCAGATTACAACTATATCAGACCTCAATGAAACTAAAATCTAATGCAAATACCAGAATCATTAATTAAGTAAAGCCCACCACCAACAGAGCTTAGGAATGTTTCTTGGCATGCGCTGGGCCCAGATGGAAACAACATGTGGGCAGTGAAGTGGGAATGCTGATACCTAATTTGCTTTGGGCCCTAAGTCGAGCACATCCCATGTAAGTCCCATATGCTAATGCTTTTCAATAATTTGATTCGAGAGTGATTGATGCTTAATATGAAAAGCAAAAAATTCTCTGACAATATCTACCAGGATATGATATGAGAGAGAAAAAGCCTGTCAACTTATCCAGCTGTGAAATGGCACAGAAACCGCAACACCGAATAAAGCCCCATATGCCATATAACATGCTTCGTTATACTGCCAAACCCATTTAAAATCCCCAGACACGAAGTGTTCCCCGCCACGTTAAGTTTTCGTATACCCCAATGCTCGTATCCCAGGCCAGTTATGAATATCATGCATGCAATATTCCATTTCAGAGCCTCCTAAAAGCTAGTAAATATAAATAAACCAAGGCTTTGTAATTTGTAAAAAGTAGAAATGATTACCGTGTGATTGGCCTTGTACCAATCTCCAATAAGGACAGTGTAATCTCCAGCAGGATCTGGGAAGGGAACCGGAATCCGTGGTCGGCTAAGGATCCTAATCCCTCCAAAAGCACCAGCAGCCTTGTGGAACCCAAGAGAGGGGAAGTAATAGAAGCTGCCTATTTGATCCTTCACCTGCAGAATGAATGTGAAGTTCTTTCCTGGAGGGATAGGGCATGTTGTTCCGTATACACCATCTTCATATGAATTCCTCCTGTTTTGGATCCCATTCCTACATATTTACCATCTCCATGTAAGTTGCTAAAGGTAAATAAGTCGCATACAATTTTTTCTACTCTTTCAACAATTCCATAGCGTGGGATAGTTTTGGAGTGGATAAAAATAGTCTAACCTTTATGTCATTTTAAAATTTAAATTTATTCAAGTTATTGATTGTTCTGATCAAATAAATCGAGATTAACCCGTAAAATTCAAGCGAAATTGATACAACTAGGTACATTACCACAATGGAGTTGCAAGTTCATAAATGAATCATCTATATAAGGCAAATAAATTTTGACAAGACAAATTAGCATCCATATTTGGCAAAATATAAGCGTGATATATAATTGATAAGGCTAACAATTAACACCACCTTTGCTTCTGGGTCCATATATCTATCCAAAAGAATTCCTAATCCACTTGCTCTATCTGTTAGGGGTGGTAGACAGCTAATTAGAAGGTGGAGCGCTTGGATAATTAGTGGGTAAATGTTGCGTCTCCCAATCAAGGATATGTCGCTTTCTACCTCTAGTTACAGCAAAGGAAAGAACCTGCTTACTTGTAAACTGATACTAACAACGAAAAAGGTAATTATGTACTCCACTATATACCACGATAAACGGTGGATAATGTATTTTTGCAGAAAATAGTTAAGAAATGCA
Source organism: Kokia cookei (assembly GCA_039519145.1). NCBI lineage: Eukaryota > Viridiplantae > Streptophyta > Magnoliopsida > Malvales > Malvaceae > Kokia > Kokia cookei. Next base: position 14,057,218 of record CM076902.1, on the reverse strand, counting down.
ATGATATTATGCTCATTTAAAAGAAAGAGGTAATGATATGTATGTTTTCCCAGCGTTCACGTTTAGTAAAGCAGAAAAAATGAATCCAATCAATGGCTCCAATGTAAAAAAAAAAATGTTGTTCATCATATAATATTCGAGTTCGAATATCTGTGTGTGTGCTGTCAAAAGGTTAATAACGTATGAACAGATGTTATATGTAATCACACCAGTATATTAAAAAAAAAATTAAAGCAGAAAAAAGAAGTAAAATGAATGAGTCCGACCGGCCAGACATTGTTCAATGGCAAGTCTTAAGTGTGTGAGTGAAAGCGTGTAGATTACAAATATGTGCATCGTACGTCAGCGGGATAAGTCGATAATGATGGGTTAGATTCGTCTTTTTCAAAAGAAAGGGCGTGTAAAAAGTTGAGCGGAAAGTGTTGGTGGTGAAAACATAGGTAGGGATGATTGGATCTTACCAGGAAAGGAGGAAAGGCTCGTCTAAGCTGTTGAAGACGTTGATAATGAGGTTGTCATTGGTAACAGAGTGGATATCAGGGCCTGGGAATTGCCCGTTGATGAGAATACCCTGGAAAACAAGTCGTCAGCATCGATCATTTTTCTTGTATATAGGGATAGATCCACAAACATAGCCAAACCAAAACGAAACATGTATACTATCAAAACTCACCGTTTGACGAACGCCGAGAGGGAAAATGTCACCATAAGTGACATTCCAGTTGAAGAATCTGTAGGGATCTTCAGCTCCGGCGATGACGAAAAGAGAAACAGCGGCACAAATCAATGCCACGGCCAAATGAAGCGGCATTTTTTTTGAAAGGAAACGAGACATTCCCTTTACTGTAGAGTGAACGTGGGTAGGGAGTGAATGACGATTGGATTGAATAGGGAGGGATATGGCACAATATTTAAGTGAGGAAGATGGAATGGGCTGGAAGTGTAAAACTAAATCAGCCCTTGAAAGGGAAAGAAAGAGCGAAAATGAAGTGTCGGTGATGGGGTCCTTTACATTAGCTGACTAATTTCTAGTGTGAGTGTACGTGCTTGTCTGCCACATGGGGTTAGGTTCGTTGTTTTTGTAGCTGCAAAACATGGGAGATGTGGAAGAATATTTTATTGGTGGTGGCCATGACCTAGAGCCGTGCTTTTGTTTTGTTTAGAAATAGGGTTTGCATGTGAACTGTGAAGCTGGTAAACATGCAAAGGCAAAGGGCAAGGGCCCCTCCCTCACAACATGTCACTTTACTTTTCCACTTTTTTCTAAATTTGCTGCTTGTTTTTGTTCCAATCCAACAACTTGGTTGCTTTTGCTTCAGCTTAAATGTGCACTCGAAAAGAAACAAGAGCTACAGCCTTGACAATTCATTCAGGGACTGCTACAAAAGTACAAACCTTCATTTTGGCAGAACTGCTAGTAATAGAATCCGATGGTAATATTTAAAACCTTTTTTTAATCACAAAATTATGAAATTATATATAAATAATTTATTCATCCAAATAAAAAAATTTGTGTAATTCCTAGTAGAAAGTTGTACTCTCCATCTTTGTTTTCAATTAATTTATTTTTGCTTTGCCGTCTCGACCAATGTTGACTCTTGCATCCGTATTCCTTGCTGAGATGCCAACCAACCAACGACAAATGAAATTCTTTAAATATATTTAGTATTTTTAAAACTCGATCAAATTAATAGTAAAATATTTTTTCTTAAAATGATACTGAGATTTATAATCTTAATTTACTTACCATAAATCACCGGCCAAACGAATCTTTTGTTAATATATAGATTTGAGGAATTATTTGTTTACAACAATATAGATATGAAATTTTGTGTTAAATTCTCCGGGGCTTAACTTTGATAGATTCAAATGAACTTATTTAAATGCTTAAAATCTTAAAATTAAACTACGAAAACGCAAGATTGAATGTAACAGCACCGATTTGAATCTAGCAGCTTTCCCAAGAATTTACTCACTGGCTAGTAAATTAAATCAAACTGACGACTTTTGCATTTTGATTACTTGTATTATAAACAAAAATGATGGGCCGCCACCTTTCCAACAAGAATTACCTTTAAAGGATTGCTTACCGAAAACTTTTTACATTTTGTCTTCCCTTAATTTCAAGCAATTGTAGAGAATAGCGGCTTGCTTTGGTGAACTGGAAGCAGCATGGTCAAGCTTTTTAATTTGGATCCATCTCTTATCTTAATGTGAATCTCAAAGTCTGTGCCCCTTCCATAGGTCGATTTCGGTGGGGGTGGGGACAGTTCAATCACAACATAAGCCTAGAAAAAAGGGGTCACAAAACCCTGCAACTGTAAGAAAAAAAAAATACTGGTATTGCTGGCAAAACGTGCATAAATTTCCAAGTGTCTTAACCCCACGGGCCATGTGCCATCATTGCAAGTTTCAAAAGCTTGCATTGATTCCCTCAAACTCGTAACTCACTCAAATTGCCAGACCTTGGCTGGAGTGGATAAATAATAGTAGCACCTAAAACACGGCAAAATCCAACAACATCATCAAGTAACATTAAGCAGCAGTTTACGCGTTTTTAAATTCAAAATAAGGCAATTACAAATTTAATGATATATTTGCTGAGATTTGATTAGGAATGTGTGGGACCAATCAACCGGGCATTGGTGGGCATGTTATTGTCATGTTCTGGAAACCGATTCCTTTATTGTTATGATTTGGCATTCTGCTCCACGTTTCAATCTCCTGGCCTCTACTACTCGCACCTTAAACACTAGCAATTACGTTAGACGAACCTACTTCTCTGTGAAAATAGCTATTTAACTGACATCAAACAACTCAGTGTTTTTGCTCACAGGATTCTAACATTTTGAAGTTTTTTTTTTAAATGATAGTGTTTTTTTATAGTGGTACTACATGAATCAAATGAAATAAAATTATGAATATTTTTGAAAACATTACTTTTTAAGTGAAATTTGAAAATTAAATAAATTTAGAAAGTCTTTATTAAATTTATTTAAATAAGTAAATTAATTTGAAAATTTTAAAAACTTTGATCCAAATAAAATTCGTCATTCAAATCTTTCGTCCGAACACAATTTAAGAGTGTGTATTTTTTTTTCTTTTTTCTTTTTTTTAATATATTAGTGTGATTATATAATAGTATATGCTCATATTTCTTAAGAGTGTGCACTTGATTAAGTAGAAAAGTAAAAAAAAAAAAAAAAATTTGAAGGTACCTTTTTTTTGATACTTTGTATGTATGTTTTATAATATATGTTCGAAGTTTATAGCTATTCCTTCAACAATACTTTTTCCACGGGTCAAAATTGTGAACTGTCTTTCAAAATGCAATGTATTGTATCATTGCATCTAATCATTTCTTGGTAAATTTTGAGTATGCTTCATAAGGAAGAAAGTAAGAACAGAAAAAACAAAAAGAATGATCATTTTCAAATATGAGAAATGAATGCGTGCCAGATCATAATTATCCATTTCAAAAGATTCATTTTGTTTTTTTCTTTCAATTTCTTTTTTATATTTAAGGTAAATTACACCAACAGTCACCCAAATTTCATTTTCATAAATAAACAGTCACCGAGTTAACTTTCATTTTCCTAAACAAACAGTCATCGGATTAACATTTCAATCTCTCAACTTTGAGAATGTGACAAAACAGTCACTAACGTTATCGAAAAGTGACAAAATAGTCACTGATTAACAGATTTTGTTACGGGCTTAACGGGACTGCTTATGTGGCAAGTTAACTAGCTGATGTGGCTAGTTAACTTGCCACGTTGGATGAGTAGTCAAAGAGTCAAAGGCTTCTCCTTTTCCTTCATTTTTCTGTTCCTTCATTTTCCATGATTTTTTGAGTAACTTTCTCTTTCTCATCATCCAAACAACCGCCTTCTCTTCCACCACCACGTTTCATGTCCTCCTTATTGAATCCATTTCACGTCTCTCTCAATTTTTGCACACTCACTTCTTCTTCTTCTTCCTTCTTCCTTCTTTCTTCTGCTATTGTTTCTTTACGATGGGATTACCCTTTGCTGACGACTAATGGTTTTACTTATCCTAATTTGCTTAAAGCTTGTGGTGGGTTGAGGACTGTTGGGTATGGTGAAATGATTCATACTCATTTGATAAAAGTTGAGTTTTTGTCTGATATTGTTATTGGAAGTTCTGTTGTAGCCATGTATGTGAAAATGCAATATGATTGAGGAAGCTACCCATGTGTTCGATGAAATGCCTGAGAGAGATGTTGCTCGTCGGAATTGTTTGAGAAGGGGAAAAAGGAATGGTCCGATAATTTTCAAAGTGGGTTTAGTAGTGGCCGTGGAATGCTTTAGCAGTTTTGGTATGTTGTAATTGTGTTATGTTTTTTTTTTATGTGGTGTGTTGCTTTGATTTTTGCTGCAGTGATCATGGTTTGATGAAACTTTTTTGTATGGTTTGATGAAACTTTTTTGTATCGATGGCCTTACATCTGCATATGCAAATTTTCTGTTTTTTATTGTGGACAAATTGAATGTGACCTTGCATCTTCTTTTTTAGATTTTCTATTTTTTATTGCGAACACATTGAATTGTTTCAAAAAGTTGAAAATCCCATGTGTTATTTCTTCTTTTTCTTCTTCCCCTTCTTAAACCTTAAAATATGCTATATAACTTGACTATAAGTGTAATCGACAAGCTAGATGTTAACCCACACGCCGTCACATGCCACATCACTTTTCCGTGATATCTATGACGTCAAAAAAGATTGTTTCGTCACTTTTTTTAAATTGAAGGACTGAAATGTTAACTCGGCATCTATTTGTTAAGAAAATAAAAATTGAGTGACTGTTGATGTAATTTACTCTTATATTTATTATAATGTAGAAACCAAAAAATTGATCCTCTGGGTTGACTTGGTATGTGCAAAACAACGGGCCCTCTTGCACTGATTCTTCCTGTATTACCATACCATTTGAGATTTTAGCTGAAAGGCATTGACAAAAGTATAATTCAAAGTTCATCCAAGAAAATTGCAACTGTTCCATGTTTCAGAAATTTGAAAGCAACAAAAATTAAATTAGACTCCGGTGAGGTCTTAGCTTATATACTAAATAATTATATTAACCGATCCTCTGTTGCTCATCCCAAAAATGAGATCTCCCTATTCCATGACTAGTTCTAATAGCTCAAAGAGTGCGATTAACTGCTTTTGTTTGCCTAACTATTCATTTGGAAGCTCTAAAAAGAGAGGATATGAGAGCTTGGGTGGCCAATCAAACAACAATTTTTGATAATTCCATAAACAATCTAAAACTCTGGATCAGAATTCCAAACTTCCACATTGCTTGCTCTCAATACTTGGTATTCTGCTATCTCTTTTTCTATCTTTCTTACCATCACTGTTTAGGCCTTGATTACGACCAATGCCAAGCTTTGGTAAACCTCGATTCAGCCCCTCCAGCAAGACACAAGCTTTGCACCATTTCTGTATACCATGTATAAGATCAGATCAGTTTTAACCATATTGCAGACAGCTATCAGTGCTTAAACCACTCCAATACAAGGCAGAACTTGATCATAAATAAGGCATATCGAATGCATGCCAAAGTTTAAGCAATTATAAGGTGTCAAGCAAGGTGAAAGCATCTGTCACCTGGCTAGAAATATAACCACATCGTTCACAGGTTCCCTGCTCAGGCATTTTGGTTGTAGTGGAAATTCGAAAATCCTCACCTGATTTAATGATGTCAAGTATAGCCCTGGGCCTGCAATTGTAAGCCACAAATGTAACCACTAATGAACTACAAAATTTTCAAACTTAACAGATGCGAGACTAGAACAGAAACACAAAGGTATGAACCTGATTCTCTCCAAATCTTTTATGAATTCACGAGCAAACCCACGATATGCATTTGGAGAATAAATGCCTGATATTTGAACAACACCAACCATTGGTCAGTGCGATAATATGGGATATGCAATGCCATCTAAATATGAACCTTAACAAAGAAGTTGAAAACTCAAACAATCATATTCCGAAGGCACGAAAAGGAATGGTAAAAAACAATTACATTCAGTGGAGAAGTAGTCCAGCTTCTTGAAAAAAGCATACGTGGAGAACTTGTTAAGGTTTTGGCAACCAAGTGTAAGCCATAATGAGAAACGAATATTAATAAATTCACAATTAAAACTACCAGAACAACAAGCATTTCAAGGATATATCACGATCTCCTTCTCATAGGAATATTTAAAAGGTTTGCATCTGGGAATTGGTCCATCTTCGCCAGTTATAATTGAAGTGCATCTACTCAGTCTACATGAGTAAAAACAATTATCTCAGATAAACAATCGATTGAGTCAAATGGAAACAAAAAGAACAGCCAATACATTACCTAGCAATATCACCTCGTAATATGTTCAAAAGGACAGTTTCAGCAATATCATCTGCATTATGTCCTGTAGCAACCTTGTCAACTTTCAGCAATGCAGCACCTCGATCAAGGGCCTTTAACAAAAACAAAGTCAAACAAGTCATTCCATCCTCAACCACAACAACAATGCAAAGTGCTAGAAAGACAGAAGATAAAAACCCCTAATTGGAGTTGGACTTAGTTGTATATAAATTTACTAATAGGACCAAGTTCATAAGCGAGTTATTGGGGAAGAAGGACCCATCTTAAAATTTAGATATGAAGGTCTAATCATGTAGTTTCTTTAGTACACACCTACAGCCTATCAGAATCAGCAGAAATAACGAAACTGGCAACTCATATACCTGACGGCGGAAAACACCACAAAACGTGCAGTTATTTTTTAAGCCAATCATCTTTACTATTTCATCCATTGTCCATCCATACAAATCCTTGTAGGAAACAATTTTTAATGGCAACCCATACTGCATAACAAACAAGAAGAAGAACCATACATCAAAAACTTCAGACCAATCAAAGCAAACCGCTTGAAACAGTTATAAGGGAAGAATCAAGAAAAAAAAAATGTATCTACTTTTGAAGCAACAAGAATGTGTTTTTTGGAGTTAAACTCAACAAGATAGACAAAACTGACCTGAAGTTCATTTCTTTTGACAGTTTCAAGTGAGTCATCCCTGTACCCTGTTATGCCCTCATCAACGGATAAAAGAAAAAGATCAAGGCCATAGTTATGTCGTCGATTCAGTTCGGATAACACATAAGCAAGGACAGTGGAATCTGCAACAACCCCAGCAGTAGATATTATTAGAAGGACAAGAAGGAAAAAAAAATATGAACTTGTTGCTATGATAGTGAATGGTGCTTAATATATCAGCTTATATAAAGAGATTAACCTTTCCCTCCGGAGGCACCGATAGCAATACGCTCACCAGGCTTGAACAGCTGGTTCTCCAAAATTACCTGGTGAATCTCCTCCTCAAACACCGAGTAAAAACATTCCCTGCATATCTTCAACCTTTGCATAATTTTAGCATCCAAGAAAATAGAAGACAATGAAATAAACGAAAGTGATCATCAAATTGATGCCTGTTTGAAATGAATAAGTACCGTAAGGATGGGGAAGTTGAAGACAATACCTGCTCTAGGGTTTTGGGTCTTTTGAGGGCAGCCCTGTTCTGGTTACAAACGCAACAGAGTCGAGCTCCGGATTTCTTTGGCTTTGAATCGGCTTCCATAAATGACAGAAGTTTCAAGAGAACTGCGTCTGAGTTGAACAATTCACGGTTGTTGGACCGCTTTCCTTAGGCACGAGTCTCGGGCTCAGGCAGGGTTCAAGACATTTTAAGAAAACTGTAAAAGTGAAAATAAAGCAAATCGTTTGAACCACTTTTCATATGCTTTATTTTTTAAAAGATATATTTATGGCTGAATCTGATCCAACATAACAAATTTTACTTATTTTTTTCAATTTTAATATAATATTAATAGGTTTCAAAGTAAGATTTGGGTAGTAACTATAAGTAAATATGACGTTGATAATGATTTTATTAATTTCTTCTTTTCAAGACCTTATATTAAAAGTTTTATAAAATTGAGAGATTATTTGTGATATTATTATGTTTTTTTAGTTAAATTCTAAAAACTTCTATGCTTCGATCAAAAGTATAATAATATCATAAATAATCGGGTAAACTATAAAAATAGTCACTTTTATTTATTTCAGGTTACATTTGATCATTTATGTTTGAAATATTATGTTTTAGTCATCTATGTTATCGTTTTGTTACGAAATGGTCACTCTGTCGTTAAGCTCCGTTACATCCCTAACGACAATTCTACGTGGCCGTCTAAATGAGTTTTAAATGCCAACTTAGATGTCCAGCTGAGATGAGAATAAATTTTTAATTAAATAAATTTAATTAATTAAAAATTTTAAATTAATTATAACTAAAAAAGAAAAACACAGTTGGACATTCAAGTTGGCATTTAAAACTCATTTGGACTGCCATGTAGGATTGCCGTTAGGGAGGTAATGGAACTTAACGACAGAGTGACCACTTCGTAACAAAACGATAACGTAAGCGACTAAAACGTAACATTTCAAACATAAATGATTAAAATGTAATATGATGCAAACAAAAGTGAGTATTTTTATAGTTTAACATATATTTTTTTAAAAAATTAATATAAATTTAAAAAATAATAATAAAATATTCCCACAAAAAAATTAAAAAAATCTTATTGACTTGTATTAGAACTGAAAAAACTATTCAAAGTAACTAAAATTATTATCATGAAAATCTAATAAAATATGAGACATTCTTGAGAAAAAAAATATATAAAAGTTGTTACCCTAGATGCCGACTTTGAACTATTGAATGTCCTACTTCGCCTTATTTTCTAAATAATTTAATATTTTTATATTTTGCTGAATAATTATTTTATTTTCATATATATAAAAAAGTGAATTTTTTAATCTAATTTGTTTTATTATTAATTTTCTTACAATTAACTCATTGAGTAATTTAGTTTATTTCTAATTTAATTAATTTTATAAACTTAATAAATAATCCAAATTTATTAAAATTATATTTATGTCAAACAATGATTTTATTAATAATTAAAAATATAAAATATCAAATGATATTTACTATCTTTATTAAAATATTCGTTTTTAATTAATTAATATTAATTTTATAATGGCAATATATATATATATATATATATATATAACTATTATTTTATAATATTAAAAAAACAATCCATGTCTTAAGTGTGTATATCAACAACACAAACATACATCAGGTAAAAGGTTAAAAGTGTAAAAAAACAGTTTGACTGGGGTTGTTTTTTTTTTTTTTTTTTTCATTGGAGCTACAGTGAGGTGAGACTTTCTAATCACTATTGGTGTTCCAAACACCCAATAACTTCAGTAAAAAGACATTACTCCTTAAGATTCCATCACACTGATGTTAATTGGTGATCCAGAAATAGCCACAATCACTTAAGCTATTCTTAAACCAGTACCAGTCTAATTTGCACAAGGCCAAAAAGGTCCATTTCTTCCAATTTATCTAAGGTGTGTGCAACATTCATGACGTGAACGGTAATTATTTTAAGAAAATGAATGAAAATAAAATTTTGAGCAACACGCAGGAAAGAGATGCAAATAATTATAAGAGAAAATAAGTCTAATATCCAAACAAAAGTGAAAAATCTTTCACCCGTTTAGTCATGGCTCCCACTAATCAGGAAGTTAAAATTCTCCATTTCTGTAAACATAAAAATTCAGGAAAAAAAAAATGCAAATTTCATTCCCTTCTCATTCCTGTGCATGTCCTTTCCCTCCCTTGATTTAGAAAAAACAAGATCACTAGGGCTGTTTGGCTCCGACGTAGAAGATAAGTAGTTATCAAAGAACAACCCACCCTAAAAGGAAGAAAAAACTACTGAAAATTATACCATTTGAAGGGAAACAGATGCTGTTATCATGACATTCAATTTGATGCGCAATTTAACAAGAAAAACATTTGAAACAAACAGATCAAATGTTAACTTAAAGAGCATACGAAACAAGCCCCTGCAAGAAAAGCCTAGGTTTGTACATGGATTCTTGAATATGAGCCATAAAAAATGACACCCCACCCCCACTAGTATGAGAGGAGGTAATTAGAGGCAGACCTTTCAGAACTTTAACAAATTGTATTCGAATTTCTGTAATCAAGAAGAGCTAGTACTTGTCCTCCTCACATTTATCCTGAAATCTTTGACGAATGTCCTGCCGTAGCATCTCTATGTATTCCTGGACGAGTTAGAAAACAATATGAGTTCCAAGGCAACAATCACCAAGAAAAATTAGGCAGACTAAATGGACAGTATTGTCTTAGTCCTTTTTCCTTCTCCCCATAATGGAAGCATTTTTTTAACCGTAAGTGCTTTAGCTGCTAGGAAACACTATTAGACGTTAAAGACTACTATGAAAAGTCGCACAACCATAGAACCTACCTCAGCAAGACTCTCATCACCACACAACTCACTCAGAAGTTCTTCAGTATTCCTCCCATTGTCAATGCCATATACCTGAAATGCAATTTCAGCAACTGCATGGAAGACATCAAAGGGCGAATTTAATTGCACAATCCTTTGAGCTGTTTGTTGAATGTTATCCTAGAAGAAATACCAGATACAATAGTCACCATGTCAGCATCTCTTACTATTACACACTAACTAACTGTTAGTTGCTAAAATAAAAACAGGAAATTCAATTAAGAAAAACCTGAAAATCACTATCACAAGGTTTATCAACTGCATTAGACTTCCTTCCATCATGATGGACCTGCTGTTTAGGTTCTACAGCATGGAATGGCAGAGATGCAGATGCCCCTTGACCAAGGGCCTGAGAAACAATAGGCATCATTTGTTGGACCATGAGTGACAGATCAACTCCACCACCTTGTCCTCCGCCCAATCCAGAAAACGTGTTTCCAATATCCTGGCGATCAACCTGCTGAGCTATTTGATTGACTGTGTTCATGATATGTGGACTTTGAGTGAGTTGCCCCAGCATATTCCTAAAAACATCCGGTGAACCAACACCAGTCTGCTCAGAAACCCCAGCCAATAAGCCATTAATTGCAGGGCTTTGAAGAACTTGGGAGACGGCATTAGCAACATCTAATCGATCATCAGAACTTTGCACTCCTGACGATCTATTACTCTGAACGCCAGGATTACTCGACAAAGAATCATCTTCCACCCTATTCATAGAAGAGCTCTGAGATGCAAGTGACTGCAAAATCTTTTGGCCAGTCGTTCTAGCACTCAAGCTCTCATCAAGAGAAGAGCTAATTGTTCCAGTATCTCTAGTACTGAGAGATGATTTTGCCTGGTTGACCCGTCTCTGACCACAATGATACCATATTATCACTCTTGATAGTAGTAACATAAATAATTTAGAATAAATTAAGAAATGACATCACACCTTCCGTTCCAATCCTCCCAGCCCCAATCCAAGTGGAACAGGTTTGGCATTTTCCTCGGTGGATTTCTGGACTCTTGCTGAAGGGTCTTCTGACTTTACCAAGAATTCTCCACTTGAACTTGAAGGGCATCCAACTGTGCCAGTGGATACATCCTTTGAACTCTTACCACTCTCAGTAGTATTGTTACTATGTTCAGCAAGTTGAGGTTGTGACTGATCATTAATAGTAACAGAGTACTGGTTAGAGTACTAAACAGATGGTTGCTAATAAGGTCGTTTTATTTTATTGTGAACAAAGCACACCTGTTCTTCAGTTGCATGAAGATCTGCTAGTAATGCAACGCTAGAATCCCCTGCTCCACTAGCTGCCATATTATCAGGCTGTCTAGTTCCAGCATCATCACCTGCACCAGATACAATATATCCTCATCAGATTTTGCTTTGACCCTAAAAACGAAAAGATACCATATGAACAAGTAACATTGTTTGCATCCCAAAACCATTCAGTGCCAGCTATCAGATGCAAATCAGTTCTCTCCCTGCATGTTACTAACATACTATATGAACAAGTAACATTGTAGTTATTAGTATCTAAAAGCAATTAATAACCAGCTACCTGATGCACCCTGGTTCCGCCCCTGCATATTACTAACAAGATCTCGAATACTTGAAGTGACTTCGGCAAGAGCAGAGGATAGAGATGAATCTGTGGGTGCAGATAGTGCTGAACCGGACACTGCACCAGTGGAATGTGCAGGGCCGGCAGCAGCAATAACATTTCGCACAGGAAGAACCCGCATTGGATCAGGACCAGCATTATTACCATGTTCCCCTTGCACCCCTCCCCCGTTGCCTGTTCGATTACCGACTGCTGAAACCATAGGAGCGAGTGCGGTGCCTGATAATAATGGTAATTATTAAACAAAAGAAGTCACTTTGCTTCAGTTTAAAGAACATTACGGCCTTGGTTGAAGCAGATATTACCCACCAGCATGTATATGGATATTAATGTTCCTTGGAGTGTTTCCAATACCAGCCGGACTTACATTAAGAGAATTTGGTGGAGCATTGGAACTACTAAAGAGGGAGCTCGTTTGAAGGGGAAAAGGCTGCAAAACCAAAAATCAATGCTTGCATAATTAGCAGGATCCCAAAGAGAGTTCAAACACTTAAATTAACAGCATTAAACAGCATGAAAGTATCTGCAATGCTTGATTGAATTGCTCAGAGTTGCAGTTGTTTGACAAAATCGACACAATCCCAATAAATTTTTAGCAAACCTGAACCATAATAGGATTTGGCCCAGAAGGAGATATATAAACTGCTGGACCAGCGTTGACTGAAGATTCCGCCTATAAATTGCATAAAGCATTTTAGTGACATGTTACCATTTTAATGACAATGGAGATAATAATGCAAGTAATTATAGGGGTACATACAGGAGAATGCCCCATACGCAGCGTCAATATGGTTCGGCCAAGCTCTAAAAGAAAGGCACCTAAATGGTGCATTGTAAGACCTACTTGCGCAGACTCTGTTTGAATTTGCCCCCTCAGTGCTAGATCAGTAGAATTCCTCTCTTGCTCTAAACGCCCTGCAATATGCTACAAAAGTTGTAGCAAATTAAAGATGCATATTAACAGATGTTAAACATTTCAAATTTGACAGGAAAAAGAAAAGGTATGTGAAAGATTCAGTGTAAAGAATCCTCAGTTATACACATTTTCCACTTCATAATTTACCTGCATCAAAGCCAAAAGACCTTATATTGCAAACTTAGTTGCAACAATCTTACATGTAATCATGAACTTTACAACATGCAAAGTTTTCCTCAGAGAATGCCATGATTTTACATGTCTTAAAATGTTATATATCATAAATCAAGCATATTGCTCCAGACAAGAGCAAGTACATGGCAATTAAGAATTCAATAACCTCTTTCTCCTGGGTTCTTGGACCAAGTGAGGCAAATTGGGAAATCAAATGAGAACATGTGAAAGAGAATTGACATAGGTTTCAATGGAAAATGGATACAAGGATATAAAATTATATAAACTAGTCTCCAAGATAACACATCAATCCCAATATCATTTTCAAAAACATTACCAATAAAAAGCCTCAAACATTCCGGAAAAAAGTAAACTTAGAAACCATAAGGCGTAATACTTACAGACAACGCAGCAATAGCATGACTGCTGAGAAGCTGTTCTGCATGTCGCATTACAATGCTCAATGCTTCAGGTGTCCGCAAACCCCGTGCATCCGACGGTAATGCTACCCTTGGTTGCTCTCTTCTGCTAGTCACAGAAGTGTGCGGTTGATAACCTACATAATGCAGCAGCAGTTAGTAACTATAACTATTTTTCAGAAAAGATCTGTGAGTTAATGCCTTTTCAAATATCACCATTTGGAGAATGTGCCTCCATGTGGTTCATAAACTCTGAGAGAGTATTTATAGAATCAGGAATTAGCTGGAGAAAAAGGAAACAGTGGAATTAGATAACAAACAGAGTATAATCTGCTAGAAAAAATAAATAGTTCATTTGTACAACCGAATTAAGTGAAGGAACGGGTATTGGTGCAGCAGTAAGAGGAATAGGAATGAATTGAGTAGCAGCTGGAAATGATTGGGGAGACTGTGTCTGAATTCCTGCTTGGTTCTCACCACCAGGCACACCACCACGCACTCCATCTGTTGAATTTCCCTGAGGAGCCTGGAAGAGAACTTTATTTAAGCAGTATATACAGATTATTTAATTACTTTGAACATTCTATATAATTGTCCACTTAAGAAACCAAAAGCAATATCAATAATTGCTTAAACCGTACAAAACCATTACATTCTTTTTTAGTTTCCCTCAAGAAACATCTGAATCATTATCATGTACTTTAGAGTTAATAGTAAAATAATTTTATTTAAAAAATTGATATTCTTCAAGTTGAAGCAATTGTGAAAACAGGAAGGAGAGGGGGAAATATGCACCGAGTGAAAAGCAATCATGCCTTTTCTAAGCTACCCAATATCAAATGTTGAAATCAAGCATTACTCACAGAGGTTGAAGACTGCCTAGTGGTACTAGTAGCAGAAGGCTGGCTTCCAACTCCAAAAGAATTTAAAACAGCCCCAATAACCTATAAGTCAAGTAATAAAGAATATCACTGATTTTACATGTCAATTAAAGAATGAAACACACTTGACCTGAACTAAAACGCTCCACAAAAAAAAAAAAAAAAAAAAAAAAACTCACGCTAGTAAGGTCTGGAATAATGCCTTCACCTTGATCTCCAACATTAAAGGTCCCAAGAACCACACTCTGCAAGATTTGCCCAACACGATTAGGAGGAATGCCTGCACTAGCATCATTTCCTGCCAATTCATTTTTCAATTAACTCTTGATAGCCGCAGCTTTTAGTAAAATGCTCTGAACTTCACAGACCAGACAAGCACCAATGTACATACCAATACCTTGATTACTGTTGCTTCCATTTGTATCTCCTGAACTTGTTTCAGACAAAGGCTGTGATTGCGTTGGCTGTCTTTCAACTAAGTGCAATGTATCACCATTCTCAACATCTAAAACCAGTGAAGGATTTTAAGGGATAAAGTGAACCACAAATTAGACAGAGTCGCAAACTTGCGCTTGATGTTGTGATACTCATATCTTGATTTCTCTTTTTCAATAACTATAATTATTAATTACTGACCAGCTACCAAATCTCCCATTAAGTACAAGGCATTGCTTTACCACAAAGGTCATATCCAATATTTGGGTAAATGATTATTTCCTATTCTGGCGTCAATAAACATAAACTGTGTAGGAAATAGTATAGTTGATGGCTTGACGCTATTTACTTTGTATTCAATTTGGAATGCTGATATGATGTAGGATTGCCCAAGTTTTGCATGGTTTATCGGATAAGAACATATGTTATAAGTACTAACCAAAACTATTAAAGGGATAGCAAGAGAAAACAAGGGAAAAGAAAATTGCTGCTTAGACTCACTGCTTGTAAACGTAATGGGTCAATTTGCGTAAGCAGCTACCACCAATAGCTGTCTACATATTTCGTCAGGAATAAAACCAATCTGAATATAGAACTATTCTACAAGCCTAGTAATGCTATAAATACACGCACCGCTCATGCTTCAAATTACAGAGTTTGGATTAAACTGTTCAATAACATGGCATATAAGAAGATAACGGTTAGTCCAGCAGTGAACTGCAGATTGAAAACTTTTAATTTAAAACAAACCTGATTAACTTGCAACAATGAAATTCTCTAACAGCATAAATAATAGGATACGGTATTCAGAAAGGAGATGATCATCCTTTAAGACCTTTCCCCTAAAAATCAGCCGCTGCTGACTAACTGGAACACCAATTGCATTAGCTATTCTCTCCTTGAACAAAGAGACTGACGTCTAAATACATCCAAGTAACAAGTCATCAGCTAAAAGTTGGATGAGGAACATTTTTCTTAAAAATTAAGGCTGCACTGAATGGCAGGAAAATATTGAGAATGCATAAGCTAGAAAGCAAGTGCTTACATTTTTTTCAACATGAAGACTACATATCTGTGAATCCAGAGTCTTGACCCTGAGCTCTATTAGTGCATTCGAAGATTCCCCAGAAACATTGCCAGTAATCAGACCCTCATTAGAGTGCTGATCTGCCATAGCACTTCAACAGCTTCTATCACCTAGAACAGCTAAAGAAAAAGTAATACTTCTATTTCCATCCTTATTTTTCCCTAATTCAAATTCCTAAAGTAACTATCATCAGCCAAAATGTACCAAGTTCCAAAAAATGTTGCAATCATAATAAATCACCGCCCAAGGTCAGAAGACAGTTATTTGTCTAGTTTATTCTCTAATTATCAAATAAAAATTATTTAGTTGTCTAGCAAGACAAATAAGGAGAATGGAGTAAAACAAAATTATAACATCTCTTCAAAAATAAATGCTCAAAGGATTGCATCTGCATTATACTAACAGCTTTGTTGCAACTTTGGAACTTCATCTATCAATCCATTTGAGCATTAGAAATATACTTTACCTCAAGCAAATGCATTACAACTTACAAGCAAAAATTGCTTTTGCAAAGGTTAGCAAAAGTCAAGGTTCCTATAATTTTAAGGTACATGTTTGTACAACCAATATAATAACCAACATTGATTTGATGGTCTTTTTAATAGAAAGGGAAAAAGGAAATTGCTCAGTGTAATGCCAAATGCAACAAATCATAACCGATGATCCCATCAACAATCAACAATCACATAGCAATCGCCATATAGAAGAACGTAGAACTAAGCAAATAAGATCAAAATAAACCAAGAGAAAGAATTATCATGAAAATGCGCATTAAATCAAATACTTCAAAAACGATAGGGCTAAAAGGGTCAAGTCCAAATCTAAGAACCAAGAAGAAAAATAACAAGGGAATCAAAAGCACAAACCTAACTGGCGTGCGGGGGTTAAAATCGAAGAATTGAGAAATTCGGTTTGACCAAAAAAGCAATGGGATGCGTACAGAAATGGACGGGTAGGGTTCCCGAAAATCGCAACGTTGTGGAGCGGACGAGGCTGGCTACGACAATGCCAATTGTGCCTTTGTTTATCATCAGCCTATATTTGATCCCAGAAGAATTTTACTCGAGACCAGGCAGCGGCGCATTTCGTGATGGGGACGGGAACCGCCAAAATGACGTCGTTTTCCTGTTAGTAGTCGTTACTTACCGCTCCTTAGTTTCAGCTTTTTACGTCCTCCATCTTCACTTCACTCCGAATTCTTGGGCTTAAAAGAATCTATCGAGTTCAAACTATTTTATGCGCCACGGGGATACTAGCACGAATTAGCCAGCCCATGTCCCTAAAACAAGTTAAACCCCAGCCCATTGAAACGTTAACTTTCAAATACTAACTCACTCAGGCATTAGATTAATATGCAGCTTCCTAGCTTGATATTGATTGTTCCCAGATATCAGTTATATTGATACCGTTCCACTTCCACAACTAAATAGACTCTATTCCTACCGACTCTATTCATATTTTCTTAATTTTTTGATAACACATACACATTTTGTACATACAGGTGCTCGAATCCAAATTTTTTAAGATAAATTGACTCTATTCATATTTTCTTAATTCTTTGACAACACAGACACATTTTGTACTCACAAGTGCTCGAATCCAGATTTTTTAGAATAAACAACATTTTCTTAATCACTGGAGCCACTTATTGGGTTCAGATTAAATATTTTTGTATGGCTTAAGGTAAAAAAAAAAAAAAAAAATTAATCCTTAAAAATAAATGCATTTTATTAAGTTTTTAGTGACAAAAAATTAATTAGACTTTTTCAGTAATGGAAATCATTAATCGGTTGTTTTGACTGTTAAAAGGCATTGACATGATAATACTAGGTGATGGCACGTGGTAGGATATTCACATCAGTAAAATTTTAAATATATATTTTTTTAAAATAACATTTTAAAAGTTTAAAAATAATTTTTTAAAATTAACAAAAAATAAATTTAAAATGAACTTGGAAGTATGGTTGTCCAGATTTATTTGAATTTAAATAATCATGTGTAGATTCGTTCTAAATAAGTTCAAAATTAAATTTTTTTAAATATATATTTAAAAAAATAAAAAAATTCAATAATTTTATAAAAATAATTATATTTTTTAATAATTTTATTTTATATAAATTTTTTAATAATTTTCGTTAAAAATGTTAAACTAACCAATGGCATTGCCACATGTCATAAAAAGTTAAAAAATACTTAAAATTTTAAAATATATATAAAGATATAAATTTATTTAAAATCCAAAAGAGTCTTAATTTTAGAAAATTGTTTAAAAAACCTAAAAAAATCATAATCTATTTTTGAAATTTTTAAAAAGCATTTTGAAAAATTACAAGTATGCAAAACTTAAAAAAAAAATTGATAAAATTTTAAAAATTTGTTTGTTTGGAATTTTGCTTTTTTTTAGAAATTTTATATTTTTTAAGAAACTTTGAGTTGGTGGCATTTGATTGGTTGAGGAGATTTATTTTTAACGAAAACAATTAATAAAGTAAGGGGAGAATAAAAATAGCAGGCAAACTGATAAAAAATAATTGAACTGTAGTACAAGAGTCAAAAAAAATAGTAAGAATTTATAATGATTGGTTGCTTTGTTTTTACATTATTCATGCATCAGCAGAATGGCAACTCCTTACATTTAATGTGAGGTTTAGCTGCTGTTTTTTTATGGAAGGGCGGCCTATCTGTACAGATGGGTGCCAGATTAACTAATATTTTCCAGAAATTGCAGTTAGACGAATTTGTCACTCGTTAAGTGAAGTACTTATGGGAGGGAAGTGCATGTTCTCTGGAAGATTAACATCTATACATCTGTGCTAGTTTTAATGTTCAAATTCAGCAAACAAGAATTGTCTGGATTTGAAATCTCAGAAAACTTATGTCAGTGGACAACTTTGCCTTATTTTGTGCAAAACATGATGCAGAGTACACTGAGGGTGTTCATGACACTGTGAATGCACTGGATGCGCCTGTAAAGTACTCATTTGGAGAGTCCTTCGTTTTCTTAGACGATCCAAAGTGCCTGAGCCGATAAACCCCGGAAGCAGCATCCTCTGGCACTTCCCATTCAATGGTTGCTAAACCATACAAACTACCATTATCAACTGTTACATTCCACTTGAAATACAAGCAAAAATCGTCATCGTCGTACACTGGAACCCACCTCTCCCCTTGAAGCATCTCTACTACTGCAAATGTGCCTTCTATCAACAGGTCATATCTTGGATTAGCGCTCCAAAACGTAGCACTCGGTTTATCTCCCTTCTTGAATGAGCCGCCTTTTGGTTGAGCAACATCTTGCTGCATGTCTCCAAATCTTTTGCCAGGGGGCGGTGAGTCTCCTAGAGGATCTTGTAAGAGGCTGAGTTGAACAGAGGAAAGATCCGGCGGTGACAGGTCGGTTCCACCGAACTGTTCTCCAGTAGCCATTGCTTTTGCAAGTTTCTTAAATTCTTGGATGTAAGCTGATAATGTATGAGGACCATATAGTGTTGAAGCAGCCTACATATGTAAATTCCATATAGGACTATATGAGATATTGAAACAAAAAGCAGCATGGTAACTAGATTTGTTGTTTTGATCCGAGCTGTTAGTCTTCCATTTCCTTACCTCATATCGCTGCTGCTTGTACTCCTCAAAAGTTGCTATATACTGAGAATAAGTGTTTGTGAGCCCTGCTATTACAACATGTGTCTCGTTATCAAATTCTCCATTCCCATTATTTATCAATGTCTCTTTAACTGCTTCCCTCAGCCGCCGACCAGCCATTGTCGTGAACTCTGCAGTGTAATTAGTGAAGCATTTATCTCGGTCAAATGACTAATGTAAGTACTAAAGCCTTAGTCACGTAAAGATAAGTATGTCAAAGACTGGAAGGTGAAGTGATCAGTTAAGAGAAGGCAAACCTCCAGGCACAGATAAGATAACAAAATTCCCCAACCTCAGAATTTGAATTGGGAGTATAGCGGGCTGCAGAAATGTGGAGTGGTGTGAGACAAAACAAAGAAAGGGTTCGTATTTGACCCACAAGCTTACAGCTCTTTAAAAATGATGGTCTTACCGCCCAAGCATAGGGGACAAACATTTCGCCAGTGCTAAGCAAAACGGGCTTGGGTTTTTGGCAATCCACCTGATACTGGCTAGGCTCTTTCAACAAGTCCCTTAATCGTTTCCACATCTCGTTTATCTGCACACAGAAAGATACCAAAATCTTAGGTTCAAGGACGACAGACCCAAGACAGCAAGTCATGGTCCGATATGGATGCCAATTGCCAATTGCAAACCTCGGTGTCTCCTTGTTGAAAACCGAACACTCCGGGCCCATCTGTAGTTCCAGCAGCAAAACCCGCACCAACAGCTGCTGGACAAGTCTTTACCACGGTACTTTCATTCAATTGCACTTCAATGTTGGTGACATTTATATACGCATGGCGGTAATCAATTTTTCCACTCAAAGGATTAGTAGCAGAACTGAATAGCTCCACAGCCTTTTCGAATTGTCTCTCTCCTATGATCTTTGTGCTCAATATTTCATCTGGGTATCTGTTTCACAAATTTAGGTTAAAAAACAAGGCAAGCAGTCATTTAAGTTAAAAGCATATGTGGTATAAGGTATAAATACCCAGGGCCACGCCCCACGCAAAGCTGGTCATTTCCATTACAAGACGAGTGATTGAAATCACAAGGCTTGCCAGTGTCTGTGCAAAATGCTCCTAGCACATTTGGAGTCACATCTCCAACATTTGATTGGCAGAAAGCCCCCACAAATCTGGACTCATCGTTTTTTCTCACCTTGAAGCCTTGGCTGGTTGTTTTCCCACAGGGTTTTCCTCCCGTGGCCTTGATCTTTTGAGCTTTGTTTCTTACTCTGCTGATGTCTTTCTCACACGAAAATATTGTCAAAAGCAAGTACGTACGATGTCTATCACACAGTGCATGGAATGTTCTCTTTTTTTTATCATTATCTGAATTTAAACAACAATAATGAGGGAAATCCGAGATATGCTTACTTTGAATGGTAGAAAACTTGGTGTTTCGTGTAGAGAGGGAATTGTTGCTAAAAGTGAACCAGTCTTCAAAAAATCTGGCAGCGGCGCCCTTGTTGTCTCCACTTATGAACTTGTTGTCTCGGCTCATAGACGTTCCATGCGTGGCAAACCAGGAGAATGCACCTATACTCCTATTGCTTGCACTATCCAAAAGCTTCAACAGGGTCATTGTTGTATCGACGTTGGTGGAGTATCTAGCCCTTTCTTCTGGAGGATTGAACAGGTACGCACTTGGGCTCCTATTTATTCCTGCACTTTCCACATCCCCTATAGAAAAACATGTCATGATGCTTGCTAGTCTTGCTGCTCATATACCTTCATGGAAAAGAAAATCAACCATTTGAAGTAGAAAAACCCTTACCGGTGTTCAAGAAGATTGAGCCAGGTTTGAGGTTGTTGTGAGCCTGAATAATGCTTTTCTCGATCGCCGTGACAATCCCATCGAACGTTTGGTTGATAAACCCTAGTGAAGTAACAGAGTACACCACGTACTGCAAGTAACCAGCAGGCCCAGCATGTGTATGCGTGCCACTGATCGCGACATTTTCTTGTGTATACAAATCTCCGAATCTTCAAAAGCAAACATTTCACGTCTAAAACGGTGTGGGTCGTATATGTTAATCTTATATTGCATGGATTTGGTTCATTACCTTGTTTTGAGTCTCTGAAGTACTTTTATAGTGACAAGCTGCGATGCCATGCCTGCATCAAGATTAACAAAAGCAAACCTTGCACCTTGAGAACTTTCAGCAACGATGAAAGTTCTCGCTCGTAGTCGGAAATGGATTCCGGCCGTATTCTGATCCATGTTAGCATAGCCCATCATGTTAACCCCAGCGGCAGGACCCGTCATATCGTAGCTCCCGACTCCAATCAAATACTCGCCATCAACTTCATCTATCAAGGCAAAAGCTGCACAAAGAGCAACAAAAATGGGTAACAAATGCTGGTGTTTATGCATTTTGTCAGTTCAAAAAGTGTGTTCCTCACTAGATAATCCACCAAGCATGAAGCTATATATATATTTACACACATATGATAACGTTTCCTAGTAGTTAGTGATACAGATTCGGCTCATGGAATAATAAGAGGAGGGTTGTGATCATCTCGTTTTGTCTATACATTTCTAGATTAGTTTGAAAATTGAGCACTAGAAGCATCATTTCTTGGGTTGCTCGGCATGAAGGAGATTGACAAAGCGTGGGCTTTGTCTATTTTCAAACGTATTATATGCTGCTTCAGCGGCAGCGTTGATCCTTTTTTGGACCCCGGCAGACAAGTTTCTCAAAGGGCTTGTTTTCAAAAATTTATACATATACCCATTTGCATAGGCAAAAAGGGGCTAGTTTTGGGACTCAACAAGTGATAAATTATATAATTCAGCCTTGGGTACTTAGTTGCAAAACGGAAATCAACTTCCCTGGAAAAGTCTACAATCTCATCATAAAAAATTGAAAAGGTCTAAGAGTAATCCGTTTTATCAAGGATTAGAAAGGTTCAATCTGTTTTTTTTCATAAAAATGAAAATTTATACTATTTTTTTTCTTAATTTGGTGACCTTGTAATTGGAGTGATGGAGAGATATAAGAAAACAAGTGATTTTGATTATTTGGTAAAAACAAGATTTTTATCATTAAATTAGCTATTAGGCACATATAAAAGAGGTCTTGAACTTCTATTAGACGTGGAAAAATATTAAAAAAAAAAGAAAGGAGAAAATGAAAATAAAATAACAGCTCTATCTAAGATCTAAGAGCACCACTCATTGTGTAAAAGTGTTTGTACATCACATGTGACTTTGACTTTTGTGGCTATGCTTTTATGGGATAATTTATTCAAGTAACTAAAAATTTCTATTATTTACAAAAGTGATTCAAGTTTAAAAATATACATTAAAATTATTTAAAATAAACAGTAAAAATTGATATTGACTATTTAATGGCCGACATCATCTGCCCAATGATTGGTGTCAGACATAAAAATTTGTGTTTTTGCATGGCCAACACCTATGTATTTTTTTTAATACAATATTTTATTGATATACAAAAATACGAGAATTTGAAAAAAAAATTTGGTGTCGGCCATGATCTAGTAAAAAATTAAATTTTTCGGTGTCGGCCATTTGTCAGATGAAAAATTCAAATTTTTTTTGTGTTGGTCATACCATGGCCAACACCCCTATTTACGGATAAAAAAATCAAAATTTTGTGTTGGCCATGCAATGACCGACACTCCCTTTTTGTCAGATAAAAAATTCAAATTTTTTGGTATTGACCATGCCATGGCCAACACCCCTATTTATCAGATAAAAAATTTTAATTTTTGTTTATATTGGTCATGTCATGCTCGACACCCCCTTTTTCATCTGAATAAAAAATCAAATTTTTGGATGTTGGCCATGCCATGGCCGACACCCCTATTTACCAGATAAAAAAATTTCAATTATTTTTTGGTGTTGGCCATGTCATGGTCGACATCCTTTTTTTATCTAAATAAAAAATCAAATTTTTGGGTGTTGACCATGCCATTGTCGACACCCCTATTTATCAGATAAAATAATTTCAATTTTTTTTTGTGTTGGTCATGCCATAGTCGACACCCCCTTTTTTATCTGAATAAAAAATCAAATTTTTAGATGTTGGCCATGCCATGACCGACACCCCTATTTATCTGATAAAAAAAATCAAATTTTTGGGTGTTGGCCATGCAATAGCCGACACTAACTTTCCCTCATTTCTCTATATATAGGGTTTAAGTTTTTTATTTTGAAATTGTAAGTAAAAAATATTTCTCTTAAAATAACAATAAAATGAGAGTTTTTTTTATTTATCATTAGAAGATGAATGTTTTATTTTGGGGGAGAGTTGTGAAGTGTACAATTGAATTTTGAGGTTGAGCTATATACTGTCATGTATTGCCGAAGTTGAATTATATACTGTCATGTGAAGGGACAAAGATATGTCTTCAGTGGTAAGACGATTTTTTACGCCATTGAAGACTATCCGAGATGTCCAACGCAGATGGACATTATCTACGTTGGAATAATTTGTTATCAGGGAAAATACTGTTGAATAGCTAATCCAACGTAGATATATTGTTGCCTTATGTAGGCGTTGTAGTAAGCCCGTAAAGATTATCCTGTCAAAGGTCGGATGACTTTCTCTGTCATTTAACAGGTAATCGAGATCGACTGCATTGTGTCTTACAAATTGAAAAATGTTATGTTTAACGGCAACCCGAGCAAGTTTATCGGTACTAACATTTGCAGCTCGGTATTCAAGCAGATGAACATTATCTATGTTTGTATATTGTTATATCTGTAAATTTATTTTTTAAAATTTTGTGTATTAATATTAACAAATAATTATAATTTATTATATTTGTAAATTTAATTTGTTGCTTATTAATATTAAACAATATTTGTATTTTCTTGTATTAAAATAATTTCGAATCATATATAAAATTATTAAATATGTTGTCAAAATGTGGGGAAATAAATATTATTGAAAAAGATTATATAAATTTTCAAAAAATAATAATTAGAATACACAGGAAATTAGAAATTAAAATTAAAATATACAGGAAATTAGAAATTAAATTTAAAATAAAAACGAAATTACAAATTAAATTTAAAAAGTAAACAGAAAAAATCAAAATTGAGTAGATCCCAATGACGTCCCCGATGCTGGTGTGTAACAGTTCGGCTTCTTTTGAGCTCGACGAGACCGAGGCCGTAGTACAGTTTGTTCAAGAGGCGTTACATTGGTGTTCGTCGGCTCATCCTCGATGGTGTCAACATTGGGTGTCCCAATCTGCGTACGTAGAAAGGTGGTAAAATCGTACGTATCATCAACGTAATCGGGAGTAGGTTGAGTGACTTGAGGTGCCAAGCCAAAAATATCCTCCATTGTTGGTGTACGTTCTTCCGGATGGATCTCCGGTTGATATGAGAAAGAACCAGAGTAACATGAACGTTGAAAGTCGGGGTCGACACAAAAATCTCCTCCATGGAACGATGATAATAATTGTGCAGCAAAAAAAACGAAGAGTCGGATGTTTGATATTGGGGATCGAGTTGGTGCTCTGGCTGGTACTTGGGTTGGTCCTGAGCCTCGTAATCGGGCTGGTAATCGGGCTCGTCCGCGGGCTCGAAATCTGAACCGAGGTTCCGACCAAGACATCCATATACGTTATTCGCTGGACCCCATCGGTTATCTTCCGGAATAAGTCTCTTCAGCGTATACTCCTCGGGATTAACCACCAGCATCCCGTATGCCATACATCATTGCTTGTAATATGAGGTACCAGAATAATCCCCGTTACACAAATACAAGGTTGAACACCTATTTGCCCGGTCATTCCAAAGCATGATATATGCTTGAAGATTATGAGCCCAATTTGTTCTATTTTTACCATGTCCCTTTTTGTCGAGCTGGTAAATCTCATCGAGTTGGAAAGGAGAGTTCGGGATATGTTGTATAACAACAAACTGTCGCAAAACCCGATCCCCAGCGTGCCATTCCACCATATGAAAATTGAATACCGGCACATTACAAGAGAACAGTTGGTAATTGTGCTAGTAAACAAATGGTGGAATGAAAGGCGTAATTTCATCTAAAATATTAGGTTGCCATTCGTACTGCACAGTATAAAAACACGGATTTAGTTAAAAAAAATTCAAAAATCTAAAAAATATCATATTTCTTTTTGTAAAAATAATATTTCGAAAATGTATTTTTTATATTTCGAAAATGTAAAAAAAAATATTTGTAAAAAATATCAGATATTTATTTTTTAAAAAATTTGAAAATATAAAAAACATTTCGAAAATGGAAAAAAATATTATAAAAAATTTGAAAATATATCTTACATCATCTCCTTCATGTTTGTCTAACCAGCAACGTAAATGGGGACATTTTTCGTGTCGTCCAAGTCCCGGAACTAAATGTCATCTGAAAAATTAAAAAATAATTAGAATAAAATTAAAAAAATAAAAAATCGAGACATCGAGTCACCTATTAACTAGTGGCATCGAATATGGCATGTGTCCGAGGTTGGCGATGGAAGGCAGTCGGTATAATATCCATGATTGGAGCAGATACGTGTAACCGCCCATGGCATGAACTGCGGGATTTGTCACTCGACAAAGCTCTCGGTACAATGTCGCCAACACTGTCGAGCCCCAACTTAATTTCCCCGCTACCTTGATATCATCCAACAATGGGAGGTAGATGATGCTTATTCTATTTGGCTAGTATTCAGAATAAGGATATCGCCTAGTAATTGTAAAAGAAAAGCTCGAGCATGGTAGATAATATCCTACTGCGTTGGATTTTGAGGGAGATGTCTAAAGTTATCGTACAACCACGTAAACTTTAAAAACGATAATTTTCCGTTTTCAGTGTCCTGGGACACCTTGTCAAGTAACCGGTAGCAAGTGCCACAAGGATCATCTACTATACCCAGACTCGTTACCGCATCACCTTTAACGGGTAGCCCGAGCTGGATTGCAACGTCTTCTAATGTAATTGTTGCCTCCCCACACGGGAGATGATACATGTGAGTCTCGGGACGCCATTTTTCGACTAAGGACGTTATTAAATCGGCCCGGATATTCATGTTTTTAATGCGGGTAGAAATCCCGAACCCCGCATCTTCTATATATTGTTGAGCCAATCTATGCTGCTTATAGACCATATAATGATGCCGGGATCTAACCATCCTATAGAATTCCGAATCTGCTCGAATCGCGCCCACACGGTGGTTGTCATGACTACGAAGAATGACGTTTGGATCCATAATGTGATGGACGGTACTCGATCAACGGCGGACAAAGTTGGTCAACGACGATCAACGACGGTCAACAGCGAAATTGAGGTGTTGGTGAGCTAGAATTTTGGTTTTGATGACCTGGAATTTCGGTTTAGGTGAGCTGAAATTAGGTGGTCCATTGCTATTTATAGTATAGGACCATTGATGGTATTTTTGTAATTTTAATGTAAATTAAGGTTATTTTGGTTAATAAATTTAAAATTTGATAAAAATTATAATATAATAATAATTTTTTATTTAAATATTCAAATTTAGTAAATAATGTATTGCCAAATCAACACATTATTTGATAAAAATTGTAATATAATAATAATTTTTTATTTAAATATTCAAATTTAATAAATAATGTATTGTCAAATCAACACATTATTTAATAAAAATTATAATATAATAATAATTTTTTATTTACATATTAAATTTTAATAAATAATGTATTGTCAAATCAACACATTATTTAATAAAAATTATAATATAATAATAATTTTTTATTTACATATTAAATTTTAATAAATAATGTATTGTCAAATCAACACATTATTTGATAAAAATTGTAATATAATAATAATTTTTTATTTACATATTAAAATTTGATAAATAATATATTGTCAAATCAACAAATTATTTGATAAAAATTGTAATATAATAATAATTTTTTATTTAAATATTCAAATTTAGTAAATAATATATTGTCAAATCAACATATTATTTGATAAAAATATAATATAATAATAATTTTTTTATTTAAATATTAAAATTTGATAAATAATGTATTGTCAAATCAACAAATTATTTGATAAAAATTGAAATATAATAATAATTTTTTTTATTTAAATAATGTTAAATTAATTTTAAATGTAATTTAAATTTCAACTTCAAATTTAAAGTAAAATTTTAAATTCAAACTTATATAATTATGAAGTTTAAATTATTTAAATTTAAACATGTATCTTAATTTTCAAATTAATTTCAACTTAAATTAATTTTTAAATTAATTTTCACACAAATATTCTTCATATGTACTAGTGCACATGCGTTCATTCTTCGTCGCACAATCCGGCATTACGAGAGGATTGACCGGAAATATAGACACGATGTGGGCAAGTGGATCGATTATGGCCAGGTCTTCGGCAAACACCGCACAATTTCGGTTCCCCCGTCTCCCTAATGTCCATATCAGAGTGAATCCTCGTCGAAGGTGGTCGACCTTTAGGCTTTTTACAGAGACTATGGTCTGGCAGCATCTCAAAAGCAATCGGTGGAACTTCCCAGTTCGAGACATCGGGCATTACGGGAAATTCATTCTCCCAGATACGTAATGTGCGTTGCAACGTGAACACCTCGTCTATGAATTGTTCGACATTTAAATTTGCAGTCGCACACGCTGCATGAACATGCGCACACAGATATCGGAAAGCTTGAAATCTAAAGCACTCGCTTCGCCTGTTTCCAGATCAACTGCGTACGACCTCGGTGGAACATGCGAACGACGATCGATGTACTCTGAAACCCGAAAAATCTCCAACTCCCACGAATAAATTTCTACGTTCATCGTTCGAGCTCTCTGACTGTTTGTCGTCATGGCCCTTTGAATGTCCTCAACGTACACGTGTCCGACCTTCATCTACGCCACTTGTCGCTGCCCCATCGTAGGCATCAATGTGGCCAACTTATAGAAGGTTGTCGAGAACACAACAGCAATTGGTAGATGAAGTGTTCGCCTCGAGACGAAGTTAATCAACTCAACCAGGTTGGTCGTCATCTGGTCATACCGAGCCCCCTCAGCGTAACTTTGTGTCCATTGATACGTCTGGACACTACACAACCACCTACGAAGATTTTTGCCATTTGGTAAATGTTTCATCTTAGCTTCAAGCTTTGCGAACTTTTACCTGAATCTCCGCGGTTCAAATTGATGACTGCATATGCATATGGAATTTCAAATAAGTATTTTAATATTTCACAAACTAATAAAATTTAAAATTAAATTGAATAAAAAAATACAAACAATAATTATTACCCATTTCCACGAGTTCTGCTTTCCATCCTTTATTTTTATAATCACTATAAAAGTTTGCCGACATGTGCCGGATGCAATAAACAGACCTCCACGAAACCTTCGATCGTCTTATTGCAACAAGTAGTCCTTTCGATCTGTCCGATATAAGGCAAACGTTGTCTTGCCTAACAACGTGCCTCCTTAGATTTTTTTAAGAAAAATTCCCATGACTCGAAGCACTCTTTCTCGACTATGGCGAATGCGATCGAAAGTACATTTCGATTGTCGTCTTGTGCAACAGTAATCAGTAGAATTTACGTGTATTTACCGTAGAGCCAAGTTCCATCAACTTGCACCATCGGTTTACAGTAAGGGAAGGCCTTAACACACGGGTCAAACGTCCAAAATAATCGGTGAAAACATTGTTTTCCAGGATCAATCACCCCGTCCGGACCTTCATACGGTAGTGTTTGTAAATCAGTTACTGTCCTCGGCACATACTCTCGCATCGCGACTATCCACCTTTGGAGCTTGTTGTATGACGCATCACAGTCACCATACAACTTTCGCATCGTCATTTACTTCGCCCACCATGCCTTTCGGTACGAAACCTTATAATTAAAGCGAGCTTGCATGGCTGAAATATAGACCGATACCTTATTCAATGCGAACGCTTTTACCATAGGCATGATGCAGTTGCATATGGTCTTTGTATCTAACTTCTGATTGTCTTGCGTCATACGAGCCATGATGCATGTGTGCAGACCTTCCATTGTCCTTATTATCCACAGCTAAGTACGTTGCATTAACGCGGCTAGGATACGCCACTTATACCCACACTCGACTTTCCAACATTCTTCGATGTACAAAGACTACGACGACTTCGTTACTTTATAATCCACAACTAACTTTAAGTTGTATTGTTTTATTGTATTTAAGCAGTCCTTGTTATTCTCAAATTGTTGTCCTACGAACAACTCTTATTCGTCGGTTTGTTGGTCGAGTAGGTGAGCTGAAACTATGTTTTTATATTTCAGAAACTCACGAGCTTGACCCGCATCTGGGTTTATGTCGCTCAAGAAGACCCCTGGATTATTCTTAATAACTATACTTGGGGTCGTATTTCCTCTTGAATGGGTGTTAACATCATCACCCTCCACTAACCCCTCATCATCTAAGTTTTCGAGGATGTCATCCAAATCGAGGTCTTCCAAAGCTTCATTTTCGTCATCATCTTCTATTGGGGCCAACACTTCCAGATGAAATTCTAAACGATGACACGTGTTTTGGATGTTATACGAACATCCACCGGTGTTTGGATTTTCCGGAGTGGACCCTCCATAACCCGATTGATCTTCTCAGCATACATTAAGATCAATATCTATTACAGAACGTTGGCTTACTGGATTTAAGACTTGAATTGGTTCGAGGTGTGATATCTCCACGAACAACTCAATGAGGCATGAATTTTCGATTTGAAGGGCAATAAATTTCAATCATTGTCTCTAGATCATCATTATCAACAAGCTCCATTTCGAAAAACTTGATCGGATCTGATGAAACCGAAAATTTGTAAAACAATCTCAACATTTGCTTCCCGCAACGAGTAGCTATCTTTGTACTGATCTTCTGTTTTAATTCCTCCAGCGAAACATGTTTGTGCAGTCTCATTCCGATTTTTTCTCGGCTTTCAAATACACAATCTTCATCATTTATATTGATAATTTTTCCATCAAAATGAATATAAACAAAGACAATATTGGAACTCATCTTGAAAAAACTTATGATCATAAAAAAATAAACATAAACAAAAAAAATGTTGTACTGTTAATGAGAACAAAAAAATCAAATTTTTAGTACTAACGGTTATATATATATATTTGGTGCTGGAGTTAAAAGTGGGTCTCGACCATTAACTATACTAGTGTTATTTTCTTTTGATTATTTTCGTTTATTTCTTAAAATTCATTTTAATTAATATTTTTAATATATTTTTAATTTGTCGATAATATTTATTTCTTAACATTTTCACAACAAAATATTTAATAATTTTTTAATAAATCAAAATTAAATTAATACAATAAAATACAAATCTTATTGAATATTACAACAATACAAATTAAATTTACAGATAAAATAAATTATAAATAATTGTTAGTATTAATACACGAAATTTTAAATTTTGAACAATAATACAAAATAACCCACAATACCCTAAACTTGCGCAACTCGTCTCTGTTAGATAATGTTCATTTGCTTGAATACTTGGCCAATTTCAATAAATTCTTCTAACCCTCAAGCAATACGAGTCTATATTTTCCTGAATACCCGGCCAAGTCATCTCGATCGGCAGTTTGATGACCGAGTTCAGTCAACCGACCTTTGATAGCATAACTTTTACATTTATACCACATAGTTACATTTAGCGGCAATTATGTCATCTACATTTAGGATAGTCCTCAATGGTGCAAAAAATAATTTTACCACTGAAGACATATATTTGCCGCTTCACATGACAATATATCATTCAACTCCGGCAATACATGACAGTATATAGCTCAACCTCGAAATTCGATTATACACTTCACAACTCACCCCCAAAACAAAACGCTCATCTTCTAATGATAAATAAAAAAACACTCTTATTTTATTATTATTTTAAAAGAAATATTTCTTACTTACAATTTCAAAATCAAAAACCTAAACCCTATATAAAGAAATGAGGGAAAGTTGGTGTCGGCCATTACATGGTTAACACCCAAAAATTTAATTTTTTTTAGATAAATAAGGGTATCGATCATGGCATTGTCAATACTCAAAAATTTGATTTTTTATTCAGATAAAAAAGGGGATGTCGGCCATGACATGGCCAACACAAAAAATAATTGAATTTTTTTAATCTGATAAATAAAGGTATCGACCATGACATGACCAACACTAAAAAATTTGATTTTTTATTCATATCAAAAAGGGGGTGTCAGCCATGGGATGACCAACACAAAAAGAATTGAAATTTTTTATCTAATAAATAGGGATGTCGGCCATGGCACGGCCAACACCCAAAAATTTGATTTTTTATTCAGATAAAAAAGGGGGTGTCGGTCATGGCTTAGCTAACATTAAAAAAAATTTAAATTTTTTTATCTGATAAATAGGTGTGTCGACCATGACATGGCCAACACTAAAAGAATTGGATTTTTTATCTGACAAAAAGGGGGTGTCAACCATTACATGACCAACCAAAAAATAATAATTTTTTTATCAGTAAATAGGGGTGTCGGCCATGGCATGATCAACACAAAAAAAATTGAATTTTTCATCTAACAAAAAGGGATGCCGGCCATTGCATGACCAACATCCAAAAATTTGATTTTTTTATATGATTAAAAGGGGTGTCGATCATGCAATGGCCAACACTAATTTTTTTTTCAAATTCTCGTATTTTTATATATCAATAAAATACCGTATTAAAAAAATACATAAGTGGTTATTGCATGGCCAACACTAAAAAACATAAATTTTTATGTCTGACACCAATCATTGGATATGTAGTGTCGATCATTAGATGACCAATATCAATTTTTACTGTTTATTTTAAATTATTTTAATATATATTTTTAAACTTGAATATTTTCGTAAATAATAAAATTTTTTAAATTACTTGAATAAATTACCCTGCTTTTATGACATTTCATCTAAACATCGAATCAAACTCATTGCCTACTTTCACTTTTCTCTATCCCATTTTATCAGTGTCATAAATCTATACTGATATTATTATTTAGACATCCTACGATTTTCTCTAACTTCATATGGTGTCTTGGTACATGTGTAGGAAGTTTTTGAATTCTAACATGAAAAGATATATTATCGAATGAAAACTATCCAAAGAAAATAATGACATTGTGCTCACGAAATCAACGCAGTTAAGGAAAAAGATAATACCAGATTGGTCGATGTGTCTTTGATTGATACGTTTCACGCATAAAAAGGATTAGTGGTTGGTAAATAGCAATTGCTGGCAGCTGACATTTCAACCGAAAGGCCAGAGATAATGCAGCCACTTTTCGGTGACCATGGGCCCTGCCACCTTTACTCTTTCCTCCTCGGTCGAAACAACTCCTCTTACCATCTTTTTCCTTTAATTATTTGTACTCAATTCGTAAATGACGTCCCTTCAAACATTTTTAGCTCGTAAAAATCATAAATATTATATCATCATCAAATTAATGGGGAAGGATAAAAATGATGGATGTATTAGATTTGAGAAACTTGAATAATGAAAAGTAGGCAGATGTGATGTTGCTGAAGTTTATCCAACTTCATCACTCACCATAATTCATTTAGAAAAAGCAGCAAATACAAGTGGCACCCCAAATGATAAACAACAAAGCAAGAAATTAATTCATTAAATACTGTTCGAATCACAAAAAGACAGGAAGGGAACATGTCATTTCTTACATAACGAAAGCAAACTTTTTTTTTTCTCATGATTTGTACTAAAAATGCTGGGAAAAAAAGAAACTTAATATGAAATATACAGCAAATACAATCTCAAAACCAAAAAACAGATAAACTTTTGACAATTTAAGGAACACACAATCCCATTAGATAAACTTGAATCTCAAGCCTTCTCTTTTTCTTTTTCTTCATCTGATTTGGAGTGGTAACCAGGAAGCTTCTCCTTGATTTTCTCCAAAATTCCCTTCTTTTCCTTTGACTCCCCTTCGTGATGGGGCTCAGCTGCTGGGGCAGGAACTGGGCTACTGGCCTCTTCAACTTTCTTGTGTTGTCCAGGTAGTTTCTCCTTGATCTTATCGAGAAAACCTTTCTTCTCTGGCGTCTCTGGCTGGACTACTGGCTCATCGCACTTCTCTACTGGGACTGAGGTGTCCTCTTCTTTCTTTTCTCCTTCTAATTTCTCTTTCAGTCCCTTCTTCCCCTTCTTTTTCTTCTTCTTCTTCTCTTCTCCTTCACCTTCTTCCTCGTCACTTGACTGCGCGTTCAGGCAACAGTTTTCATGTTAAGATAATTATAGTACAACCAAGTCCCATTAATTTAACAACAGGTGAGAAAAAAAAACAACAGGTGAATTAGTGTACTTACAGAGATGGAGCTGCTGCTATCTGATCGGTGAAGCTTCTCCAGGAGACCATGCTTCTTCTTCTCCTCACCTTCTTCCTCTGCCTTTGTCTCTTCGATCTTAACCTTTTCAAACTCGGTTACGATCACCTCCTCTTGAGGCTTCTCCTCTTCTTTCTTCCCCAAGAAATCGAACAACCCTCGGTCCTTGCTCTCCACTGCTCCTTCACCGCCAACGTTGCTCTCTAACTCAGGGGCCTTGCTGGTATGCTCCTCGGCCATTTTTGACACTAAAATATGATCGAAGGTACTTAAGTGTATTTGAACTATACGTAAATGGAATGGAACGCTTGGGTATCAATTCACTTATTCACAGTTGGCTACTGAATACCGATTGATGGATTTTGAGATGCGAGAAGCTGGGATTTTATAGCGTCCAAAAGCAACATCACGCAGAACGCGGTTCTGACACGATTAAGAAAGGAACAATTTTAATAATAATAACGGAAGGTAACGGGAAAGCAAAACGAGCGCCATTTGTGTAACCGACGTCCGCAATAATAAAAGGAAAAAGAAATATAAACAAAACTCTCCCAGCGAAATTGATTGTTTTCTACTCGCATTTTTATTGGTTTGAGCACATGTGTCAAGCAAGTGTAGCCGTGCTTTATAAGCTAGCGTTGGTGGAAATTAACAGTCAAAAGGCCGAGAAGGAAAGAAAAATGACACTCTGTACTACAAGTCGTGCGACCATGCGACCATTCGAATCAATGACACGTGGAAGGAGAACGTGGGTGCGGTGATGTCTCGGCCTGAGAAGGTCGGTGAAGGGCCCAGGCAAGAGAATATGTGTGGCCACGTGTCGTAACTTGATGAAGAAGGAGGAAGAGAAGGAGATTTTTTGAGATCTGCGACTGTTAGGTTGTCGAGGGGGGCCCATGGAATGAATGGTGAGATTGGCTTCGTTTTACGTTAATCTCACTTTTTTAACTCCGTTACATTCCTGGGAGTCCGTTACATGAGGTGGAGCCTATGTGACTTTGACAGGTGGGCGGTTTGTGATACTATACCCCACTTAAAATATTAAATATACAAAGGCTACGTATTATTTATAAATTCTTTTTCTACTTATCCAAATATAAAATAATTAGTAAAATAATATATGTATATCGTTTTTTTTTTAAATTAAAGTTTTGTGTCGTTTTAAAAAATATTTGAGAGAATAGGTCGATTTCGTGAAAAGCTTGTTCAGTTGAACGCGCTTTTCAAATTTTTCTCTCATTTTCTGTTTCATATTGTTTTAAGTTTTTTTTGGTAAATAAAAACAGCAATTAAAGGATTATAAATGAAATACTAAAGTAATCTATGATTAATATCACACTGATCAATTTGAAGAAGACCAAGTACTGAAAAAGGAAGAGTCTGATAGATATTAAGCATTAAGTCTCCTGGGGAAGCTTGTTTAGCCATAGCATTTGCTACCTGATAAAGTATTCTAGGAACATGTCTGTAATATCCGCGTTCTTGACCCAGATTTGAGTGATAAAATAGAATTGAGAATTAGAAATGTTTAGTTGAAGTAAGGAAGGTTAGAAAATTTTAAGGATTAAATAGTAAAAGAGAGAAAATATGAGGGACTAAATAGCGAATTATCCAAATTAAATTTTGAGTCATCATGGGAATTAGTTTGATTGAGGAGGGGCAAAAGAGGAATTTTGTGGAAGATATTTTTGGAGGCAAAGTTTTGGGTCAAAGTGTAAAGTTGGAAGGTCTAGGGACTAAAAGTGCAATTTTACCATTTTTATTAAGTGAGATATTTTAAGTGAGATTTCTAGAGAATTTGAGAAAGGTTAAAAAATCAATTAAAAGGCAAAAATATCAGCTCTTTTCATAGTTCAACCGTTCATGTCATTCTCTCTTCCATCCAACTTTTGATTTTATTCGAAATAGGTCATTCCATCATTTTTAAGCCCTCCAAGCTCCAAAATATCCTATTTTCTTTGAAATTTCTGAAATAAAAGTATAGAAGGGGGTTAGTAGACACCTCAAACTTCTTATAGAATTCATTTTGAGGTGTTAGAGAGCATAGGGACTAAATTGATAAATTTTGAATTCAAGGGGTAAGGTAAGAAACGGTTAAATTCTCATGACATACATGTATTTTACTGTTATTTAGCATGAAAATTATTGAATTATCGCTTATATCTTATACGTGTTTATGTGAAATTGAAGAGAAAGAGAAGAGAGGCAAGGATCAAATTGAAGATAAAGGAAAAAAGAAGAACAAAGAGTGAAAAGAGAAGGAAATCAGCCTTTTTGTTGTAAGTACTACAAGATTTTTGAATTATATTTTAATTTCTCTAATGGTATGTGAATTATTAGCATAAAAATTGTTATATAGGTACCTAATTTGAATGTTTACAATGATGAAATGAAAGGATTAATATGTGATTTAGTAAAACAATTTGGACAGAACAGAGGAATAACTTCGAAAATTCACCAAAAATTTTATATAATGAGTTAAGGGTCGAATTATATATATAATTAAATCTTATTGAGTGTAGTTTCATATGGAAGAAACAGTGAAGGAAAATGAATTGTATATTTTGAGATATACTAGTTTTTGTATAACAAGGTCAGAGTAGGTTCGAGTTCCCCTGTTCTGACTTTGAAAAATCATAGAAAAATATATAAAAATTATTAGAGACTTAAATTAAATGGCTGAATCCTTAATGAGTCTATTTTCAATAGAAACAGACGGGAACATCATTTGATCTTTTTACTAAAAGATAAATAATTTTTAGTGAAGAAAGATAGAAACTGTCAGGCAGCAGCGAAAGGGTAAATTGAAAGAATTTACTGTATAAATTGGCTAAAGTAAAAATTCTGGAAATTTTATGGTATAAATATGATTGAGTCTAGTTTCAGAAACATAGAGCGGATTATAATTTTGAATTCTGTAGCTCGAGATATAAATAATTTAGTGACTGTGACGCAAGTGAACATATTTGAAAATATAAATGTGAAGTATTTGATGATGTGTTTACGTGAGATATATTATTTATGAGAAGTGATGCTAATTGAGATTTTGCCCAAGTACAAAAATTAGAACCATTGTGATATCAGTGGCATGCCATTAAGGGACACTAGCGCGCTCTTTGTTTAGCACGTCTCGTGCTCTCTGTTATTAGCACTATGTGTGCTCTCTGATTAGCACTTTGTGTGCTCTCTGATTAGCACTTTGTGTGCTCTCTGACTAGTACTTTGTGTACTCTCTATTTAGCACTATGTGTGGTCTCTGTTACCCAGCACTTATGTGCTCTCTGTTAATACTTTGGTACTTTCATAAAATCATAAAATCATGAGCAAGACACATTACATGTGAACTAATATAATATAAAAAGATAAAAAATATTAAAAAATATTAAACACAATAATTAGCAAAAACCTACTTATCCATTCCTTCAGCCCCTGATTGTAAATTTGTTTTTCGAGCAAAATAACTAGAGCGAGATAAACGATAGGCCGTGAATTAATAGGATGCGAATAAAACCATCGTAAAAAAATGAGAAAATTTAGAAAACATTTAGGTAATAACATATTTTTAGGTTTAAGGATATAAAAAGTTCTCAATCTTTTTTAAAAAAATAATTAATTTATTTTTACGTTCAATTGGATATTTGAACTTTTAAAATACATTAAAAACACTTTCAAACCATTTCAAAAAACACAGTTAAGTCTCTATTTTTTTTTTGTTGCATTCAATGGATACTTGAACTTTTAAAATATATAAAAAAAACCTTAAGATTATTTTTAAAAAAAGCACTTAAGCCCATTACTTTTATTAAAAATTTAAAAAAAAATAAAATAAATGAAAGCTATAAATATTATTAAATTTTAATAAAAATTCAATTATTAAAAATTAGAAAAAATATATTAAAAAATTATAAAATTTTATAAAGTCATAAGAAAATTATACAAAATGTAAAGAAATATAAATTTCCTAAAAAATTTATAAAAATTATCATGCCAAAAGAAGCATTCTATAATTTTTATTTTTTATCATTTTTCGTCACATGTTACGTTGTGTTGCGACACATAATAACTTTAATTGAAATAAACTAGGGGTCGTTAACTTCAACAATCGACAATTAAAGTTAATTGTTAAAGGGGCTTTTGACGCATTTTATAACTTTTTATGATTTCTATAAAATTTTAAAATTTTTTATTTTTTCCGATATTTATAAAAAAAAAATTCTAATTTTAATAAATTTTAAATTTTTTGTATATTTATTAAAATTTAATAATTTTTCTAAAATATATTATTTATATTTTTTTTTTTCTAATTTCTAATAAAAGCAATGACTTATTTGCTTTTTGAAAAATTTTGAGGATATTTTTGATTCATTATAAAAGTTCAAGTATCTAATTAAGTGAAAAAAAACCAGGCGCTTAATTGCTTTTTTTTTTTTGAAGAAGTTTGAGGGTCTTTTGGATACATTTTGAAATTTCAAATGCTTAATTGAGTGTTAAAAAAAAGGAGTTTAATTGTTTTTTTTTTTAAATTTGAGGGCTTTTTACACCATTAAACTTATATTTTTACTAGATATTCTATCACTATATACATGTAAAAATTATGTGCTTAAAATATAGGTTAGTTTAAAATAAATAGATAATAAAAACATGAAATATATATGATATTAAAATGAAAAATTAGATTAAATTGTGAGCACAATGAAATTTAAACATGTAAATATATCATATTAAGAATATTAAATGCATTATAATTATTTATCTTAATTTTGTCATCAATCTTTAGCTAGTGTCGAGTTAACTTGTTACACTAATTCAATTAACAAATTTATCAATACTAAAAATTTTATCACTGGCATTTGCATGAGAAAACTATGTATTAGAATACAAGGGTTTGCTTAAAAACAATATACAATAAATAATAAAACGTAATGTTTGAAACTAATTAATAATAACACATGTAACACCCCTTATTCGGTCTGATCGCCGGACCCAAGTAGGTTGTCATTACAACTAAGAAATTTCGCTTTACATCAAGTTAAAATTCCATATCTTGATAATACAGTGTCACATAAACATTCATGCAAGAATTTTCGAGTTTTTAGAATCATTCCTAATTAATTCGAGTCAAAATCAACATTTGTAAAATCTGAGAGACTTTTACCGGTACCCGATTGAGTAAATATCGATAGAAGTCAAGTCAGTAACCATTGGAAAGGAACTGCAGTTTCCTACCGGTAGAAGTGAAAGTTCTACCGATATAGGTATAAGTACTACAAATATAACTCATACTTCTACTGATACAACAAATTCCAAAGAGCAAGGTAAATTTGTCCTGCAACTTTTACCAATACATGTGACCAGACTACCGGTACTACCATGGACTACCGATACATTGAAAAACTTATATCGATACAACGCAAGTCAATAGCCAAAGTTCAGTTTGCCCTGTACTTTTATTGATAGTTACGAGGGTTCTACCGAAACAAATATGAAGACTTTAAAATATCAATAAAAGCATTAACTTCTAAATTCCAAAACAATTTACATCATTTTCCAAGCATTATTTAAGACACAAAACATAAAATAAACAAGTTACTTAGTTCATTCTTATTCAAAATATTAACCAATTCCTATACATTATAACAACAAAAATCACATTAAGCATTTTCCATCCAAACATGTTCTCTACTATCATTTATGTACCAACTCAAGAGTCTTATGGATATAAGAGCATAACAAAACAACATTTAACCTAGTACATGCCATATAAGCCATGTGTTATTAAAACTATCGAAGATGCTTCCAGGATAGTGCGATTCTTCAAGTTGATCCGATCTTCTATCAACAAAACGAAATCTACAAACAATAGATAAATTCACAAGTAAGCTTACGAAGCTTAGTAAGTTCGCAAAATTTGTAAAGCTTACCAAATAAATTGTTCAATTAAATACAAAGAATAATAATGATATCATGATACTTCTGAGATAGAAAATGTTCATTCAAGACTGTTTCAAAATGTAGCTCACTTGAGCTATGAACAAATTATTGTTCATTCGAGCCAGACACAGAAAATGACTTATTCAAGCCCAGTAAAGAATAATGCTCTTTCGAGCCAGATACATAATAATGCTCGTTCAAGCTGAGTTTCAGAGTATTGCTCATTTGAGCCAGATATAGATAAATTCTTTATTTCTCAAGCCTTCACTTTCATTTCATATGTCCAGAATAATTTAAAGTAAACATAATTGAAAGTATCAAATTAAAGAAATGAAGTTACGAACTTGCCAGACTAAATCACAGTTATGACTTAATTTCAAAGATTACTCCGCAACTTTACCTTTACCACGATCAATAGCATGTTATTGATTTATCACAATAATTTCAATTAATTAACTAAATCAACTGAAAAATTCTATCATTTATACAGTTAAGTCCTTTTTGATATTTTTACAAAATTACTCTCAACTTTTTACTTTTATTCAATTTAATCCCTAAACCCCAGACATGCAAAAATAACCATTTTTATTAAAACTCATCACCAGCCGAACCTTTAATAACCTCATAACAGTCCCTACATGAAATTATTTAACATCAAACACGTGTACTTTTATTGTTTAACGATCTAGTCCTTGAACGTTAAAATAATCAAAACCTGCTTTACAAAATAATCAAATCTAACAACCAAGCTTGTTAAACTTCCATAAACTTTCAAGAAACAACTCATTCATCAATGACAAAATTTATAGAATTTGACAGATTCACAAATTAGTCTCCGGGCTAGCTAGATTAAACTAATACGAGCTCAAAAACATAGAAATTACTAAAAAAGACGAAGTTTGCTTACTAAATTGATGAACCTTAGCTTGGCCAATTATCTCATCTTCTAATGGCTGAATTTTGTTCTTGTTTAGCTTATGGAAGAAGATGACTTAGGTTATTTTAGGTTATTTGAAGTTTTCTTATGAAATTACTTAATTATTATGTATTTACCTTTTTACCCTTAATGATTTTAACTATATTTCATGAATTTAGGCACCCAAAACCGTACACTACCCTTCTTAAGGGTATATTTAACTTTTAAGGATTTTACCAAGCCTCTCCCTTATTATTTAACATATTTAACTAATGAATTATATCTTTTGTAATCTTTATGATTTAGTCCTTTTTACCTAATTGCTTATCTATACGATAAAATTTCGTAACCAAAATTTAATATGATACTATCGTAAACATTATATGATTAATATTTAAGAATTAACAAGTCAAAATTGTGGTATCAAAATCACTGTTTCCAACACCACAAAAAAAGGGCTATTACAACACATGCAACATGTACAATATTAAAAAAAAACTAAGTTAAATTGTGAGTGAAACAAAATCTAAACAAATAAATATATCATATTAAAAACATTAAATAAATACAATTGATGAAGATAGTAAAATTAAAATGTGCAAAATATTTCGAGATAAAGTTTTAATTGAGCAGTAAAGTTCTTGATTAGCGACGACGTTAGCTTTAATGTTGGTCGTCGATCGTTGGTGTAACATCCGCGTTCTTGAACTGGATTTGAGTGATAAAATAGAATTGAGAATTAGAAATGTTTAGTTGAAGTAAGGAAGGTTAGAAAATTTTAAGGATTAAATAGTAAAGGAGAGAAAATATGGGGGACTAACTAGCGAATTATCCAAATTGAATTTTGAGTCATCATGGGAATTAGATTGATTGAGGAGGGGAAAAAGAGTAATTTGGTGGAATATATTTTTGGAGGCAAAGTTTTGGGCCAAAGTGTAAAGTTGGAAGGCTCAAGGACTAAGAGTGCAATTTTACCATTTTTATTAAGTGAGATATTTTAAGTGAGACTTCTAGAGAATTTGAGAAAAGTTAAAAATCAATTAAAAGTAAAAAATATCAATTCTTTTCATAGTGTAACCGTTCATGCCATTCTCTCTTCCATCCAACTTTTGATTTTATTCCAAATAGGTCCTTCCATCATTTTTAAGCCCTCCAAGCTCCAAAATCTCCTATTTTCTTTGAAATTTCTGAAAGAAAAGTATAGAATGGGGTTAGTAGACACCTCAAAATTCTTATAGAATTCATTTTGAGGTGTTAGAGAGCATAGGGATTAAATTGAGAAATTTTGAATTCAAGGGTTAAGGTAAGAAATGGTTAAATTCTCATGACATACATGTATTTTACTGTTATTTAGCATGAAAATTATTGAATTATAGCTTATAGATTATATGTGTTTATGTGAAATTGAAGAGAAAGAGAAGAGAGGCAAGGATCAAATTGAAGAGAAAGGAAAAGAGAAGAGCAAAGAGTGAAAAGAGAAGGAAATCAGCCTTTTTGTTGTAGGTAATACAAGAGTTTTGAATTATAGCTTAATTTTTCTAATGATATATGAATTATTAGCATAGAAATTGTTAGATATGTACTTAATTTGAATGTTTACAATGATAAAATGAAGGGATTAATGTGTGATTTAGTAAAACAGTTTGGACAAAACAGAGGATTAACTTCGAAAATTCATCAAAAATTGTATATAATGAGTTAAGCATCTTATTATATATGTAATTAAATCTTATTGAGTGTAGTTTCATAAAGAAGAAACAGTGATGAAAATGGGTCTGTATATTCTGAGATATAATTGATTTTGTGTAACAAGGTCAGAGTAGGTACGAGTTCCCTTGTTCTGACTTTGAAAAATCATAGAAAAATATAGAAAAATAATTAGAGGCTTAAATTTATATGGTTAATTCCTTAATTAGTATATTTTCAATAGAAACAGATGGAAACATCATTTGATCTTTTTACTAAAAGATAGATAATTTTTAGTGAAGAAAGGTCGAAACTGTCAGGCAGCAGCGAAGGGGTAAATTGAAAGAATTTACTGTAAAAATTGGCTGAATTAAAAATTCTGAAAATTTTATGGTAAAAATATGATTGAGTCTAGTTTTAGATATATCAAACGGATTATGATTTCGAATTCTGTAGCTCAAGATATAAATAATTTAGTGACTGTGACGCAAGTGAACAGCTTTGAAAATATAAATGTGAAGTATTTGATGATGTATTTATGTGAGATATATCATTTATGAGAAGTTATGCTAATTGAGATTGTGCCCAAGTAGACAAATTAGAACCATTGTGATATTAGTGGCATGCCATTAAGGAACACTAGCGCGCTCTCTATTTAGCACGTCTCGTGCTCTCTGATTACCACTTCGTGTGCTCTCTGATTACCACTTTGTGTGCTCTCTAATTAGTATTTTGTGTACTCTTTGTTATTAGCACTGTGTGTGCTCTCTGATTAGCACTTTGTGTGCTCTCTGATTAATACTTTGTGTACTCTCTGTTTAGCACTGTGTGTGCTCTCTGTTGCCCAGCACTTATGTGCTCTCTGTTAGTACTTTGGTACTCTCTGTTTGTTCCGTATATCCTAACGGTTCTATGATAGTCTACTATGGGTTAAGTTACAAAAAGTGGATAAAAGTGTAAATTGTGTCATTATGGTAAGTTACATGTTACATGTAAGTAAGACAAGAAGTTTATATGCATGAGTACTAAAATGATCATTCATTACTTTTGTAGTGCTTACTAAGCCTTCACCGACTTAACTCGTTTATTTTAACGCGTAGGTACAAAAGCTACGAGAAGTGGAAGTCAAGCTAGGGGACCTCTCATCACATCACATCACTATTGGAAGACTTCAGTTTAAGTATATTACTTTTGGTAAAAATGGCATGTACAAATGATACTATTATGTGTCTTCAGTGGGTGGTTATAAATATTGTTTTGGATTACTACGAGTTAATGAATTGAAATTATGTATTTTGAATAGAATAATTTAAAACACATCGTTTGAAAAAAATTTTGTTATACTCGTGTTAAAATCTCCGATATTGTATGTAATGCTTCTATATCGGGTTTATACATGTGAACCGGGTGTAGAGGTGTTACAGTTGGTATTTCTTCCTCTTAATTTTATTTATTCAGTTCTTATTTTCTTTTATATTTTGGTTTTCTTCTAGTTTTTATCTCCCTTTGTGGCACGCTTTTCCTCTGCCTTGTGGCATACTTCTATCTTATGTCACGTTTTCGTTTACTTTTGTGGTATATTTGCGTTCGTGGATAGTTTTCTCACAATACTCAGCTTTAATTTGTGGTTATCGGTGGTCTTTCAGTAATTTGATACCTTTTTGTGGTTCGTTTACCAATGCAGTAAGATCTGTTTTGCGAAACAACCTGCAAGATTGTTAGTTTTGCTCACCACTCCTATTTTGATCCTTAAGCGTGTAGGTGGATAGAGACAAGGAGTTTTGTTTCCTGCTTTCTTTCTCTAGTGTTTCATATAATTCCTGTTGTTGCAACTCACTAGACGTGTTATGCTGGCCTGATGTTTTGTTTTCTATTTTTTTTAGTTTCTTTTTGTTTTGTTATTTTTCTACTACATTTTAATTTCATTTAGAGTGTTTCTCTATTTTAATTTCTAATAAATTCAACTGACATATTATTCAAAAAAATTGAACAGTAAAATTAATGTTTTATTAATGAAACTATCATGGGTCAAATTTTATGATATGCAAATTATTTATTTATTTATTTTGAAAAATAAAAAGATTAAATTATCATCAAATAGTATAATTTATTTTAATTACATAAAGACATTTTCGTAATTGTAATTTTTCCTAATTGTGTCGGTACTTGATTGACTTATAACATCAACTTAATCGATTCTTAAACAATAGTAT
This sequence comes from Kokia cookei, assembly GCA_039519145.1. Classification (NCBI taxonomy): domain Eukaryota; kingdom Viridiplantae; phylum Streptophyta; class Magnoliopsida; order Malvales; family Malvaceae; genus Kokia; species Kokia cookei. Next base: position 14,012,494 of record CM076902.1, on the reverse strand, counting down.
AGATATATACAATTGATGAATGCATTAAAGTTTATATATAAAAAATTAAAATGTGTAAAAAAATATTAAAATAAAGTTTTGATTGAGTGGTAAAATTAAAGTTTAATCAATTAATAAATGATATGGGTCAAATCTCATTATATATAAATTTATTGTTGATTTTTTTTAAAATAAAAAACTAAATTATTTTCAAATAATATAAATTATTTTAAATATAAAAGGATATTTTTATAATTTTTTAACCGATGTATAAGAGAGCTCTACAATGAACACACTAAATACATTTACTCAAGTATACCTAAAAGTTCTTTTGGATGAATAGTGCGTTTATCTGCAATTAGTGTAAAAATAACGGTAGCAATAACATTGAATATTGTAATGATCCTATAACGTGAGATAAAAAAACTAAACACATCATATTAAAAGTAAACGCCCATTCAAAAGTGCCTAAGTATACTACACTCTCAAGTCACTCTTACAAATGGGGATGAGGGTGCCAATCTATTTTATAGGCAACTCCATGTTGATTTAACAGTCAACTTTTACTCAAACTGGTAGCTAAGATCATCCCGACTCCAAAATATCTCCCTAAAGTGGTGTTGATCAGTCTCAGGTGGTTTAGAGGCCTTCTAAAAGACTTACCCGTGCACCGGTCTTGTATGACCTCTTTCAGCTCATTCTAGAAAGTTTTGATCCTGTTTGGCACTGTAGTGTTGTTTGAACTAAGCTAGTTGGATCACGAATCAGTTTAAAAAGTAGCGTCGAATTGATTAGATTTTTGAATCAATACAAAATGGTTGAATCAATTTAAAAAATAGTTGAATTGACGGTTGAATTAATTTTTTTTTAAATTTTAATAATTTTTTAATCGAATAGTAAATTGATAATTTTATCGATTCCACCGTCAATTTGATTTAAAATTTTTTTGCTTGCATTCTCCAAGGCAATTTGCCTGGCACAACGAACGCTGCTTGTGATCACTTGCAAGCCTAAAAGGTTTCGATTGTTGCACCAACTCTCCAAATCTTCCTCAATGCTTCTAGAGTCTTTCTTTACCTCTAAGGAGCTACCTCATACCTTTAAAATGTCCGAACTCTCGATTTCTTCAGAGCCCTTGTAGTCTCACTTGGCAGTTTTGACCCTCGGTTGTCACCTACAGCCTTAATACACGGTCCATGACACATGACGATATGAGTTTCATCCATTAAACCTTAATTATTAATATTTATATTTTTTTATAATTACTACATATATATTCCATAACATTATATATTTTTTAATTTCAATAGATAAATAAAAATTTTGGCGAAATAAAAATAAAATTATTGGTAAGAATCCAACTTTAATATTCATTAAACCAATCCAATATATACATAAATAATTTAAAACAAATACTACTATCATTAGTTCCCGAAGACACTTTATTATTACTTTAAAATTAAAAATATATAAATTTAAACATTCATCTTTTTTCCAACTTAAACCGTCAACTTACATAGGAGTATAGCATCAAAATGTAGCTGAACCATACCAAATATAAAGCCCATTAAGCAATAGGCCGGATGGGTGGTGTTCTTATTGAAAGCTCAAATTAATAATCAAATTGATATTATTTATAAATTTTGAGTTAATTTTATAAAGTTATGATTAAATTGATATAAAATGTAAAAATTGAGAGCTTAATTTATTATTATATAAAATTTTCAATTACCATGTCACCCTCCCTTAGTGCAATTAACGGAAATGGACCAAAAATAACAATCTCAATTAGTTGAACGATAATTTTAAAAAATATTCATAATTGAGTGACAAAAAAGAAAATTATCATAGTTGGGTGACCTGCGGTGGAGTTTACCCAATAAAAAAAAGAGAGAGAGAGAAAGAAAATCAGGGGGAGAGAGGTCTACGCATAGCCAACGCAACGAACCGAGGCCTAATTGAATCGATCGAGCATTGATGCTCTCCCTTGCCCTTTTTCTACCTCCAATTGGTATCTTGCTCTGCAAATTCTCAAATTTTAACCATTTTTTAATCTCCAAACACCAAGAAAGTACAAGACCGAAGGGTAGGGAAAGAAGAAAGGAGGCGATGATAACGCGATCCAATTTAGCAGAGCAGTTGAGAGAGTATCAGATTCGATCTAAGCACGATTGGGCTTCCGTTTCGTTTTTCTCTTCCACGTCTAATCTTACATCTTCTAGGTAAACCTAATTCCATGATTTGCTTCTCTATTGTTTTGGTATTTTATTTTTTCGTAAAATTTCTCATTCGAATATTACGTTGAAATTATGACTGTTTTACCCTGGTTTTGATTCGATAACAAGATCTTCGTGCTTACGGTCTGCTTATGATTATTTTTTGAAAAAAAAATCGAGCTTTGATCGGAAAACGTTACCGATTCACATACAGAAGCTGCTTTATAGGATAACTAGGATAAAAAGTAATTGGGGGTAAAAGCAAAGATTTTTGGAGCAATTATATTATCTTTTGAGAATACATTGAAATTTTAGGTGGTCAAAAAGTATAGGAAAATAATGTTTGAAATTGTCGATTCATCTTAATTTTCATTAATAAAAGAAATAAGCTAGCTAAAAGAAGCCTGTGCCGTTGGGGATAAGCTTAGAATTAGAGATTCCTCCAGTGGTTGTTTCTTGTAGCTGATTCGTGGGAGTTTTTATGAGTTTGGCTTTTGATGAAAGCCGTGACAACAGTTGTCACTTTAGTTTTGATTTTGTTATTATATTGCTAATCCTTGCTTTTCTACTTGTGTGGTTATATATTATATTGACTGAATTAACTGTATGATCGTAAGAGCATACAATGCTTGCTTTTATCTTGCCATTGATTCAGCTGTTATGGCTGTTTATCATGTGTATCTCCAGTCTTTCTCCCTAGATATTATGAAGCATCTACAAAAGTAGAATGCTTTCCGATCTGTTGGTACTCGGGTGCTTAAAGAATTGTTTCAGATCATGGAGGATTAGGCTAGGGGTCCTCATTGCTCAGATTGAGAAATCTTGACGCTAGAAGTTGAAAATACTAAACTGTTGGCATTGAACCTGTGCTTTGCAACATGTGTGCATTTGATTGTTGTGTTACTTATGCATGTGTACTAGTTCCAACAAGTTTTGAAATGTCTGTAGGGTTATGATTTGATTAAATCAGTTGTATGAGGCAGGAGATTCTGACCTTTTATCACAGAATGTGACATAGAGAGTACTTGCCTGTGTAGTTCTTTTTATCCATTCATTTTGCATTTGTCCCGTTTGTTCTTCTCTGTCTCTGGATTAGACCAATTCTAATCATTGTGCTTTCTTGTTTTGTGGTTACAGGGTCGATGTTGTCGTCTTTGTTATATGGGAACTGGTTATTTTAGCATTCCTGGTTTTTTCAGCTGTTTCGTTATATTTTAGGCATATGCAACTTGCCTTTATCCTAGTATGCATCACAATGCTATTGCTTCTCTGCATGAAAATCACAAAACAAGTTAGATTGGCTAGGAAAAAGAAAAGAAGGATGCTTCTTCCTTTATCTATGTAGAACTACTTGAAGCATGAATTTGTTTAAAACAGACTTGTGTAAATTTAAGATCTATTGATCATTGCATTTGGCCTGAGGCAAGCCGACTGTGGTTAAAAGTATGTAACTTGGCCTGAGGCAAGCTGATGAAGGACCATCATTTCGATATGATCACCTCAAAAGTTGGTGAACCATTGGGGAGTCTAATGAGTTGAGCTGGAAAATTAGGATCTTCTAATTGAACTTGTAGCAGTTAACTTTAAGGTACAGTATGGTTCTCACTACTTATCTTTTCCTTGTATTCGTGGTTGCTAGAAACTAAATTTCAGATGCTAATCCCAGTGGGAATGTAGGAAAACAATATTTGCTTTATTTTGTAATGTGTTTTAGACTTGGCTGTAGACTAAAAGGCATAAGAGGATAGGAGTGGATGCTGTGAGTGATTGGAACATTTTTGCATGTAATTTGCACTAGATCAATAGTATACTTCGATTGGAGAGTTAAATATTTCGTTTATTTGGTTTTCACTATGATGGATCGTTTAAACTTCTTCACCCGTTAAATTTGTACAACTGTCAACAAATTCATTTTTTTTACATATTTCTCCTTGAAATACACCGTATTCACCACTACTAACTAAAATGAAATAAATAACTGAACTTGCTACTAAAGTTAGTGATATGAGCATGCCACTAAAAGACTAGGGAAGTTGCACTATATTTTGACGTTACTCATTGACTCGATAACACATTCAAAACCTAATGAAAAACATGTACATTCACATATAATCTTCATCAAATAAATCAAATTAACAAACTGAAATCTGAAACGAAATTCCTAATTACTGAAGAAGTTTCAGTCTGGTGAGGCTTGAAAATGCTTCGGTTCTAATGAGGACAGTACAATGATCCAATATGCAACTTTCAACCCTCTCCGCATTGGTATCATAGATGGTTTCTTTACTCTGGAGGGAGGGCATCATCGCCTGTTCAAAAGGCAAATTATACATCATTTACCAACAATTTCTCCAAGCTAGCAATTTCATAGTGTACTGCTGCTGGAAGCCACCAAACTCGTAGCTATATGAACAGCAGGTTCATCATTTTTACTATTTTAGTATGCGTGCCAATCGGAGTACGAGGACGAAGTGTTCATGTTGGGAAGCCATGCCAGCCAAAAATGGTGACGGCCACCGGAAGTACAAAGGCTCGAATTCCAATTCCAGGGAATGAGTGTGAAGGCTACCATTTCTTGACTCCGTGATGGGAAGCCATGCATCCTGAGGGTCTGAGCTTGGGTAGCCTTCTTAATTGGATCTTGAGATGGTTTTTGGGTTCTATTTACTGGCATCTTCATGTTCCACTGATTGCAACAGTCAATTTCTTAATGGAGAAGATGAACTGTACTTCATCTGCATGGATGCCATGTGTCTGATAAGGAGGAATAGAAGAATCATCTTCAACTACTTCACCAATCTCTATTTGTTATTCTCTGCATTCACAGTTTTTAACTTATAGATCGGCCAACGGCTAATTTACATTAGTTTCATGCAAAAGTTGTACAAAGCTTGAAACAACGTAATAGAGGCAAACACAGTTTCTGATCGATTCTGTTCAGTTGTGGTTAACAAGGTTGAAGAAGACGACGTTCGTTGACCGGCCTATTTAACTCCATGTTTTTCTCTCTTTTCTCCCATTCCTTTCGTTTTTCTCATTTTAAATATATCACGAAGCCTTTCATTGCTAGCTGAAGTTCTCTTCCGCTTGATTTGAACCATGTTTATTATGATAAAAGCACATATGTGAACAAGCTGACATGCATGTTAATAATAAACTTTCAAGTTATAATCAGTATCAGATCATCAGAAACTCGTGGAGAAATATCTACGTACAGCTAAATTGATTTGCTGTGGAGGACGCTTACAACAACTTTTTCTCCATTCAAAAGCCAAAATAACATATATATATGGTATGTTAGCTCCTGTATGGTCTTCTCTATCCATCTAACCTTCCAAAAAATGGAGTTCTTTTACTTATATTATTTATTTTTCGGCAGAAGACACTCATACAACAAGGTAACTTATATTTGCGGTACAAACAAGTTGATTGTTTTCATTGATGGTCAATCCTGGTCTTGAGAAGCCATTGTGGAACAATACTGATTCGAGTCCAATAAAGAAAAGCAATTTCTTCTCCATTGTTTCGGAGACGTGACTTTGGAGCAAAGAAAGGACCTAGTCCAACACTGTTGCATCGCATGGCAAAGTTATAGGGCCATCCTTGGGCATTCCGAACCCTTCCTCCGATAATCTTAACAGCTCTTGGAAAACCTTGGTGCGGAGATACGCCAAAGGAACAACGAAACGTCTCTTGTCCGAAGAGTAGACAACAAAATGGCCTGCTCTTGCTGGCTTGCGATTGATAGATATGGTTCTTCTTCCAATGCCAGCCATCGTTTTCCACTTCCTTGCGAGGGCCACCACCAGTTTCTTCGACCTCATCATGGGAATAGTAAATAAGCACACCCTACCCTGCAGTGGCTGTCAAACTCAAAACAAGAAGTGGTCAGGTTTTTTGTGGTATCAAACTTGTAAGCAGGTTTTGATAAGAACAACTGTGCCTGCCACCACGTACAGAACCAGAATCTGTACGTGTGTGTGCGTATATGGTTCTTTAATAGAAATCTAAGTTTTGAGTGTCGACAAAAACCGTGCGCTGAATGGATAGGAAAGAAGGATATGGACGCGGGTTTGATTTGAAATTTCCTCAACATGTGGTGAGGGTCCAAGCACTCCACATGGCTTTTAGTCCCTACGGGCTTCTGCTTGAAGTAATTGCGATTCTAGATGAGTATGCATTGATGAAGTACAAGTGTTATATAAAGTCTTTTATCATAGATAAATTGTTTTAGGAAGGGATGTTTTTTCAAGTTTAATCTAGTATCTTCAGTGAAAAGCCTCTGTCCCATTGTAGAAACAAGTGAGAACCCAAGTTCCTGGCTTTCTTGTAACAGTTGATGTATCAGAAGAAATCTGATACAGAAAGGTGGGTGTGGCTGAATAAAGCATAAAACCAACATAATTTTAACCACATCAATGGTGAACCATATCTAATACTAAAATCATTAATCTATAAGATATGTTATGGGGCGAAGAGAAATGGTGGATGTCCATGTCCATGTGCAAACATACCTGCAGATAATGCTTAATAATTCAGTGCTTAACTCGAGTGTTTTCGAGAAGCGTGAAGCATCATATCCAACTAACTTCCAATCATGAAACCCCAACCTTTGATCCTCCGACACAAAAAATCTACGCCTTAATTATAGAACTTGCCGAAACCTAGGAGCCTGCAACGGATTCCATTATTAATTGGCCAAAATCATAACAGTTTAAAACTATCCAGATTCAGGGTGTTCTCCCTTTGGTTTTGGTATTATACTATACCTAAGCAATGGCATAACGTAATTATGCTACCTTGTCTAGACGAAGTATTGGCATTTGGAGCTGATTATGAAGCATTTCCTAACGAGATATAGCAATAGCACAATTTCTACTTATTTGGATTAAGTTTAAATTTTGGATAATACATTTTAAAAGGATTTTATCTTTGATATAATTCTTGTCAATATAACTATATTCAAAGATAAGTACACTAGTGGTTACCTTAATTTGAGTAGAATTATGCTCAAACGGTAAAATGGATGAGAATTTCTATGAAAAAAAAAAAAATTATTTCAGGACACAACTAAGGTAATGATTTTGCTTTCGAACGGGTTCTTCAATCATAATTGCATACTTACATCAAATTTTCATTTTCTTAATTTATACTTTCATAATGAGGGTAAAGATCAAAGCTGTCTTCCCAAAACGTTGAGGTGCGTGAAATGTTAAGATTCAGAGTGCAAAAATGCAAAGCTTGCAAATAGATAACCACAACCCCCCAAGCATGAAATCCTTTGCTACAGAGTTTAAGGATACAGGGATTTGGAAGGTGCTCTGTTATATGATTGAATCCTTTTGAGAATGTAGACAAAGATTTAGCATCCATTATTACTTTGTAAAGGAAATCATGCTAAAGCTCATAGACAAGGGTGAGAGCCGAACTATGGGCTCTTCAAACATATCAGATTTGAAGGCTTTTAGCATATTTTTTATAGGCCGACAGCATTTTGTATTCGGACGAAGAAAAGTTATCATTTATTGGGCTTGGGTTTCAATAAATTTGTTTAGCATCAGTTAGAACAATACCCAAAAGCCCAGTACCATAAACGAGCTGAGGATTCTGTGCCTTCAGTTGTGAATTGATGGTCGACTTTTCATCCAACGGTTGTGATCGTTCAAATCAAAGCTACTGGCAATCTAGTGATCAACTCCACCGAGTCGAGTCGCGAACCCCAATTCCTGCTTCGAACATTTGAGACCATTTCTGGTGTTTTAGGGTTTGATCACAGTGAGAAAGACCGATGGGAGGTGGCCATGGAGGGAGCACAACTTACAAAGGTGTAACTTTGCACCACCCAAAGAGATGGCATGTCGTCACCGGCAAGGGCTTGTGCGCTGTCATGTGGTAATCTCCCCCCCACCCCCTACCCCTTTAGTGTGATCTAATCTGAACCTTCACATGTCTTCTTTTGCATTAATCTGCCATTTAAATCTGCCTTATGGAATAAAGCACGCTTAACAATAATCCCATTCCGCGAACTTTGCTTTATTAGATTCAATTTATCGAATGAATATGTTTAGCTTTAGAAATTGGGAAATTCGGTGCAATTTTAACTAGCACAGCTAAAGAATAAGAAGAAGAAGCTATGGATATGCCTTTAGAGGGAAGAGTTAATTCCTAGAGTACAGTAAAGGCTTGAATTTGGATCAAAATCAAATTGTTCTTATTCTCAGAGGGCTTTAGGTCTTAGGTTTCGCTTGTTTTTCAGGTTAGGTTTCAAACTTTTTGTTTTGGGTCCTACTAATCAGAATTCGTAAACTATGCAAGGGCTATTTTAAGACTTAATTAACCATTTTTAAGAATAAAATCAAAAGCAATCTTAGGTTTCATAATCCATGGCATTTGTGATTTTTCTCTGAATAATTGTTGCTCCATCATCCTTTGGATCCATAAATAATGATAAAAAAATTCATTGCAAACATTGAAAAATATGATACTGCAATGCTGGTGGATTTTCTGATGTTTCTCGAAATCTCTGGTGTTTCAGGTTTTGGGTCCTGTATAGGGCTAAGCAGGATGGTCCCGTAGTGTTGGTAAGAAGTTTCTCTTTTCAGTTGTCTTCATAATCAGACCTTTTCACAGTAACATTATTTCATTCTTAAGTGGACTTTGTTTCTTGACTTGTAGGGTTGGCGACACCCTTGGGAGGGCCATGATGACCATTCTCATGGCCATGGAGACAAGCATTAGGTACTGCTTTTCTTTTTATGTGATTGCCTAGCATGACTGACTTAGTTTCCCTTTTGTGTAATTTTGCATTTATGATAGCTAAGTTTAACACAAGTGGAAGGGAGGTCATTAATTTGTTGATGCTTGAAACCTTGATTTTCAGTAATTCGAGTTTATTACTAAATTTCAAGTTGTTACATAAAGGTACATGACCATAGATGTGCTTCAGGTCTAGAACATGAAGGTTTAATGGCCTGTTTATATTGGCCATATGATTGATGACATTTGCATATGCATGCACGAGAATCATCATTAAAACTTGAATAGAGAAGAGATAAATCTCGGACTCGCATTGGCATTATTATGAGATCTTAGAACCTTTTAATGGTTATTTCTTTTTCCCCTTGTTATGTGTTTGTTGCCAATAAAAGATGTGTATATAAGTATGTTTAGCGACAAAACTCTTTCTCAATTTCTATGATCAGTGACATTGTGTTTAGCTGCAGACTGAAGAAGCTTATCTGCTTATGGGTGCGTGGCACAGATGCTGTTCTGGAATGTCTTCTGTTTATTTTCTTCGGTGTCAATAAAGTGATGGTGAAATGGGATTGTAAGCATAATGAAATGAAAACTGAAACTCCATTGATGCATTATGGTTTTCCTGTTAATGTGTGGATTTTTTTATGGCCGAATGCATTTGTTTAATTGTGCACCTCTGGTTTGGCTGAATGTAGATTTTGGTCGAATTGAAGTTTTCTTGATATTTGGTCTACAGAATAATAGAAATTTGCCTGTTTGATTGCATAAAGAACTTGGTAAGAAAAAAACATGGCATGGTATAGGTAAGGATAGCTTTGATAGACGCTTGATTTCCTCTTGCAAGAGTAAACGAGAAGTTTAGTTATTTATTTGATCCCTTAATCTTTGTAAAACAGCTCGCTTATTACGACCCACCAATATTTATCAAGGTAATTATGACCCGAGAGCAACCTCCATACTCGTTAACAATCGTAGCCCCTCCAACCGGAGCCTCATCATAACGTCTGCTCACTCTAGTGCCCTGTAAAAGGCCCTCTCTTCGAGTCATATTCAGAAATAAATAAATATGAGTTCAGAAGATCTCATCGTCTAAGAACGATAGAACCACAACTTTATGAAATGTCTGCTCCTATCGAACTTCAACGTGAATGACCTATTTGCTATACGTCGACCTGGATATTTTGTGAAATTGCAATTAGGTCCCTCTTTGTTTATTAACTAATAATAGAACTATCTAGAGTTCGTTTTAAGTTTAGATATGCATTTGACGAGCGTCATAGAGATACGATAGTCTAATATGTTGAATAGAATCATTAAAACGATCTGGATTCTATTGTAGTTGCTTCGGCAACGAAAGCAACATTCCGATACATGGATCCAATGATCGGATCATATATATGGGTGTTACGATTTTTCATTAATGGTTTAATGGAAGGTGACCAAAACAGAATCGGTTGAAAACATGAGTGATAAAACTGAAAGTCCTTGTAGTTTGGAGACTAAACAGGACCACGCTAACAGTTGGGTGATTAATCATGCAGTCTGCCATAAAAGATATTGTTTAATCCAATTCTTTGATATTTTTGAGGACTTTTTGTACGCATATAAAGTATTTTTAAAAAATAGTGATAAATCTTAAATACATCAAAACAAATCAATACAAGTACATATCAATTTCGAGTAGAAAAATGATACCCCACTAATAACTACCTTGAATATGTGTGTTTAGCACTCCACTCCTAAAATTTTTATTGTCAATGTTGGTTTCCAAATTAATGATTTTATATAGTTGGAAGCATAAGTCTAAATTAGATTTTATAGAGCAATTTTATCACATTTGATAATTTATTTAAAATTTTAAAAATTGATTATTTAAAATGAAAAGCTAACATATGTCTAAAATGAGTTATTAACCCATCAAAAATTTTCACATCTATATGAAAAAAAAAAAAATGACATTATAAATAAAGCTAAACAAAAATAATAAGATCCTAGTAAAATAATAAACTATCAGTTGAACGTGAATAAAGTTTTCTTCTCAGCCATTGATCGCATCTTTAATATCCTCCACACACACAAAATGCGCTTACTGCACTATTATAAAGCTAAGGCCAACTTTTATTTTGTTCACATTTTTCGTGATTTTTGTTTTCTCCATTCTGTTCTCTTTAAAAGTAGATGAAATTTATTTTTAATTTTTTGTTTTTATTCATGTTGTAGCGTGTGTATATATATGAGATTTATTAGTGTAATGGTGCTGTCAGGTTTACTGGAAATTGTTCTCAAAAGACTTTATCATGATAGATCATGGGGGGATGAGGATAGATCCGATACGATGAAAAGTAATCTCAATTTAGGTGTTTTAGCATCACTGATGCGATGGATCTCTTGAGGATTTTAGCAATTGTTTATTGGTTGATCTGTATTCATCATCAAGTTGATCTGATGATAATGAGATTAGGATGCAAATTTTAACGGTTTATCTAAATTGATGCATCTCTAATTTATCCCTGAATTATTTCAATATTGTAGTTATTATCCGCATGTCTTTATAATGATTTATTTATTGTTTATTCTATGTACCATATCTTATATTACTATTAATAGTAGTATTTTCTTAAAAAAACAATTACTTGGACGTAATTAAATTTAAAACTTAAGACGTAAGAAATCTCATCCCATCCTTATCTCCCGTTTGTATAAAAGTTATTGTAGATATTCTAATATGGGAATATCCCATCCCAAATTCTTTTGATAGCCCCCGGGCCTGCATTCTAATATTACAAACTTGTTTTCTAACAATATCTTTGCTAAAGTAAAACAACCGTTTCAGGAATTATTTTGGTTTACTTAATAAAAAAGTGGTAAATTGATTTTTATACAATAAATGAAAGAGTTTATCCGTTAAAGTTGTGCGGTTAAATGTTTATTTTAGCGTTTCATTATAAGGCATAACCATAAATTTAATTCCTCGTCTTTACACTTTTATCTAATTTTGTCATTGTTTTTTTTATTTGAAGCAAATTGATTTTCAATTTTTCATTATTAGCATGGTACTACTTTGTCTTATATGATATATTAGCAAAAATTATAATTTTAAAAATGATGAAAAAAGCTCTTCAAAATATAAAAAAAATTATACAAGTATTTCAAATTTTGAATAAAAAATCTAACTTTTTTATAAAAAGAATTAGAGATGCCTAATTAAAAATAAATAAAAATATTCTAACGAAATTAAATTATGAGAATCATATTTGATAAAATAATTTATATCTTCAAATCACCACAAATTAAAGACGTAACATTAATCATCATTTGATTAAATTCTCTCATGGATAAAGGGGAATGTAAATATATATATATATATATATATATATACCATTTTAACAAAAATTATATTTAATCTTCATATAATTTTTTTTTTTATAAATATGTTACAATTTTTTATCACTCATTTTATGAGTATGTGATATTATTTTTGTCATTTTCCTTTATAAGCTCATCTAGAACTGCTTAATAAAGGATGTTGGCAATGGTCCTTGGCCTGCGTCTCTTGGTTCACCTCTCACATGGCCATGGCCATGGCCATGGGGAGATTCCCCATTTCTACGAAAACCACTATATCAGTGGAAAGTGGAAATAATGATAATATAATATTAGACACTTCTATCGTCATATAGAGCAAGTGCGACGGATATTGACTAATGAAAGAAACATGTTACTTTTCTTTAGCATTAAAAAATAATTGTTTTTTTAGTAAATGGTCGGCCGGCCAATATTTCTCATCCCCTCTTATCTCTAATCACAACCAACTAGACCTCTATGAATCTAGGAGGCTGGCAGTCCCTGGCCTCCTTGAAGTAAAAAATTATTGTTTAGATTTTTTTAAATTTTAAATTGATAATATTAAAATCATATTTTGATTTTTTTAAAAATTATAAAATTTTAATTTAATTTTTTAAAAATTATAAAGATATAGACTATTAAAAATTAAAATTTAATTTCAACTCCTTTAAAATAATTGTTTGGCTTCACATCTGGACCTGTTTATGGGTCGGGTTACTTGCCCATTACCGAAAGTTCGCTTGAAATTTATAAGGGTTTGAGAAAAAATATCAGGCCCGAAAATGGGTCTAGAAAAAAAAATGGGCTTGTTTAAAATACGGATCGGGTTTGGGCTTGAACATCCAAGGTTCAAGCCCAGCCCGACCCGATAAATTTTTAAGTTTATAATATTTTATATTATGTAACTTAGAGCATATTAAAAAATAAACCTATACTAAATATATAATACTACTCTGTTGTAAACATTAAAGTAATGTTAATATGACTATATAAAAATTTTCAATCAATAAAAAATGTATAAAATTATTAAATATTACAATAATATAATATAATATATATTTTTTAATTTAAAAAATAATATGGGCGGCCTAAAATAGACTTGGGTTAGTATTTTATAAATATGGGTGGATTTGAAAAAAAAATTAGGTCTATATGTTGAGTCAAGTCGAACTTGAACAAACATAAAGCCTGTTAATATCGTATTTAGACCCAACCCGAACCCAAATAATGAACACTTTTACAACCAACCCACATCAGAGCTTTTCTTATATAATAATAAATTTAGGTTTAGGGTTTATCATGAGGTGAACCTTGATACCAACATAGGAGTTAACATCATAACTTTTGTATTTTTAACACTATAGAAAAGGTTTAATTAAAGATTTAATATTTAATATGTTAACAATATATGATATGATAATTATAAAGTATATAGTGTGATATCTCATTAATGTATTAAATAAATGATGAATCCAACGAGTGGTTCCAGTGGAAAAAAAGATGATGTTCATCCTAAGAGATTCGGGTTCGAGCACTTGTGTGTGCATGGTGTATGTGCGTTGTCAAATGATTAAGAAAGTATGGACATATACTACCTTGTAATCACACCAGCATACTAAAAAAAAATGTATTAAATAAATGCTTTAAATGGTAGGACTTATATTAAACAAAGGAATGAATAACCTCACATTCTTAAATTACTAATGAATTATCTATAGACTTATCATGGGTTTAACCGGGTTGGCCTAAAATTTTAGGCCTATTTTTTAAATTTGGGTTTAACTTGTCTCAAAAAATGAATTTAAAATTTTACTCAAGTTCGGTTCAGATTAAAAATATTAAACTTAAGCTTAACTCAACCCGCTTGTATTGAACTTTTTATATTATTATTTTATATAAAATAAATTTTAAAAATATAATTCATGAAATACAATAAAAACATAAAAATAAATATAAACCTTTCTCAAGCAATTGAAAATACATTAAAAAAAAATCTTTATACTTAAATAAGACTAAGATTGTAACATCCGCGTTTTTGAACCGGAGTTGAAACAGTAATAGTAGAGTTAAGAGTTAGAATATGTGGTTAAAATAAGAAGATTAGGAAAAAATTAAGGATTAATTAGTAAGTGTGAGAAAGGAGGAAGGACTAAATAGCAATTTATCCAAATTGAATTATGATTCATCATGGGAATTAGATTTATTGAAGAGGGGCAAAAGAGTAATTTGGAGGAAGATATTTTTGGAGGCAATGTTTTGGGCCAAAGTGTAAAGTTGGAAGGCCTAAGGACTAAAAGTGCAATTTTACCATTATTAAATAAAGATATTTTTATAAAGAGAAATTGATAGAAAAATCTAGAGAAATGATGAAAAGAAATGATGAAAAGGCTATAAAAGCCATCAGCCATGGTGCTTCACGTTAACCACCATTTTTCCACCATTTAAACTTTTGCTTTTTTTACAAATTAGTCCTTTTTCACCAAACACAAACCAATTAAGCTAGTTTCTTCCATATTTCTTCAAGATTAGTGAATAAAATTGATAGAGAAGTGTAGTAGCTATCCAATTGTTAAAAGAAATGCATCCATACTTGTCTTGGAGGAGAAAGAAAATGAGAATTAGTGTTGAGTACAAGTGATTAAGGTAAGAAAGCTAAACTCCTCTTTAAATACATGTTAGTTTTGGTTTAGAAACATAGATTATGATATGTTAGAATGATTTTAATGTGAATATATGTATTTTGTATGGAATTGAAGAGAAAGAAAAGAAGGAGAATGACTCAATTGAAGAGAAAGGAAAAGAGAAGATAAAAGAGGGAAAGGAAGCTTTCTACTAGAGATGTAAGTACTACAAGAGTTTTGAATTATAGTTTAATTTCTCTAATGGTATATGAATTATTAGCATAGAAATTGTTAGATAGGTACATAATTTGAATGTTTATAATGATAAAATGAAGGGATTAATGTGTGATTTAGTAAAACAGTTTGGACAGAACAGAGGATTAACTTCGAAAATTCACTAAAAATTGTATATAAAGATTTAAGGGTCCTATTATATATGTAATTAAAGCTTATTGAGTTTAGTTTCATATGGAAGAAACGTGATGGAAATGGATCTGTATATTCTGAGATACAACTGATTTTGTGTAACAAGGTCATAGTAGGTACAAGTTCCCCTGTTCTGACTTTGAAAAATCATAGAAAAATGTAGAAAAATAATTATAGACTGAAATTTATATGGATAAATCCTTAATGAGTCTATTCTCAAAATAAATAGACGGGAACATCATTTGATCTCTGTACAAAAAGATAAATAATTTTTATTGAAAAAAGGTCGAAACTGTCAAGCTGCAGAGAAGGGGTAAATTGAAAGAATTTACTGTACAAATTGGCTAAAGTAAAAATTCTGTAAATTTTATGGTAAAAAAATGATTGAGTCTAGTTTCAGCGGATTATAATTTTGAGTTCTGTAGCCCAAGATATAAATAATTTAGTGACTATGATGCAAGTGGACAGCTTTGAAAATTAATGTGAAAATAAGAGTAAAGAGGTATATTATGATATATATGTGATGAACAATGTATATGTGAAATATTATGTGTTTAATTATAAATATTGATTATATGATAAAATGGTGATATTGTGTAAGTCTTTGAGTAAATAAAGGTGAAAAATACATGATTATGTATATGTGAAGAGAAATGTAAATGTGATATATGAAATTATGAGAAATGATGAATATGAGAGATTATGCCCATATAGACAAGTTAGAACCATCGTGATAATAGTGGCATGCCATTAAGGAACGCTAGCGTGCTTCTGTTCAGCATTGTGTGTGCTTCTGTTACCCAGCACTGTGTGTGCTTCTGTTTCCCCAGCACTTGTGTGCTTACTGTTAAGTACTTCGGTACTTTCCGTTCCGTTTATCTGATGGGTTCTATAAAAGTCTATTATGGGCCAAGTGGATAAATAAACCAAGTGAGCTATGGTTAAGAAAGCTATGATGGCTAAATTGTGAAAAGTGAAAGAATGTGCAAATTATTACATTGAGGTAAGTGAAATGATGAATACATGAAAGATAAATATTATATATGTATGTTTAATTAAATGTTAATAATTAAGTGAACTAATGTGATTGAAATGACTAAGTTGTGAAAAAGGGATGAAAATGTAAAATCTACCGTTGAGCTAAGTTGGAATATGAGGATAAATGTGTGTTATGGTGAAATTATGGTAAGTTAAATGTTACATGCAAGAAAGGTTAGAAATTTCATACGCATGAGTAATTAAATGTTTGATAAAATTAAGCAATAAATAAATAATCATCTATTATGCTTGTAGTGCTTACTAAGCCTTCACCGTCTTAACGCGTTTATTTTAACGCGTAGGTACAAAAGCTACGGAAAGCTAGAAACGAGCAAGGGACCTCTCATCACATCACATCACTTTTGAAGTTCAAGTTTAGGTGATTTACTTTGAAGAAAAATGACATGTACAAATGGTATACTTAGGTGTCCCTAATGAATAGGTTACTAATATTGTTTTGAAAATTTACACGAATTAAAAGAAAAATTTTATTATACTCGTTTTTAATTCTCTGACACTTGTGTAATACTCTTATGCCGGGTTTATACGTGTGAACCAGGTGTAGGGGTGTTACAAAGATAGTTGCAACTTAGTAAACAAATCCCACTAAAATAACAGCAAAAATAAAAATAAAAAATAAAATAAGAGTTATACAATATTCAAACAATAACAACAAAATAATAGTATAATAGCAAAATGGTAGCAAAACAGTAGCAAAATAGCAGCAATGAGCGAAAGAAAATTTTCTTTTAGGCTGATTCAAGTCGAGTCCAGACCAAAAAAATCTTATCCGAGGCTCGACCCATTTAGAAAATAGGTCTTGTTCTTTATCGAAACCCATTTTTTGAGTTTATTATTTTGTCGAACTCTGTCACTTTTCGGGTAAACATTTGGGCCTGAGTGGGTGACCCGATTCATGATCAGGTCTAATTATTTATGTAATATCAATAATTTATTTATCAATTTTAAAAATTCTTTTATATGTTAATATCAAAATGTCACGTGGAGGTTTGAGGCAGTTCACTCAATGATAACATAAAGACACAAGGTGAAGATGGAGGAATTGAGATGTTGGACTTTGGCAAAGAATGGAGGAGGAAGAAAGATGATTTTGATTGAAGGAGAGATATATGAGTTTACCTCGTAGAACACGTGTCGTTTTCTAATAAGTTGACCCATCACTTATAGGTTTTTTGTTGGGTCGATAATGTGATATGGTATGTTAGTGACAAGTTATAAATATTTTTTAGAGATAGTGAATTGTTAAAAGTGGTTGGCTTGCGCATTCCTTGTAGCCCGGTGGAATAGTCCTCATGGCGAAAGAGAAGATCACCTGCATTCATGACCAAATGGTGGAGGTGATAGATCCTGTAGAATCTCGTGATGGGACTATCTCTAGCGAAAGTGTCTCTAATGGTAGAACATGTATATGTAACACCTTATTTAATCAATTACTTTTAAAAAAATTAGTGGTTAATCGAAAAGTTGTTTGTGAAATTATTATTTTATTTAAATAAATAATAAATATGTAATTATAATATTTGTAATTTGAGATAAGTCAAGTTGGAGCCTGAATGCTTTAATTAGATAAATAATAATTAGCAAGTGAAAGAGGCTTTGACATGTGAAGTTTATGTCACTCACATTTATGAAGGTCATCCTCAATGACAATCTCCTGTACGCTTGCATGTACCACCAACTCAACAAACGAAGTCAAGAGTTTTGGGGCAGAGGGCTTCCATTACCGTTGATTGATGGCATTGTTTTGGATTTTGAATCTCTTTATTTATATCTTTACCTTTTCAACCTTTGCATGGCGTTTCTAACTCAGAATTTCCTTGTCTTTTCTTCTTTGTGGCATTGCCGTGTAGGAAAAAAGTACTAGGTCATTTTCAATCTCATCAACTTTTTTCTTTTATTCTTTTATTTCCATCTATATAAGTGGCCCCTCATTCCTCCTCTACTTCCTCAAAAGCAAATGTATATTAAAAAAAATGCAGGTCCTGATTGATTTGAGGTATACATTCCCTCCACTGCTGAATTTGATATGGTTTCTATTTGTAGCATCCCAAAATGAACCTTCATTTGATCTACTTTCTGGTGCCCTCATTGACCAACAGGTTTCAACCATTATGCTTGGGTTCTTAGCCTTGTTTGTTGCCATTATATTAATGGTAATCTTCCTCTTCTTCTCTATTGAATTCCCTCTCACTCCTCATCCTATTAGCTTGAAAGCTCGAGGTTTCTCCATTGCCTTGTTCATTTCACTCCTTACTCTGATACCATATTAACAAATGAAACATTCAAGAATGAAAAAGCATTCTTTCAAATCTATCTCATCCCATGTACAGCAGTCTTACTTATACTGATATAAGAAGATAACTGCAGTAACAGTTAGTATGTTAACTGCTGATAACTAACAAACTAACTAATAACTGCAGTAACTCACTGACTTTAATACTGGGTTACCTATTTATTCATCATTCTCACAGGTTCTTGGCACAACCAACTGTTCCATCAATTTATATGCTTTATTCGATACTTTGCTCTCACAATCCAATCCATTCCCACCATTGTTATCAACACTAGGCATAATAACGTTCATGAAAACCCAGCACAAGCTCCTCCTCCTCAGGTCCTCGAGCTTGAAGTTTGAACTGTAGCAATTGAAGGGGAATGTTGGCCCTTAAGGGGGCACATAAAGTTCTCAACTTCACTGCATGTAGTTGATAAAAGAATGATTATGAAATAATTTTGAAAACACTAGGCATATATACCAAGCAAAAAAAATCAAGCTATTGTTTCTTTATCTGTTCTGGAAGCTTTTTCATCCCTAAAAACCTTTGGATGTATTATAGATACTTGTGGAATCTTTGTCAATCATCAGGAATTTTTTTTTTATATATATTATGACTATATAATATGTAAGTGTAACAATTTCGTTCAAACAATTTTATCCTTTATCAAGTTGCACCATTAAGGAAAGCATCATTTCTATATATATATATATATATAAAGGAATCAATGTGGGTCTTGGTTAATATCTCATGATAACTAATAATAATTGTGGGTCTTGGTTGAAATAATACAATTGAGATTATGAGAAATTTGATTTTTCAAATTTAAAATTTAAATGTGTAAAAATCAAGAGAAATATAAATATTATGTGTGAGTTCTCTCTTTGAATTATTTTAATTAAGATTCGAATATATTTCGATTGTTAGTTTAATTCTATTTGTATTGATTAATTCAAATTATAATTGTTCTTAACATATATTATTTGTGATTGTACATGTATAGAATATTTACCTAAATAGGCTTAAATTGGTTTTAACTAATAACATGTTAAACTAATACCAAATTTGAATACGACATTGAGCCTCAAACATTTTGATGAATTCAAATTTAGACATTGATTTCATAATTGTATCAGGAACTTGTTGGAGTATTGGTCCAGGGAAAGGATTGAATCAATTGATTCGTGAATCGGTACAAATCGGTTGAATCAATAGTTGAACTCATTTTTTTTATTTTTAAATATTTTTAATGAATTTTTAATAATTCATTTGATCGAACTGGATGAACGGATTGAGTCAATAATTGATAATCTAATCGATTTAATCACCAATCCGATTCTAAAAATGAAAAATCCAACTCATTAAATATGACTCAAAATGATAAATATTCATCCACGTTAAACCCGAGCTAAATTAATACCAAAATTAATTGAACTCAAGATCAAATAACGAAAGCCTAAGATTCTAACTAAAATTAAAAACTTGATTTTGTTTAAATCAAACTTTAAACCCTAATTTTTGAAACACAAATTTTCAAAAAATAACACCATTTTAATATTCTTATTTTAAATAAATTTAATTATCGCATAATATATTGTGATTGGTTAATTAGGTCATGTGGCACTGTGATAACATTTTTTGGCACTGCTATAAAAAAAATTAAATCATAACGAAATGATATTCAAAATATTAATTTGAAAATCAAATCAAGGGTTTTATCTGGGTGGTGATGGTAAGAGAATAAAAATCCCCAGCCTCGTGCCTTCTTTCCCATCTCTTAAGTGGGCAATATGCAAAAACTTATTATTGTTTGTTTTTCACTTTTTAAGTTTTAATGATGGTTATTAACTAAGAATTATAGTGTCCACTTGAAGTGATGAAATGGTAAAGGAGGCCTTCATTGCATTACAACCACATAACAAGGCAGAAACACAAGGTTTTTTTTTATCAGGCATGCGTGTGACAAACAAAGCAGAAAGCACGTACGATTACAGAAATCACCATTCCTTTTTCTTAATGGTATCCCAAAATATTTGAAAAATCAATTACATTCTTCCACCTAATTAAGCATCCAACTAATAAAACTGATGCGGTTAGTAATCAGCAGCGAAACTACGAGGTTGGCAAGTTCCCGACCCTCTAAAATGATTTTTTTTATACAATCCTTTTAAAACTTTAAATTAATAAAAGTGAATTTGTATTTTGATCCCTCCTAAATATATAAAAAAAATTGATTTAATCTTTTAAAAACCATAAATGCATAGATTATTAAAAATTAAAATTTAATTTCAGCTCCTCTAAAAAAATTTCTAACTTTGCCCCCAACTTTAAACCCCAAACTTGAAACTTTGACCCCCAAATCAAAATCCAAAACATTGAACCTTGAGCTGAGTTTTAGAATCTAAGTTCAGGATTCTAAGTAAAAAAATTACCAAAATTGTGTATGAGTTATATGAAAAAATTTATTGAAATTTCATTAAATAATTTAAAATAGATCATAAATAATATGGTGAGAAGATTAGATAAAATAATTTCTCCAAAAGCAAACAAAACGTTTTTGGTGGGTCCAACCGATTTGCAAAAGACAAAGGCGATACATACATACGTAACACACCAATTGAAACCTCGTATATATAATATAGAGCGCAACAATTGGGCAAAACGCTTTTCATATATGAATTTGATGTACATCATCCTCGTAAAAATATACAATTTAATTTCGACCTCTCAAAAAATTTCAGACTCTGCCACTTTCCAGATAGTTATGGGACATCATAATTGTTTTATAGCAACGTCATCTCAGAAACCTCTTCTTATATTCTTAATTTCCGACATAATCTTATTCCCCTTAACTCTTCCTCTCCATGTCCGTTGATCTGTCTCTCGAGTTCGTCCCATTCGCCTACTTCCCGGATATTTTTAAGCTACCTTTTGACTATGTCACTTGTATTTTCGGTCTTTTCTCTTCCGACCCTATTTTGGCTTCCCTATTTCTTCATCGGAACCTTATCTTCCTACCATGGCAAGATTTTTGAACTTTTAGGACAGTTTCTATGCATGTATTCCGACACCCTACGATCACTTACCACTGTTCGGGAATCAAGAAACCGTACAGCTTCTACCGGTTGAAGCTGAAAATATTGAAATTGCAATAGATCCTATGTAGTATTCAACCACTTGAAGCGACTCATAAAATAACAGTAGCAGTGTAGTACTTTCGCAAATTTCAGTTTTTAATTTGTATTTATCCAGTTGGGTGTGCAAAATATCGGTTAAACTGAACCAATTAAATAATTTTTTTTCGATTAAATCGGTTTTGATTTATTCGGTTACCTATTTCAGTTTAAATGAGTAACTCAGTTCAGTTTTAATTTTCAACATTAAAAATGATTTTAAATATTAAAAAATATTTTTAAAATTATACCCAACACAATGTAAAATAAAATACAGCCCAAGAAACCAACCCAAAAAACTCAAACTCAAGCCCAAATTAATAATTATAATTCAAAATTTATAATTAATTTAATAAAAATATATTAACTTTAATGTATATACATAAATATTATATATAAATAATTTAACTTTAAAAAAATATAAAAGGTAATAAAAAACAACAAAAATCGCTAAATTGAACCGAACCGATGAAATTTGATTTGATTATTTCGGTTATCCTTAAGTTTCGGTTTGATTATTTTGGTTACCCTTTAAATTTTGATTTATTCAATTATTGCAAAAAACAAATTAAATCAACAGAATGCACATCCCTATTATCTCGAGATGATCAATTTGTATTAAAAATAAGGGTAAACTATATACTCAATATCAAAAAACTATTAGTAAGTTTACATTTTGATCACTTCAAAAAGTTACAAAATGATCATTGAACTATTCAAAAAATTTTATTTAAGTCACCGAACTATTAAAAAGGTTTTATTTAAATCATTGAGTTGTTAAGTTAAAAAGTTTGGCTAGCAAACTCAAAGCGACGACTTGACAATTGGTATGGTGAATCAATACTCATCCACAAGCAGAAGAACATACGATAGATCTAAGTTGATTTGTTGATCAGTGACGTTTCAAGCTATTTAATGAAAAAAACTGATTTGTAGAATAGAAGAGGGAAAAGAGCTTTCGATTGGTCTAGGCTATATGAACAAAGAAGGTCATACAATAGTGATTTTAACAGTACAACGACGTAAAATAAAACTTTTGAATAGTTTGGTGACTATTTTGTAACTTTTTGAAATTGAGTGATCAAAACGTAAATATACTAAAAGTTTAGTGACCTTAAGTTTGGTTTATCCTAAAAATAAAAAAAGTGAGACGGGTATTTTTCTCTCGTTGTAAATTATTATTATAATAATCTTTTCTGTAAAAGGTTGTTATTGCCTTAACGCAAGTTGCGTCCCCAGCCGCCAGAGGAGAGCCTTGCCCCAACATGGTAAAATTGTTATATTATCCTTATAAAATTGTAAGTTTATAAATTAATACAATCATAAAATCATTAGACATTCAAAAAGTTTACAATTCAGTTTTGGTCCCTTCAGAAAAATTGGCTTCATCTCCGGCTTTAAAAATCCAGAAGTGCAAAAACCAAAATTTTTATTTTTATTATTTTCAAAAAAAAATAAACTTTTAGGTTTTTCATTATATTTCGATTATTATTTTTATGTTTTTAAATATATATATTCTTGATTTTTTATGCTTTTAAATAAATTTTACTTTTTAAAGTTTTTAATTATTATTAATTTACTTTTTAAATCTTATTAAAATAATTGAACCGAATGGCCGATTTCAACTTTATCACGGTTCTTACAAATAAAATAAAAAAAGATTAATATTACTTGGTTATAACTAACTTTGTAAGAGATTCAATAATTTTATAGAAAATTGCGTAATTTATATTATAAGATATTTAATAATTGGATAAATTTTAAAATTAGATGTGATTTTTTATTTAATGTGTAATTTGATAAATGAATTTTAATTTTGTGTAATCACACGCATGAAATTTTAATTGTAATTCAAATGTGTATATACATGAATATTTAATTTTGATTCAATTGTACAAAATTTTTAAAAAATAAATACATCAATTTATTTATATATTAGATAAATATAACTATTTGTATATGAAAAATCTAAACGTAAAATGATTCTATATAAATAATTATGTTAATAATTTGTAAAAATTGAATCAAAATTTCATGTATAAAATTATATAAAATCAAAATTTATATATAATATTTCGCATTTAATTAAAATTTATGTCTAATTTTAAGATTTATTTTTAATAATTGTTAAAACATTACAATGTTGTAATAAATTTAACAATTTTAAATAGCTTACACTAACCTCCCTAAATTGGCCTAATATTGTATGAATATGCTAGTAAAAGCCCAATAAATATGTAGTCATACCATAATAAGCAAACCAACTTGCATATTACGCAGAACCAAAAGGGTATGTTAAAAATAGAAGATTTTCAGAACTGAATTAATGGTTAGATCAATGAAGTTATTAATTTATTGATTCGTTCAATTTAATTAAATAAATTATTAAAAATTTTATAAAAATAAAAATATTAAAAAAGAATTTAATTCAACACTTGGTTCAATCGGTCCATATCGATTTTTATGTCAACTTAATTAAAATTAATCAATTTAAATTTTGTAAGGATTAAAATTTATAAAAATAAGAATATAAGCACAAAAGTATGCGGTCTAATAGTAGAGTTTGATTGTTAATAAAATTAATCAAATTGTTTTGATTCTCAGAGGTTTAGGTCTTAGGTTTCGCTTGTTTTCCAAGTTAGGCTTCAAATTTTTTATTTGATCGGTTCCAACTAAGCAGAATTCGTAAACTATGCAAGGGCTATTTTAAGGATTTTTTAAAAACCATTTTTAAGAATAAAATCAAAAGCAATTGTGATTTTGCTTCGAATAATTGTTGTTCCATCATCCTTTGGATCCATAGATAATCATAAGAAAATTCATGGCAAACATTGAAAAAGATGATACTGCAATGCTGGTGGATTTTCTGATGTTTCAGGTTTTGGGTCCTGTATAGGGCTAAGCAGGATGGTCCCGTAGTGTTGGTAAGAAGTTTCTCTTTCCAGTTGTCTTCATAATCAGCCCTTTTCACAGTAACTTTATTTCATTCTTAAGTGGACTTTGTTTCTTGACTTGTAGGGTTGGCGACACCCTTGGGAGGGCCATGATGACCATTCTCATGGCCATGGAGACAAGCATTAGGTACTGCTTTTCTTTTTATGTGATTGCCTAGCATGACTGACTTAGTTTCCCTTTTGTGTGATTTTGCATTTATGATAGCTAAGTTTAACACAAGTGGAAGGGAGGTCATTAATTTGTTGATGCTTGAAACCTTGATTTTCAGTAATTCGAGTTTATTTCATAAAGGTACATGGCCATAGATGTGCTTCAGGTCTAGAACTTGAAGGTTTAATGGCCTGTTTATATTGGCCATATGATTGATGACGTTTGCATATGCATGCACGAGAATCATCATCAAAACATGAATAGAGAAGAGATAAATCTCGGACTCGCATTGGCATTATTATGAGATCTTAGAACCTTGTAATGGTTATTTCTTTTGCCCCTTTTTATGTGTTTGTTGCCAATAAAAGACGTGCATATAAGTGTGTTCAGCAAGAATGAAGTATGACATGATCAAAACTTAATTAGTTCTCCATTTCATTGATCAGTGACATTGTGTTTAGCTGCAGCCTGAAGAAGCTTATCTGCTTCTGGGTGCGTGGCACAGATGCTGTTCTGGAATGCCTTCTGTTTATTTTCTTCGGTGTCAATAAAGTGATGGTGAAATGGGATTGTAAGCATGGTGACATGAAAACTGAAACTTCATTTATGCATTATGGTTTTCCTGTTAAAAGTGTGGATTTTTTTATGGCCGAATGCATTTGTTTAATTGTGCACCTCTGGTTTGGCTGAATGTAGATTTTGGCCGAATTGAAGTTTTCTTGATATTTGGTCTACAGAATAATAGAAATTTGCCCGTTCGATTACCCTCTAAAAAAAAAAAAAAAAAACTGTTGAAATGGGATCATGACCGAATATTAACAATGGAATCAATTTCATTGCATAAAGAACTTGGTAATAAAAAAACAATGGCATGGTATATGTAAGGATAGCTTTGATAAACACTTGATTTTCCCTTGCAAGAGTAAACGAGAAGTCTGGTTATTTATCTGATACCTTAATATTTGAAACACAGCTCGTTTATTACGACCCACCAATATTTTTGAAGGTAATTATGACCCGAGCAACCTTCATACTCGTTAATAATCGTAGCCCCCCAACCGGAGCCTCACCGTAACGTCTCTAGTACCCTGTAAAAGTCCCTCTATTCGAGTCATATTCAGAAATAAATAAATATGAGTTCTAAGGGTCTCATTGTCTAAGAACAATAGAACCACAACTTTTGCCATTAAGAACCGCAGAATAACAAACCCAACATACACAACGCATAATTAGGCTCGCCCGCATATGAATACAATTCCCGACAAAACCTTTATACCTATTTACCAAGACGATTTTTTAAAAATTAAAGAAAAAAAACCTAATTAAAAACGTTATATTTGCTTACTTTAAGAATAATAATAATAATAATAATAATAATAAGAGTAGCTTTAAAAAGAGAAAAAGAAAAAAAAAAAAGCGTAATAACTTTCCAACTTTTTAATTCAATATGAAGCAAAAAAAAAAATTTAAGATTTCTTAAAAACGGTACATTTTCTATTCAATAATATGAAATTTTCAGTATTTTCTTTGAGTGCGAGAAGATTAGTTGACAATAAAATTTATTCACAAACTATGAAAAATATTTTGTAAAAAGAATATTTATCAAAAGTTTATATAAAAATTAAATAAAATGTTTTGGTTAGAATGTTAAAATTGAATATTTAAATTTTCAATGTTTTATATGTAAGATTTTATTGATTTTATATAAAAATATTAAAAGACAAAAAAAATATCGTCATAATAATTATCCTAAAAAATATTTTAAACAATTAAAGGATAATTGCAACACTTGTTTTGGTGTATTATATGTTGTAAGCTTGTACTGCTAACACAAAGTAAACACTACATAATGATAAGGCAGAGTAAACATTGTTAGAGGACTTATCATGGTTCTTGAGTAATAGGTTCAAAACCTTGACCCTTTTCTTTTCTTTATATAAATAGCGTGTTATGGAAATTAATCGATTAAATAGAGTTCATTCGATTCACTTAAATTGATATGATTCATTCGATTCACTTTAAAACCTTGACTTTTATTGACCTATTTATTTTCTTTGCCCAAAATTTGTTCTCCTTCTACAATCTTTTGTCAGGAATGATATCATATCCTTCACCATCCTTAAGAACATAAAGATAGAATAAATTAATCATGAATTAATTAATTTAAAATAAATCAAATATAAAGAATTAAATAAAATAAATTTTCTGAAAAATTTTACATCTTATTGTTTATCATCGTGAAGAATAAATTTAATATTCGATCCTCGATCGAATAAATCTAATCAAATACGGATAAAAGGTTTTTATAAATTTTGTGACACATATGTCTCTGGGCACACGTTCAATTCTTGCTGCTGATAATTTTAAACTTCGTTTCTTGTCTCCGGCAGCTATCACTTGTATAAATTTCTTGACCAAATATGAATAAACTCTTTGTTTGGCTGAACGGTTGAGATAGAGAGTTGAAATCTAAGGATTTGGCTTTGATTCATTTTGTTTGGGTTACGAGAAATAGTTAAAGAAAGAAAAAAGTTAAAAAGAAACCATATTGATAATGTATTATGAAATAAGAATAAAAGAGAGTAAAAAACAAAAAGATTAAGAGAACATATGAGAATATATGAATTTTATCGATCAATAAAATATCTACAATGCTTTCTATATTTATAGATATAAGAAAATATACTTAATATAAAAATTTACTTTTAATAAACATTAAAATCTTAATATATAAATTTATATATTTAATTTTAATAAATATTCACTTAATAATAAAATATCTTTTCATAACTTTAAAAGTCTCAATTATAAGGGTAGAGCGTTGTGTGTGGCAATACCAGACCGTTGCCTGCACTGCCGCAATATATCAACCCCAGACTTGCATTATTTATTTACCTTTGCCCATGACTTGTCATTCACTCACTCATTATAAACCATTACTTCATTACCGACCAAAAAGCTTGATTTTAACAACTTTGTTTGCTTGTAATGCGACATGGAATCCCATAAATGAAAGCCCTGGAAAAGTTGTACACGTAATACCAAATTTAAGTTTTCAGAAAATTCTGAAGAAAAATCAAGCAAACTAGATGTTCACGAAAGAGGCATATGTACTGGATCTAAAAAATTCATACGCAATTTTCTGCAATATGGATGGATATAAAACGATGGAGTATCATAACTAAGTCAAGTGATCTTGATATTATAGTTAGACGAATACCAAAAAACCTCTTGTTATTTCTGTGCGCAACGACAAGACGTGGAGAATGAAAATACTTATCTAAAATTGGTGGAGTTAATGAAATAGTATTTATTCCCTTGAATCTGACAGTGTTGGTTGTGAGGGTGGAGCCCCTTGCTGCTGAAGTTTGAAGCTGAGGAATATGGTATTGGTAGGCCCAATAGCAGAGGCGGCTTCCCTACTATTGACGGATAGGCTCAGAAAGTTTGAAAATCATCGCCAGGATAAGACTTGTCATCTCATATTAATTTCTTGAACTATAAATTCAACTTAGCAAACCCTTTTTTTCTCTTCGCAGAAAATGACAATTACATGCATGCAGATGCAATTCCTTTTTCCAATAAAAATGCTATCCTTGTTCAATATCAACACTTCGGAATCTTTTGGGGCTCTCTCCGTAAAAGAATTTAGATAGCCCAATGCCTAATTTGAAAAAAAGAAACCAAAGAGTATCATAACTTCTAATTGTAGTGATGTCAATGGATATTGTGAGAGCATATGTGCTAAATCCTACTCTGTTTCGTTTCACTATAAATGAATAATAATTTTATATAATAAAACAAAATGCGACGTACGATAATTACTCCATACCTACTTTTCAAAAATAAATTCACCCGTATCCATTCTCAAAAGGAAGAGAAAAATGCACGAATTCAGAATTGAAGCCTACTGGAATTTTGCCTTGTAAGCCTAAGATTGTCGGTTGTAAAGCTGGGAAAGGATGACCAATAGAATCTTATCTACGACACGTGTGGCAATCATGTTCGATCGTAGTACGGAACTAGTTGACGCTCAAAAGTTGAAAGATGGGCCTCACGAGCATTAAAAATAGGCTTAGGTCAAATTTGAAAGATATAAGCAAACGGACCTCCTCCACTGTGCCAGCTAGCGGCCTGCCCTGCCCTCCTATCTTTGAGCCTAATCCTCCAATGCATGTTCTTCGCTCCAACAAAATCTGAGCCTTCTCAAAGTTTATTCTTACATTCCTAGTCGAAATTAGGGATGAAGAAAAGAAAAAGGAACCAAATCTGTAGGTCCCGTACGCTATGACTTCATTATTATAGGCCGAAGAAGGAAAGGCATAGGTATAGTCAATTTTGCGGGCTATAGTTTTGTTCATATGCATGCAGGCGTAGGGCTTCATTATGCAGCTAAGACGAAGACAAAAATAATACTATCGGATGTTGATTTGTTGCTTAAATAATGGCCATTACGCACACAAGTCGTACTAAATAGTGATCCAATCATTGGTTTTAAATGACATGATGTGCTGGGAACAGGGGAACTCTTACCAATCAAATTTAAATTGTACTGTAATATTGCCATTTGCCATTGACGGGTAGCCTGGCCTCAAGGATATACCAAGGTTTCATTAAAAAATATGTATTTTTCGAGGAATCATGTAATATAACTTGCCATACATGTGAACAAATTCCAAATTGGAGTCAGATTGTCATTCCAAATACTGGAATTATTTAAGTCGTCTTGCATCGAAAAAAAAAATGGCATCATGGTTTTGCAAATTTGTAGATGATATGCTCTGAAAACCGAGAGGAAAATGTTGTGCAACGTGGAGTAAAATCAATGGATGAGAGTGTAAGAGCGGGGGAATTATAATAATAATAAGGAAAATCCTGTCGGCGAATTTGGTAAAGCAAAAATTTCGGGATTTTGAGGCACCACATGATTCCACGTGTAACGAAATTATCAGCACTGCAATAGGAATAGGGGGGGATCCTACATAGTGTATTCCCATATTCCGCCTTGGTTATTGTGGCTATTTCTTTTGCCCGAAGAACCTGCCTGTCGTTGCTTTAGGATAAATCAATCAAATAGAGAGAGCAGTAAAAAGAAAATAAACAAACTCACCGAACAGCAGAGAACAAAAAGAGAGATATGGATGAGAATAAAGCATTGAATTCCACCAGGTTCAAAAGGGTTTGCGTCTTTTGCGGAAGCAGCTCCGGCAAGCGAAACTGCTACCGTGATGCTGCCTTAGAACTGGGAAAAGAACTGGTACTCTACTCCACTCTTCACTCATATGCCTTCTTCGCTAACAACTTTTGACTAACCTCTCAATATCCTCGTGGTTTTGATTTCATGTTCAAGGTGTCCCGGAAGTTGGATCTTGTTTATGGCGGAGGAAGCGTCGGGTTGATGGGTTTGGTCTCTCAGGAGGTCCACCGTGGTGGAGGACATGTTTTAGGGTACCAATCCATACATATAATATATATATGTAACTGGTTGGGATTTGATTTTCTTCTTCATTTACTTTCTACATATAAATACTGTTTGTTGATTCTCTTTCTTTTGTCGCAGTATTATCCCCAAACCTCTGATGAACAAAGAGGTCTGTACAATCTGTGATATCTTAATATACACCCCATTTGTTTTTTCTTCTTTCTTAGTGCAAAGTCCGTTTTCAAACAATGCTATTTGTTTTTGGTTAAGCAGATAACAGGGGAAACAGTAGGAGAGGTCAAAGCTGTTGCGGATATGCACCAAAGGAAAGCTGAGATGGCCCGCCATTCTGACTGTTTTATCGCCTTACCAGGTTCTCTCTCTCATTAACCATTAATTATGCTAGTTATGATTCATGAAGTATGCCATTATAAGTGACTTAATTATTGTTTATTTCCACTTAAATTAATCAATCAGGTGGATATGGAACCCTTGAAGAGTTACTAGAAGTCATAACATGGGCCCAGCTCGGAATCCACGACAAGCCTGTAAAGCCATTTTAAGTCTCATCATCATCATGAATCAACCTAATGGTTGAAACTGGAAACTATTACCAACGCTGAAAAAAAAAAAAATGGTTTTGTTTCATGTGGTGACAACAGGTTGGCTTGATTAACGTGGATGGCTACTATAATTCTCTGCTCAGCTTCTTAGACAAAGCCGTGGATGATGGCTTCATTAAACCCACCCAACGTAGTATCGTTGTCTCTGCTCCTACTGCAAGTGAACTTGTCCAAAAACTTGAGGTGTGTCTATTTTCAACGTTTTCATAAGTATATACAGTATCTATATGACAAGTCAATTATTCAACTATTGGGTCCATTTTACTAGAAAGTGATAAATACTTTTTTATTTATTCAATTCTTGTGTGTATATATTATCTGTTCCTAAAAGTTAGGATAGTGTCTTGTTTGAATATATAGGAGTACGTGCCAATGCATGATGGAGTTGTTTCTAAGGCAAGGTGGGAGGCTGAACAATTGGAGCTCAACTCATCTTTGCAAACTGAAATTGGTCGTTAATTAAAGGACGACAAAGGTATCTCTTTCATTTTTTTAATAATTATTTACAATTTAGCGTGGGTTTAGACGAGCAGTGTTTTTCTCACCCTCAGTGGATCTACAAATCTACAAATGTAAGTAAGCATTTAGGTAGGGTTTCAGTTTTTCCTTCTACTGTATGATTCTCAAGGATAGAAAGGAGAAAAATCCATGGGATGAATAATAAGTTAATCAAAATTCCTTCCGCTGGTCCATGGCTATTGGTTATTTCATTCATTGCCATATGCTGCTTCCTTTGCAAAAGTTGCCAGGAAATGAACACCAAGGAAAAATCAACAAATAATTGAATTATTAAAAAAAAAAACAGCTTTTTTATTCTCTTTTTCCTGCCCGCTGCTTCTCTTCTACTGCTGTTGCAGATACCCCATCTCTTTTGGATGTAATGATTTCATTATGGAGCCTTTTTTCTTAATTTATTTGTTTTATTGTGCGCTGCTTCAAAAAAATAATGGACTCAGAAAGAAAATTTCAGCTCGTTATAACAGTGAATAATAGAGCTGAGGAATTGTAGATTTTCCAGTCTACCAGAAGATGGGAACTGTAGGGAAAAAAAAAAAGCAGCTTCACTGTTATAAGCATTTATTTTTCCTTAAATTTTATATTATCTTACTTTGGCTCACTGTGATATGTCCTATCAAAGGAGATGGACAACTTTAATTTGATTGGAGACAGGCGGAATACTGACAGACAATGATGACTGGCCCGAAAATTATTATCTAACTGAATCAAGGCTTGGCGGCTTAACGAACCGCCAAACGGCAAGTTGAATAAACCCTATTGTGTTACGGCATCCTGTGACTACATAACATAAAAATCTTTAAAATATATGAACTGCAGTATTAATATATGAATGGACTAAGATTTATTTAAATAATTTGTAATAATAAGCAGGATTGTTTTAATTGAAAATGCACAATTTTTTATCCTTAAGAAATACAAATTTAATGTATCATTGTATATTATTAGAAATGAAGGGTAGAATTTCCTGTTTTCCGGCGACTACTTGCACAATATTCCTGTTTTTTTTCTCCTTAGAATTTCTATGGCTTTCAATCCAGTCTGTTATATTGAATTTTCTTCTGTTTTTTCCTTTACTTCGCAAATGGTGCCAAACGTTAATTGGTAAAAGAAAAGAAAAAAAAAAAGGGCTGACTTGCCATCCTCCAAAGTTCAACCAAAAGAAAAGAAAATTTCTAAATCAAAGGGCTATGCAGTAAAGTACGGTTTCAAGATTATTTTTTTAAAAATTTATAAGTACAATTAAAGTACATATAACATATTAGATTAATCATAAAGTACTGAATTAAAATAATTTCAGTACAAACAAAGTATATGGAGTGCTTTCATTTATCTCATTCGGCTCCGGAAAGGTGGGTTGGGCCTCATTTTCCCAGTCAACTGCACTGGATAGTGTGTTTGGATGATACCCCTGAGTTGCGTTTCAGCACTGAACCTTGTTTCTTTCCATTGGAGTTAAACAATATTTGAAATTAACAAATCAATTGAACTAAAATTCACACACAGATATAATTTATTATCTCTTAATCTTAATCTTAATCTTAAATACGTGATACTCAAAATTTCTATATTTGTGAACCATGCGAAGATCTCATTAACATATATAATTTATTATTATATTTACATAGAACAATTCTTCTTATAAATCCAGTAGAAAATTTTCTTATAAACAATTTACAGTTCAAAACTAAATTTTGGGAAAAGAATTTTTCAACTTCCTTTTATATTTTGTTATGTTTTTTTTTATTAGATATAATGTCAGAAACACTGAAAAGTATAACAATAAAATTAAGCCAATTAAAAATATTGATAAAATAAATTTAAATCATTTGCATAGATGAAAAAAATAACAATAAATTTGTCATCTTAGGAAAAAAAAAAGAAAAGAAAAAAAGAAAAGGGTTAGAAACAAGGGAGTTACCCTCTACCGCTACCGCTACGGCTTCAGGCGACGCGGCATTTAAGATAGCGAGACCTGCAATAGAATTCATTGATATTTGTTTCGATCTCATCTCACTCACCACCAGTCCCCTTCTTTTACGCGTAAACTTGTTTGCATGTCAGTTATTTGTTTGGATCAGTCTTTTTCAACCTTTTCCTGCTTTCTTCTTGCATCATCTTTGCCCCAAATTGCCTTACATTTTTGGATTTTCCCTATCATTAATCAATTTATGTAATTTATCTTATATGTTGATTAACAATTTTAGCACATACAAGAGAAGAAGCACTTCCTACAAAAGCGTACGACAGAGATTCATGGTTCGCATAAAGGGATGTCTAGTGGGTTGTGTTTGGGGGGATCCAGCTAATGATGGGGAGTCCATGTTCAATGGGCTCAATGTATCCCCACCTGATAAGCCTGACTCATCATCATCATCAACCTTTAAATTTAATATACGGGGACCTCTCCACCCCATACTCCAGGTCAATAAATGTATGCACTAGGGAACTCCAGATACATTATGTCTCTTACATTGAGCAAAGTATAAATGGGATAAATGCCAAAGGGGTCGAGACAAAGGGAATGTTGCAAGAAAATACGTCCCCGTCAAACACCACACCATTACTTGTCCTCCACACCACCCTTCTTCCCCCGGTCCCAACGAAAATAACCCAACTCAATTTCTTTTCCCTTTGAAAGTGACATTTGCATTGCAAGGTTTGGCTGTGTGGGGGTCGCTTTCGGAGTTGGGAGAGTTGAGCAAAGTTTTTGGGATTCTTTATCTTTAATGAGGCGGTGGTCCATATGGACCCAGACCCAGTCGAGTTGCACGTAGTAGTAGCTGCTTGAGCCCCTACCTACGTAATTAATGCCGTTTCGCTATTTATCTACACTCCGTCGTTACTCGACTGGTCGTAACTCGTAAGCCCAAACGTACTGAAAATGAGGGGCAAAGAAAAGAAAGCCAAGGCTGGCGCCTGGTGCCCAGTGCCCACCCTTCAATTCTACGCCATAATTATGCATTGATGAAATGCTTCAAGCTTTCTCACAATCGTCTCTGTACTTATTACTTTCAAGTTTGATTAATTTCGTCAAAGGTTTGCTACATTATTTAGTATTTCAATTTGACTTTTTAATTTTTAAAGCTTAATAATATCAAATTTTTATGCAGATTGTACTGCAAAGGCAAATGGTGACGTGATTGATCAATTAGTTTTGATGAAACACCAAGGTTTACACGAGAGTTTTTGGAAGATGATATTCGACAACCGTTACTGGTCATAAATAGAGCAAATTAGCAAATGATATTTGCTTAGAACTTCTGTCTAAGCTTTATATGTACAAAAAATAATAAAATCAAATTTTTAGTGTTTAATTCGATTTTTAGTATTAATTTAATAAAATTTATAATTAATCAATAATATTAGTAATTAAATTTTCTTAAATATACCCCAAAATATGGATACAAAATCATAATATTCATTTATATGTAACAAATTGAACACAGAATTAAATAAATTTTCAATTAAAACTAAATTTATTTTATTATCAAAACATAAAAATCTAATTAACTTTTATTAAATCACCTTCAAAATTTAAATTAAATATTAAAAAAATAACATTGTTATTGAAAATATTAAAATGTATAAATTTTATAAAAATTAAAACTAAAAATTGTAACAAAAAAAGACAATACCATATTTAAAAAGCCAAATTCGAGTCCTAAACGAAATTATAGATAAGAGATCATTACTAACCTTTTAAATTTCAACTGAACGTTATAATTTATAGATTATTTCTTTGAAAGCCAAAATATTTTAAATTTACAAGTAGATTTGACAGCTTGTTATTGAAAAATCGTACCAAATAATTAGTTTATTTTTTGAATAAATAAAAATATGACATAGTTATAACCGCACAATTACGTTTATGTAAATAAAAAATAAGGTTGAAAAATGACATCTATAAGTCACAAAAGGCGTCAGAGAGATGAGGAACAAGTATTCAAAGCTGAACCGCAGAATAAAAGTTAACCAGTGGATTTCCCTCCGTTAGGTGACGTGTCACTGTTGACCGATGTGTCATGGCCCATGGATGCGAATGTCAATTAAATTAAAACAAAAGCCATAATACTTTATTTGGCCCACTTTTATAAAAAAATCATTTTAATTTTTAATTTATATTTTAAAATTTTTAAAAATTAATTAATATGTTGATTTGTTATTTACGTGATAATCCACGTATATGTCATATTAATAGAATTAATAAATGTTAGTCTTTTTTTATCTATTTTGAAAATGATTTGATAAAAAAAAAATTTAAAAATCAAAAAAGTCATTATATATAAAAAATCGAATTATTGGGGATGCGCCCTTTTTTCCTAGGAAATTAGGGGTTGGTCTCAAATCACAAAATCTCGTTATCGACTTTCAACAGGCTTTATCTGGAGGGTCCAATAAGGGCCCAACGTTAGTTCATTAGGAATTCCACCAACCCACGTGGGAATAACGACTACTGTGGTTAAGACTTTAGAGTTACAGCATGGCCCAAGATGCCATTCAAAACTAGACTTAGTCGAAAATCACCTTTTCATTTATCTGGCTCAATGATTCTTGAGTAGCCAACTCTAATTTCTGCTCAACAGCTAAAGCTGATTTTGTACTTCACCTTTTTGTATGGTCGTTCTGACTTTTGATAATTGAGAAGGAAATAAAATTTGAAGGGGAGGGAGAGTTATAATATAGTTTGATCAGTACACGGAAAGGTCGTTAGTAAATGCAAATATTTTTTTTAATATATTGGTGTGATTATGTGATAGTATCTGTTCATATTTTCTTCATTCTTTGACAACGCACACACATCTTGTACACACAAGTGCTCGAAATCGAAACTTTTAGGATGAACAACATCCTATTTTTCACTGGAACCACACGTTGGGTTTTATAAATTAATGAGAGAATATATCGATTATTATAGTTTACATTGCTTGTTGGAACTAAATTTGAGGTACAATGAGGAATGGCTGCGGGTCACACAATGTCTGCAATTTTGGTAATATGGTGATTGTTGAGAGGTAGAAATATTTTCTGTGGAGATGGTTTGATCAAGTTGTTTATATATATATATTTTTGGTGAGTCACTCACATTATATCTATCTATTTAGTGGATTTTTCCTTAGGTCATAAATAAGTGTTTACAATGAATTGAAGGATGTGTTGTCATACTATAAACTTCCTACATAAGTCTTAATGTGATTGGTGGAGGCTCGTGTGTTGTGCAGATAAAATTTCGTTTTCCAAAAGAGATTACTCATCAATGTTAAGGTTATTGTTTGATATGTTAATAGTCTATATACAATCATAATTTTTGGGCAAAAAGAAAAAATCCTTTTAATTGAAGGCACTGAGATCGCCTTTTTATAGTAATAGAAGAGCAAGTTTGAGTCACTAAAGCTTTCTTTGGATAAGTATTTTTCTTTAGTACGTTGGAATTTTTAGTTTAATTTGCTTTTTTATTTCACTATGGCTTCATTGGGACTCTCTCAAGTGGGGAAATGTGCCTCACCACAACTTTAATTTTTGTTGGGGCTTAAGGCTTCCTGCTATATAGTTGTTAGAATCGAATATAATTAGTTAAATAAAAAACCAATCAGTTATCGGTTTGGATACAAAGTTAAATTGATTTTTAAACGAATTGTTTGGAATCGAATGAAACTTATTAAAAAATCAATTAAATCGGTTTTTTTTTTTTTAATAATATTTTAATTATATGTATGTAATTTATATAATGTAAATATTTTTTTAAAATCAAATATGAATATAAATATATTATTTAATAAATTATTTTGATACCTTCTCCGTATATTTACGTTTTGTTGAAGTTTTATATACTCATTTTTATATTATGTCCTTAATTTTTTTTTTTTTTTTTTTGAGTTTTACCTCATCAGCACCATTGCAATTGAATTCAAACACATATCTCACCACTATAATATTCAATCTAATTACTAAGTAATTTCACCATCTTGAACATTACTAGAACCAATTATTAAAATTCACCTCTAAAGCTATTATCAAGTGTTATCCAGGGCAGGGCTTTCTTGATGTTGGGCCCAGCATTGTTTGAAAAGTCATATGTCCATAGTGACGCTTGAATTGCTCCTCAAATGTTGAAACCAAAGACTTAGGGGCTCGACTTAGGGGCATGGGCCTTTATCTTGCTTCAGGTTCAGGAAGCCTCATTTCAATAGATTCAAAATGTGACATTAGCTGTTAGAAAGTTGAGATTCTCAATAATCGCCTGAAGATAGTCCAAAATTCAGACCCTAGAGTGGTATGGTGCCACACACACAACATTTGAATGAATGATTTCCCAGCAGGGGTCTGAGCTTATATTCCAAATACAGCACAATACTGGAAACAAACAAGAATTTTTATAATGAATTTCATTCAATAAATAATTCAACAACAACAATAGCTGCACATTGATGTGAGAATGATTGACAGCATCTCCAACAGAGGCAATTAAATGACTCATTTCGATAATATGGGTTCCTATGAATGTGCGGATACATGGGAGCTTCTTACTGGTTATTGGTTATTACCAATACCAACTATTTCATTCAATCCAAGGAAAAATACAAGAGACATCCACAACTCAACAGCATCTTCGTTTTGCTTGAATTGCTGGTGAGGTAACCTAGAATTAGCCTTTCTCGTTTGCATTTAGGTTGGTTTAGCCGCTTTGACGCGTGATATCAGCAACTCCGCAACATTCGATAACCCTTTACCACCAACCAACTTCACCCCAAAGTCACGATGCAACAAATTCATCCTGTTCCCATCTCCATTCACTTCACTTAACCGAATGGCTTGCTTCCTCGTTATCAAGCCATAAAGACACAAGTGACTCGAGTTCAATTTATCCCCATGGAATTTGACCCTTATTAATGCATGCGATCCAACATCATTAGAATGGGGATCAAACAAAGCTGAGAAGCTCCCGAATGTCAGGTCAGGGTTCTCGAACAATTTATTCAAAGTATCACATTTCTCCAAGTCGTTATTAACTTTGTCAGATAGAACCGATGACCTCCTCCTGGCCACTCTTAGCATGTTAGCAGCCTCTCTCATGCCACTTAAAAAGGCTCCATGCATTGTAGCAGGATACTGCTTATTAGTTGCCTCACCTGCAAAGAAGACTCTCCCATCTCCAACACTCTCAGCTAGAATATCATAATCATCCCCGGATGAGCCAATAGCAACATGAGAGTAGGATCCATACGTGAAGTGATCCTTTCCCCACCGGGTACAAACAGCCTGGACAGGATCTGGAACAACAATCCCTTTTGGATGAAAAATGCCTCGCAATATGTTTAAAACCCTTTTCACGGAATCGACAGGAGACCTCAGTTCAAACTTGATTGCTGCATCTCCAGCAACCAGAGCAACAAGGAGTGGACCACCTGACACAGAAGAATAGCTATAAAACAAAAAGAACTCGCCTCTCATACTCGGGTCTTCTGTCAGGTGGCCAAAAGTATCAATCTCTCCGCCCCAAAAATTGTATGGAAACAACATAGCAACCTTATTCAGCAACCCAAATCCCAGTCTCTGAATGGCATCCTTCTTTCTTTGCGGAAGCTCAGGAACAAATTCTATCGATCCCTTCTTGAGAACTCCTAATGGAACAGTGCAAAGAGCCATATCCCCACAAAACTCCTGCCCACTGGTGTAAACCCTAACACCATCGATACCATACCTGATACTCTGCACAGTCCTCCCATAGAAAATGGGAAGGTCCTGCACAAGTGCTCGAACAAACCTCTCATTGCCACCGGGTATGAAACAATGATCACCGCCCATCTCATACGGATCATCTTGATCCCAATAAGCCATAGACAAATTAGCCATCAAGGAAGCATTAGCATATTCAAGATTAGCAAGATGCCAATTCAACAACATGCTCTCGTGTGAATCCTCAGCAACCTTGTAAACACTCCTAAAGGCTTCTAATGCTGTCCCTAATGGAACATCAACTGATTTAACTTCCTCAATCATAGAATGCCTAAGCTTACAAACCCTATCCAATAGCTTATTAAAAGAAATTTCTATCCTAGAATCAACATCAGCATCTACGGCCTTTCCATCTGGCAAATACAAAGGACAAATATCTCGCACCTTATGAAGGGGTAATCCCATTTGCCTTGCAAGAACCCCAAGTGGATTTCCATTTATTCCCGTGAGAACACTCCCACCAAGATCCGCTGCAGCCACCACCCCATCACCTTTCATCTTCCTTGTCTTCACGCGCCCTCCAGGGCGCGTCCTACCTTCCAAGATGACAACTTTAAACCCCATGGAAACTAATTGCCTCGCCGCGACCAAACCGGAGAGACCCGCACCCACAATCACCACATTGGCTCTTTCTACACCATCAAAAGACTTCAATTTCGCTTCTTTAACAGCCGGGGCTAAACCGAAATTAATGTAACCGTGTTCGAGAAGGAAATTGTATGCTGCGTTCACTAGGTTCTTGTGCTCAGCTCGGATTGATTCGAGGGCGTGCTCGCGCGTCAGCCAGACGGATACATTGGATCTCCAGCGAGCCAGAATGTGATTTCTCACAACGATGTAGTTAGCTTGCTCTTGGCCTCCGATTCTGGACACCACGTTGGCTTCGATTTCTTCTTCGGTAAGAGAATCAACAGGGAAACCGACGGAAATCGCGATTAAAGCTTCGGTGTCCATTTCTCTAGCGAGGCCCGTTATTCTAGGGCGACGGTTCTTGGAGAAGGATGGATTGGTCATGAGTTCAGTAAAGAAACGCTTTCTGCGGCGGCGCTTGCGTGCAGGTGGACCAGGCTCGGCGGCGTTCGAATTAGTGTTTCGGGGTTGCTCGTCGGGGACGGGATCGGAGGATTCATCTTGGGTATCGGAAATAGGTGGGTCGAGTGTCGTACTGGGGATTTCTCGATCGTCGGGATTGGTGTTTTCCGGTGAAGAGTCGTCGTCGGAAAGGACATCGTTAGGGTTCTCGGAGGTATCTTGGGGAGGCTCCATATTTGGGGTTTTTCAAGTTATTGGGTTTATCACGAGATTACGGTTTCGGCTTTGGGCGTGAAATTGTGAAATCGTATAAAAGATAAAATCCTTTTATTTTTAAAAAAAATGAACATACTGTGCGTTTATCCATGAAATGAGGTGACATTGGGCCAACTTAATTGATTCGTCAAGTCCATAAAAGCCCATATTAGTTCGTAAATTTCGTTCCTCATTTTGGTCCAGAAATGATATTTACCCAATTATTTTTGTAAAGCCCATAGAATTAGAATGTTTTAGGTGCTAGATTATTGGTTCTTCGTTGGGTAAATTATACCAACAGTCACTCAATTTTTATTTTTCGGAACAAATAGTCACCCGATTTACATTTCAGTCCCTCAACTTTAAAAATGTGACAAAACGATCTTTTTTTACGTTTTCCATCATAGACGTCACGAAACAGTGACGTGGGCTGGGACGACGTAGGAGGCGTGTAGGTTAGCTGTCAGCTGGTCGTTGCTGCTTAAACATAAGCCATATCAACCTATTTTAAGGCATAATAATAATAATAATAATAAGAAAATGGAGATTCCGAGTAACCCTACTGCCATTCCGATCTGCTATTATGGAAACCCAGCCAAACTCAACACTTCTTGGTCCAATGACAACCCAGGTAGGAGGTTTTTTGGGTGTACGAATTTTGGGAGTGGATTTCGAAAACCATGTCGATTTTTCAGCTGGTTTGATCCACCATTGACGCCCCGATCAAGAATAATATTGTTGGGTCTTCTGAAAAAAGTGAGGACATTGGAGGATGCAAGGAGGAGCGAGAGAAAAAAATGGTTTTTGGTGCTTGTAA
Source organism: Kokia cookei (assembly GCA_039519145.1). Taxonomy (NCBI): domain Eukaryota; kingdom Viridiplantae; phylum Streptophyta; class Magnoliopsida; order Malvales; family Malvaceae; genus Kokia; species Kokia cookei. The sequence goes on along the minus strand of CM076902.1, from coordinate 13,971,136 downwards.
TTGTAGTAATGTTGGGGTTGTTTTATAAATCCTAATTTTGATGTAATTTTGTTGGTTGTTGCTTCTCATGGCTGTTACTTCTCATGGCTGCTGGTTTGATTGTAATTTTGTTGCTTTGGTTGTAACATTGGAGGATGAAAGGAATGAAATGGTTACCTTATAATGCTGAAAGTTTTAGTCCACCATATACACAGACCATAGTTAGTTACCTATACATACATGTATGTATTTTTATATGTATGTAAGCACTACAGCATCAATCATGCATAAACAGTGATTGCCATTGGTTTATACTTATGAATTGCCGATTGTTTACAACCATCATCATTTCATCATTTCTTCATATAAAGTGAAGCAGTCTGTACTAAAATGGCAAATTATTGCCAAATTTGATAGGAAACTATGATAGGAAACTTTACAAAAAGTTCAACAAAAAGTTTAGAAATAGTTTAGAACAACAATCAGTAGCAGGTGGACAAATTTAATCTTGATTTGAGGGCAAACTTCATTGCTCGTATATAAAGGCCAAAGGCCAAATGTTTACAAAAGATGTGATATAAACCTGTGTACAAAATAATGAATCGCAAACTATTGTCAAATTTGCCTACAATTCAATACCATTAAACACATATGAATTGTAGGTAAATTTACAAAAAAATTCAGTTTATATATGCCTAAGTTTAGATCAGTAGCAATGATAGAAAACTTTACAAAAAGTTCAACAAAAAGTTCAAAAATAGTTCAGAACAACAATCAGTAGCAGGTGGGCAAATTTAATCTTGATTTGAGGGCAGCATCCTTCTAATAGTGGTTGGTTTCCTATTCAATGGGAGCTTTTGTCTGGAGGCAAGTTGTTGATTTGAGGCAAATTCTTGAGTTGGGGCATTATCTATTTGCAACTGAGTTATGCTGCTCACTTGCTGAGTTGGGGTCCTCACATGAAAGTGAAAGCCAATATTGTGTCTTTTGACCTACAAAACAAGAACGGGTCAGATTACAAAATAGTGAAAGCCAACTTGATACCTAAATGAGCAAAGTAAGATAACTTACTAGAACGTTTTGGCCAACTTCCCCTTTGCAGCTCCTTTTATTATGGCATACTTTGTTGCATTTACTGCACTTCATCTCCAACCCCTCTCTTGCTCATCCTTCCACTTGAGTCTGGTTCATCAAATTCTTTCCTTCTCACCTTAGTAGGTCTACCAGGTGGCCTTCTTAGTGTAGGAGGTAGAATTTGCACCATGTTTGGCATGGATAACCATTGCTTGAAACCTTTTACCGGCTTTATAAAGTGTGAGTAAATCTGAATCTAGGTTTGCTTGTGATACCAGTTGTCTACATAGGTCTTTGGGAGGTCCTCTTTAATATGAATGGTAGCCACTGCATGCATGCAAGGGATGCCAGTGAGATCCTAATTACTGCAGGAACAAGTTTTCTAATTTACGTCCACCACATGCTGACTGCCTGAACCACTCTCAACTTGATATCTATCCCTACCAGCATGTGATGCATGACACCTAAAAACCAACATAAAAAGCAGCATATAAGTCAGGCATCCAAGACACCTAAAAAATATCATTCAATATAAAGCCAACATAAACAGACATAAAGTCATCATAAAGCCAACAAAACACAGCATACAAGTCGAATAGGTTTAAGGTATTAAAAAATAGTATACAAAATAAAATAAAGAACAAGATGCAAAATAATATTAAAAAACTGAATACAAGTCAGAATAAGTTTAGGGTAACTTAACCTCAAAGAATTTTTTATATTCACATCCAGTTTTTTCCTTATCTTTGGACATAACATTCCATTCTATTTTTCAGCTTCTTTTTTCTTTTTCACAATAAGCAACGTCATTTTGGTCCTTACTGTTTCCATCATGGTCAGAATAGGTTTCCCTCTTGCTTCTAGTATGATCTACTAGCAATAAACAATAAAGAAATAGTGTAGTACTTGTTAAAGCATTTTGAAAGAATAAAAAAATACTAAATAAACTATTAAATTTTTGTTTACCTTGTTAAAACATTCAGACAAGTTGTTAACCAACATGTCTGACCCACTCCTACTTGAGGAGTGGGACCTTGACTAGTGAGTAGGGTCCTTTTCCTTAAACCAATCATAAGCATATTGATTGGCCTTCTTCAACTCATCCATGGCATCCTCAAATTTCCCTTTTAGTGCGTGCTCTGGCAATTTTCCAAGGACAATCTTTCAATTCCTGTGTTCTGAAACTAGCCTTCTTGAAATTGGTAAGTAGGTGTCTAACACAGTGTCCTGTTTCTGCATTAGGAAACAACATACTTATTGCTTCCAAAAGTCCTTACAAATAGAAAAAATACAGTTAGATTTTAACAACAATAAACCCTAAACAAGAAAAATATAAAATTATGTCTTCTTTTACCTTTTGCTTGTCAGACATGAAAAAGCACTGGTATGAGTTCACAATTTCCAAGTCCATTACAAGCAACTCCAAGAACCAGAGCCATGATGCTTGGTTTTCACTTTCAACAACAGCATATGCAATAGGATAGATATCATTATTTGCATCTATCCCAACAGCTACAAGTAAGTAGCCACCTTAGTAGCCCTTCAAGAAACATTCATCTAAACATATCATCCTCCTACAACCAACTCTAAAGCCATCTTTGCATGCTTGCAGACAGACATACATCCTTTGAAAAACCCTGTCATCTAGATAATAAATTGTTGTTATTCCCTCATTTTGGCTCCTAACCTTAAACAGATACTCATATATCTTCCCATATTGAGCCTTATGAGCTCCTTCAATCAATTCAATTGTCCTATGTCTTGCCCTCCTATATTTGGTTATGGACACTAGGCAACATAAATATTTTTTGACATCTTGTTGCAATGATGTCAGAGAATAATGAGGATCACTAATGAATTTTTCTTTATAGTGTTCACCTATCCAAGCTGAGGTTATATTCTTATTTTTATAGACTTTGGAGCAAGTATGGTTCGGGTTGGAAGTCCTAATTTGCCAAATGGAGTTAGTAGGGTCATTAGGGTATTTTTTAGATGCCCATATGTATCAAGAACATTTATCACTACAGACAACCTTTAACCTTTTCTTATCATTTTTGGGAAACTTAATGAAGTAACTATTCAACCTACCATATTGTTTGGCAGCTTCTTTAAGCTTATCTTTAGAACTAAATAACATTCCAACCTTAAGTTTAGGGTTACTCATGTCATTGTCAGGGTTGAACTCAGGCTAATTTTGGCCATCTGAGTCTGAGTCAGATTCATTGGCACTATCTAACTTGCCAAAATCATCACTATCAGGTACATCACCTACTTCTATATCAGCCATGTTTAACCCATCCAAATCAACACTACTACACACACCATTTACTTCACTGTCATTTACATTATAATCACTAACAGAACCATCACTACTAGACCCATCAAAATCAGACATTTCTACTTCACTGTCATTTACATTATCAACAAAACCTGCTAGACAATTTACACATCACTATCAGATAAGCTTACTACATCACTATCAGACCAAAAACAAACATTTAATACAACACATGCAAACATTTATCCATTTCTGTCAGACAATAACCAATGCAAAAACAATAAACAATAAACACAATTTCATGTATATAGAGCATATATATCTGTCATTCACATGGTAGACAATAAACAAACAATTTTTACCCTAAACATAGGCAATATATATAGAGTATATGTATCTGTAAATATGCATAAACCTTAAACAATAAGAAATGACATGTGAAATCAAACCAGACCAATATATGAACCCTAAACAAAAATTAATTAACCTTAAATCCCAAACAGTGTTAATAGATCAAACAAATCCCAAACAGTGTTAACAGATCAAACAAATGTTAACAGATAAAAATGGAATACTAGCCTTAAACCAGAATACAAAATTGAATACTAAACCAACATATGTTAACAGAAATATGTAAATAACAAATCAAACAAATATTTAAATGACCCTAAATCAAAATAAAAAATGAAAATCATTATCAAAAAACCCTAAATAAAAAATGAAAATCAATATCGTAATCCATAAAAGAAAACGAAACATACCTATCCCAGTATCAACATTGCTATCGTCTCTTTCCTTCACCATCGTCGTTGTTCTCTTCAAACCAGTCACTGATTTCAATCGATTGCTAACCTAACACTTTTCTAACCTTAAATCGATATGAAATCAGATGAAAATGGATGGCAAATGAAACGTTTCTCCCTAATCAAATAATCAGATTGAAGTAATCTGATTTAGGGTTAAACCTTAAACATAACCCATTCAATCACTATTTGACCCTTCAGCTGGTATTTACGTGGCAAGTTAACTGGCCACGTCAGCTAGTTAACTTACTACGTGATCATGCCCGTTAAACCCGTTACAAAATCCGTTAAACAGTGACTGTTTTGTCATTGATTGATAATGTTAAGGATCATTTTGTCACATTTTTAAAGTTGAGAAATTAAAATGTAAATCAGATAACTGTTTATTCCTAAAAATAAAAATTGAATGACTGTTGATGTAATTTATCTCTCTTCGTTTAGCACGAAGCATTAATTTTATTCCTAGGATTTGAATTGGTTTTATGAGCTCCAAAATGAAGCATACACAGCACAGGGGCTAGAAGATATATTTGGTGGATAATAGGATGAACACGTGGCGCAAAACCTGCAACATCAAAATCAAAACCCCAATGAACCAAAAACCTCAGCAACCATAGTACTACATAACTCTCAGCTCTCGACCCTTGCCCAATGGCAGAGCATCAATGGCTAACTCATTGCTTTCATCAAACTTTTTCGGAACCCACCTCTTACTCTCTCCTCCAACTCCAAAAACTACAAGAAAGTTGCAAGTAACTCGGTCCATCCTCAACAACAAACCCAACTCAAACCGTACCTTTAGAGCCCTCCAATCTCATTCCACTTTAGCTGCCTTATTCTTCTCCTCCGTGACCCCGCAAGTACTAGCGGTGGATAGCGCTCCGCCCACACCACCGCCTGTGATCGAAGCCCAGCCAACCAATCCAGGCCCTTCGAACCAGTCACCCTTCTCTCAAGACCTGCTCTTAACTGCTCCCAAGCCTCAATCTCAATCCTCTGACCTTCCCGAAGGCAACCCATGGAGGTACAGTGAGTTCTTGAACGCAGTCAAGAAGGGGAAAGTGGAGAGAGTCAGGTTCAGCAAAGACGGTTCCGTCCTCCAACTCTCTGCTTTTGATGGTCGTCGAGCCACTGTGGTTGTCCCCAATGACCCTGATCTCATCGACATTTTAGCAATGAATGGTGTCGATATTTCGGTGTCCGAGGGTGAATCCGGCAATGGGCTTTTCAATTTTATTGGGAATTTGCTTTTCCCTTTCCTTGCATTTGCCGGATTGTTCTTCCTCTTCCGTCGGGCTCAAGGTGGGCCAGGTGGCCCCGGTGGGCTCGGCGGACCCATGGATTTTGGACGCTCCAAATCCAAGTTCCAAGAAGTGCCAGAGACTGGAGTTACCTTTGCTGACGTAGCTGGAGCTGACCAGGCAAAGCTGGAACTCCAAGAAGTTGTCGATTTCTTGAAGAACCCAGACAAGTACACAGCTTTAGGAGCTAAAATCCCGAAAGGTTGTTTATTAGTTGGCCCTCCTGGTACCGGAAAGACTCTATTGGCGAGGGCCGTGGCAGGGGAAGCCGGGGTGCCCTTTTTCTCATGCGCTGCTTCGGAGTTTGTAGAGTTGTTCGTTGGAGTAGGCGGGTCCAGGGTAAGGGATTTATTCGAAAAGGCAAAATCCAAAGCGCCATGCATTGTATTCATAGATGAGATCGATGCTGTTGGGAGACAGAGAGGAGCTGGGCTTGGAGGAGGAAATGATGAAAGAGAGCAGACAATCAATCAGTTGCTGACTGAGATGGATGGATTTTCGGGGAATTCCGGTGTCATTGTTTTGGCAGCAACTAATAGGCCCGATGTTCTCGATGCGGCTTTATTGAGGCCCGGTAGGTTTGACCGACAGGTTACAGTTGATAGGCCTGATGTTGCTGGGAGAGTGAAGATTCTTCAGGTGATTCCTTTAGAAACTCATTTGCTTGCATATTTTCAGTGTAGATATGTAGTTGGCATAGCCAATTTGAGTGAATGAATGCGCTATTCTGTTTATCTTAATGGAGTCCCACTTCTGATTTTGCTAGAGTCTCCTATGAATTGCTCATCATTCAAAATCCATGAATTTTATCGTAAATATTTGTCAGTAGCTTGCGAATGCATTGAATCTATCCAACATCAAGCTGTTGTCCTTGACTTCTTTGTTGAGTTGCTCACGTTAGATCCTTTTGTTGATTTTTTTTGTAGGTGCATTCTAGAGGAAAGGCACTTTCAAAGGACATGGATTTTGAAAAGATTGCAAGGAGAACCCCGGGGTTCACTGGAGCTGATTTGCAGAACCTGATGAATGAAGCGGCCATTCTTGCAGCCAGGCGTGACCTTAAGGAAATAAGCAAAGATGAAATTTCAGATGCCCTAGAGAGGATCATTGCTGGACCAGAGAAGAAAAATGCTGTGGTCTCTGATGAGAAGAAGAAATTGGTTGCCTATCATGGTATGCATTTGCTCCATGGGTTTTGCCTTGTCTATAGTCTGATCCTAGGTATTTGACTTTTTGTATGCACTCCAATTCACAGAGGCTGGCCATGCTTTAGTTGGTGCACTTATGCCTGAATATGATCCTGTGGCCAAGATTTCTATCATTCCTCGTGGTCAAGCTGGTGGCCTTACCTTTTTTGCTCCAAGTGAGGAGAGGCTTGAATCTGGTCTCTACAGCCGAAGTTACCTAGAGAACCAGATGGCAGTTGCACTCGGTGGAAGGTTAGCTTCTCAAGTTTTATCTTAGTACTCCTGAACAATTGGTCCAAGGAGTATGCCCAACCATCTTAATCCTTGTTAGCTTCTGGATTAGAAAGGATTATCAGATAAAATTCATTTGAATATAAGGATAAGAATATTAGTTTTAATGTCTGCCACCAAACCTTATTCAAGGAACTTTGGTCTCATTACTTGCGCAGGATTGCGGAAGAAGTAATTTTTGGTGAGGAAAATGTGACAACGGGAGCATCAAATGACTTTATGCAAGTCTCACGAGTGGCAAGGCAGATGGTTGAAAGATTTGGGTTCAGCAAAAAGATTGGACAGGTTGCCATTGGTGGACCTGGTGGAAATCCTTTCTTAGGCCAACAGGTGATGCTCTTTCAATTTAGTACTAGCACTATTGTTTTGATACCTGGAACAAACTCCTGTTATCGCTGCTTCTTTTTCTTTTCTTAATACATAATCTGTCTTGCTAAATCCCATTGTAGATGTCTTCTCAAAAAGACTACTCAATGGCAACTGCTGACGTGGTGGACACTGAGGTAAGGGATCTGGTAGAGACAGCGTATTCAAGGGCAAAGCAGATAATCACAACCCACATTGACATTCTCCACAAGCTTGCTCAACTTCTAATGGAGAAAGAAACTGTTGATGGAGAAGAGTTTATGAGCCTCTTCATTGATGGAAAAGCTGAGCTATATGTTTCTTAGATTAAAGATTGCACATTTTTGCCTTAAGTCTCTATCGAGTCTTTTGTGTTAGTATTAGTATAAATTCAAATTCCACACCTTTTTCTTCTGTAATTAAACACAATCGATGAGGCTGGCTGCAAGAGTTACACACAATGTATCTATTATTGAATTTACTGAACAATAAGAAAGGAAAATACAATGACAGGGTTCATATTAATAACAATGACCCTTGAGAGGGTTAATTTGCACTTTAGTTTGCTTGTTTTTAGTTTGTTTTTCTAGGCAGCATTTCTATGGGATGAAAAATGAGACTTTCATGAGCAAGCAAAATCAATTATTTCATTAAGATAACAGCAAAGGATAAAAGAAGAGGTGATATCGGTGCCTAATAAAAGTTCCAGTGCCGAAAACAATTGCCTCCCCTACCTCCCTCCGTGGATAAATAGAACATGCCACATTTGGACAAAACCCACAATTCCAACTCTCTACTATACATGAATCTCAGATGTTTGGTTACGACCACCACCATCATACTTGATCTCAGCACCCTTACAAAAGAATATTACAGAGCCCCAAATTTGAACTCTCAAGATCCTTTCCCACCCCGTTGCTTTTTCTCTTCTAGAGCAGCAGCTTCATTCAACATATCAGCAGCATCCTTGTGCATGTCTAGCTTGGCAAGGGCAACAGCCTGCATGTAAAATGCTGTCGACCAGTCTGGGTAGACACATTGTGCTTGCATTGCATCTCGGAGTGCAGCATCTGGTTGATCACACAGAAGATGACATAGACTTTTCCGTGCATACACGGTTGGAGAAACCATGGTTCCAACATCTATGAACTGCAAACAAAATGGGATCAAGTTAACCAGCCATTATTGCTGCATAAAAACACTTGTTTACTCCTTTGGTTAATTATCTACATGCAGAATGCTACCCATATAGCTTACCCATGAAGCATAAGAAGCAATAAGGGTCTCAAAATTTCCAATTTGCTTACTATATTTCATTGCTTGGCTCAGTATCAAAACCCTCATTCATCTATTGAGCCAAAATCCCCAGGGTACAACTGATATGATACCAGAATCAATATTAAGTTAATGAATTAGATCGGTAAGGTCTAAAGTTCTTTTGGGACCATATAATTGCTGTGCATAAATTTCACTTATTCATTCCAAGCACGAGATGGAATGTGTACCTGAGAATAACACTCTATAGCAGTTTTAAAATCTTTGTCACGAAATGCTACATCTCCACACTTTCTTGCCTCCAACATATCTCTCATTTGTTGGGTCCACTCTTGAAAGGATAGCTGAAACCAGTCCATATCAAATGGGATTTAGCACCAAATGAGAGATAGGCATCCAAAAATCAACATTTCACAGCCCAATTACCTCATTTGATCCTTCATCATCTTTGTAATGTGTCATTACCAAAATTTGATGGATAGCAGTCAGATCCATCCTCGAGCAGGCATCACCCATTGGAGACAGAGGGTGCTGAGGAGTAGGAGGCCCTTCCTCATGTTTGGGAATTCCCAACATTACATAAGATGGAACCTGCAAATGAAGACTCAAGATCCTCAGAGTCTGGCAAAATCCAAATTCTCTCTTTCATAAGAACAGAACTGCAAATGCAGACAATATTTCCTTGCATGCACACATCCCGAGAAGGAAACTGAGGCACTTCAGAGAAAGGGTGAAAAGAGTATGAAAGACAGCTCACATCAGATTTATTTTGCAGTGGGGCAAGTGTAGCCACAAGATCTTTCCTATTTGGCCGCTCCCTTGGTTCATATTGCAAACATCGTGAGGCAAGATCAAAGACCACCGTCGCCTCTTCAGTTGAAAAGTTTCCCTCTAGATGAGAATCCATCAAAAGAAGAATGTTTTTTCCCCGAATCATATCAAGGGCCTGCAAGCATACAAACAAAATATGAAAAATTAAAATTTTAAAAAGTATACTCCTAAAATTACAACTTTGGATCAATAAGGAGGTAGAAGTAACAACGGGAAAAAATCAAGTGGTAACAGAACTAATATTTTCATCCCTTATTTTTCCTGGAAAATCTTCATATATAAATCAGGTGAAGACATTATATCCATGAATTGAATGATGTATTATCTCAAAACAAAGCCAAATGTGCCTATAGCTTTAATCTTACCATCCATGAGAACCAAAATTCGTTCGGACCCAAACATCCAACACTTTCAAATAAGAACCATGTTCTAGATGACTATTCAATTTTTCTCTTGGCTATTCCGCCCTAGGTTTAGCCACCACAACGGTATGCAGCTGTGATGATGGAATCACTTCATTATGCATGTCCATTGTATCTCTCCAAGCTAAGAAGGAATACTAAAAGGACAATTACTTACATGACTTGGGGGAATGTGCTTTCCACTGAGAAGATCCAAAAGGACCGTTCCAAAGCTGAATATTACACTTTCAGGAGTGACCCTTCCTACAACACAGACATTAGTCAGTCAATCAAGTCAGAATCTATCATTCGAACCAGGAATGACTCCCAGACATTTAATCACGGTGAAATTATCAGTACTAGAAACTTCAGACTTTAAATATTCAAATTTTATGAGAGACTTAGTTCACTTTCTCTTTCAAAAATTCTACTAATTTCACAGCTCAGAATTACAGATGCTCAATGCAATATGATTATCTTTTACTGTCCTTCAAGCTTGCTATTAACCAGTAGTGTCAAAGCTAGCTTAGTAAAGTAAAAGAAGAGGAGGTCCATTAGTGGTCTAACAACTCCAGCATCACAAACTCCCCACCTATCCCCATATTTGGTAAAAAGGAAGTGATAGCAAGAATTATGACAGAGATCACTCAATTACAACAGGTATTTGCAGAAAGTCTATTTCTGTAATGAATGATAACACAACTCTAAATATTTTAAAACATTGACCAAACGACTAAAGTTCAGATTTATTCAATGCAATGGAAGAATGTTTTCATTTTTTACAGTGAGAGCAGAGAAAATAAATAATAACAAAAGAGTTACCATTTCTTAGATACTCAGGAGGTGTATATGCAAGATTGGTACTATAGCTTTTTCCATCCCTACTGTTCTTCATCAAGCCAAAACACGAAAGTCGAGGATCACCATTCTGCCAAAACCAATAACAAGATAACTGATTCACTCTATTAAAGATTCATAAAATACCCATACCTAGAAAAAGAAGAAAAAAAATCAAAGATATTCGTTGCAACACCTCATCAAAGAGAACCCTATATGCATTCAAATCATGGTACAATGGACGACCTTCACTACTACAATAATCTAATGCTTCAGCTATAAATAAAGCAACTCGCAACCGCATGGCCCACTCGATAGTCTGGTTCTCCCCTGTCAAACAATTAAATAACTGAAATTATCCCAAAGCCAAAAATGAAAGCATCAAAAAAAGGAAAGAGTAGACCAAGAATTATGTCTACAGTGGACAATAATGTATGGCCAAAAATACGACGTCATTTGCTTTACTTGAAAAAAAAAAAAGGAGTTACGATAATATTATGCAGGATCTAACCGGTTGAGATTTAATTAGGTGGAAACAAATTTAATGAAAACAATCAATAAACACCCAACACAACAGATCAGAAGAGGTAATGATGGGCACTTAAATTGAATAGACTTTAATTTGTTCTCTCTTTTTTCTTTTTTCTTTTTTTTGGGAAAAAAATGGTAACTACGATTGGAACATACAGTGAAATAAATGCTTTGCAAGGGTATCATTGGGCATGTATTCAGCAACAAGCAATCTCTCGTCACCGTCGCAGCAATAGCCAATCAAATTCGCCAATCTCTTATGTCTCAGCTTTCCAACACCCCAAGCTTCATCCTTTAAGGAAAGACCCAGAAAAAAAATGAAGAAATGAATCCCTACAATTAGAAATAATTCAATGAGTTAGTGAAAAAGAAGGGGGAAGGGGAACGTACGGCGAATTGTTTGGGATCGGGCCAGGCTAATTTGGCGAACTTTTTTATGGCGATCAAACGGCGATTAGAATCGTTTTGGAGGCGGCCTTTGTAGACCACATTGGGAGCCTTTTCGCCACTTTCGGAAACGATGAAATCGGAGCTAAAGTTGTTGGTGGCAGCCTTAAGCTCAGCTAGAGAGAACTCCAAGAAATAAGGGACGCCACCGGCGGCAGCGCCAAGTGAATCTGTTCCGTATGAGGGTTGGGCAGGACCGTTACTTGCCTGAGGTAGACGGCTGCTGCTGTTGTTGTTGTTGTTGCCGTTGTGATTGATTTTGTGGTCCGAGTCGTGTCCTCTAAGAAAGGAAGACACGCAGCAGCCCATAACTCGGGGTGGATGATAGCTGAGTTGACTCGAACGATTAATAAAGAACCATAAGGATTCCTCTGCTTCTCCTTCTTCTTCTTTGTTCTTTAAGAAATATAATGAAGAGGGGAGAGAGGAGAAGTGGAAGCTCAGGGTTTTTGGGAGATATGAAGGAAAAGGAGGGTGTGAACTGAGTTAAAACAGAGATCTAAATACACAGAAGCTGCCGCAGCTTTCTCATTTCCTTTCTTTCTTAGTTTCTACTGCCCCTTTCTTCACTGAAAAAAAAAAAACACTTTGTCCCTCTCTCCGTGTTTTGTTTTTTCTACTACTACTATTCGAATTGTCCTTTTTACGTGTTTGAAGGGGTGGGGAGGTGTCTTTTTGTCCTTAACGTCTCTTTTTTTAAATTCTAATTTAACTTAAATTATATTAATCCTCTTCTTCTTAAAATCTCTGGACAATGCTAATTCATCCCACTTTTCCCTTTACGTTGTTCCATAAAAAATCCATGTTTAAACTTAATGCTACTTTCACTTTCACTAACCACCACTTTCGATCATGTCACGTTTACGATTAAAAAAAAAAGAAAAATTACAAAAATAATCACTTTTATTTACCTCAAATTATATTTTAGTCATTTATATTTGAAGTGTTATGTTTTAGCCATTTATATTATTGTTTTCTTACGAAGTAGTAACTCTCCCGTTAAACTCTATTATCTCTCTAACAGCAATCCTATGTGACAGTCCAAATAAGTTTTAAATGCCAACTTAGATTTTCAACTGTGATGAGAACAATTTTTCAGTCAAAATGAAAAAAAAAACTAAAAAAAAAAAGACAAAACGGTTTTTCTTTTACAATTCAAGATATAATTAATTTAAAATTTTTAATTAATTAAATTTATTTAAATAAAAAATCTATTCTCGTCTCAATTGAACATTTCAGTTAGCATTTAAAACTCATTTGTACTATCACATAAGATTGTCGTTATGAAAGTAACGGAGCTTAACGGCAGAGTAATCACTTCGTAACAAAACAATAACGTAAATGACTAAAACGTAACATTTCTAATAATGACTAAAATGTAATTTGAGTCAAACAAAAATTACTATTTTTGAAATTTACCCTAAAAAAATACTCTCCTAGCATTTTTCTATTTTTAGTTTTAATTAGCTTTTTCCCCATTCCAATTAGTAGCTGCATAATCACAATCCGCGTGCGTGAATTGGAAACGCCTGCCCCCAAAGAGTTTTCCTTTCCCTCTCAAAGCTCTCCAATTATAGCCAGGGCTACCCAACTGAGGAATTATTTATTTATATAATAAATTATTTTATCGTATATAGTTCAATTCAGTGGTCTGAAGACTTGTCGAAACCTTACCAGTTACGGACATAATGGAAATTTTTTCGGTGCTATGAGTGGATTAACTGTACCAGCTACCAACAGCCACACAACAGTCCAACATCTACTCATCTAATTACTGAACAGGCTTCGGCTTATTTAAACAAATAGGCCTCAAATCCAGTAAAGATCAACAAATTAATAAAATACTTTGAGAAAAAATAATTAGGTTAAAAATCACTACAAAAGACAATTAAGAATAATACAAGGAAGTAGCACCCTAATATATACATACACACACACTTAAAAGCTTTTTTCACCAGCTTTTATTTAACGGATAAACATGAAGCTTGTAACGATAAGGATGCCCTTTTTTTTTTTGCCTATCAAATCTTGCACGCTCAACCCAAAATTTCAATACCTTATCTTAATCAAGAAGACAAAGACAAATGAGGGGAGGATGCCTACTGACCATGACTTTACAATCCAGTTTGTTGACTTTCAGCAATGGGAAGGCAATCAATCAGCCAACAATCAGAACCCAACTGTGCAAAACAGGTTTCAAACAAACCATTTAATTAGACATATGAGATGTTATCATATGGGGGGTTTATGGATAATTATCCTCCTAGCAAAACCACAAATGAAATGAATACTTCTTCAACTAATAATAATTAAAGCTGCAGAGCTAAGTAAATTAGAAGCCGTCCCTGTACCTAACCATGGAATTGGATTGATAAGGACATTAGGGGTTATCTTGAGTGGCCTTGCACTTTTCAGTGCATTGGTGGAACTCCCCATAAGCTTGCCTGAAATGGATAGCAAGCTTTTCCATTGCCATGAAAATCTGCTTTAACCCATGCTGTAAACTAGCAGCCTCCCTAATGTTACTGCCATCCGTGGTACTGGTATCTCTTGGTTCAAGAACTCCACTTTCTTCCCTTGCCCACTCTGTCATCTTTTTCAGTCGAGCTTGCATCATTTTCTGCATCTTTTGCTCCTCTTTTTCCAAGAGTTTTACTTTTCTTTCCATGTCCTTATCAGCAATAATCCTTTGCCGCAGAGTTGAATTATGCTGTTCCAGAACTTGGTTGATGCTAATGAAAAACGTATTCACTGCTTCAACTACTTCTTTCTCCAAAACCCTATCCATGACTTCTAACCACTGGTTAAGGATCACAAACACTGGGGGTACTCCGCATCCACCAGAAGAGAGAGATGAAACACCATCTGCTGCTATATCCTCGGGTTCATATAGGAGACATCTATGTAACCAACCATTCAAAGCTTTGACATAGCCCCTCTGGGCTTCAATCCAACTAGAGAAGCTAAGAACGAAGTTTTGAAGTTCAAGCTTTAGTTTCATTGCCACTTCAAGATGAGTGTCATTAAGGTTTTCATTCAGAGTAATGACATCCAAACATTTGGCTTCCATAACCTTTTGGCACTGACAGCTATGGCAATCTAGCATTACCTTCCACATTCCAAACAATCTAAAAACAAGTAAATTGCAATCAGCCACATTTTGTCAACTAACTTCAGAAAATCGTGCAATTCATTTCACTTTAGAAATGAAAAAGGAAAAGAAAATGAATGAATGAGAATAATCTAATCATACCATAATTTGCTTGATTTTCACCCATCCCAGTTTAGTTCCCTCAGAGATTGAATTCCCTAATCCTGAGTATCAACAGTAACTGAGGACCATGTGAAGCTCCAGAGAATCTAAGGCTTCTCTTCAAACTCAAAAGTGTCAATTATCAGGCTATTTTGTTTTGGTTATACTGTTATTCCTAAGATACTAACCAGAATCTGCAGTCTCTACAGCGAGTATCTAAATCTAGCACGGACTTAGGAATTATGAGAGCTCAAATCATTTTATTAGTTTAGAATTCAATTATTATGATAAATGAATCAGTTAAAAGTATAACTGGGGAAAATATGGCCAGTTGCAAAAGTCTTCTAGTAAATTAAACTCAATCCAAACCTATTATTTTTCTCTTTCCTATATAAATTTGGTGTATTGACCAGTTGAGTACTGATGTACTCTTTGAGTCTACTTGTTATGTTCTTGAGAGTTGAACAATGTGACATAGATTAATTTCACTAGAGCTACAATTTACCTGTGAATTAGTTCATTGATCTGTGGCCACAGCTCTTCATCCATCACCTTATTTATAGCAATCACTATGTTGTCAATAACTTGAACTGCAACTCTCATTTTAGTAGATAAGGCCCTAATAGAAGTTCGTGTGGAGTCAACTCGGTGAGCATCAGCCCCCGTCTGATCCAAAACTCTCATCTGGCTACTCTTCTTTGAATGTATCATGCGCAGCTTTTCCTCAGCCTTCAAAAATTAAGTACATATTGATAAGAAAATTTAAATATATTGAACAATAATCCTACATGCACATCGCAATATCATGTTTCTATCCAGCCTTAATTTTAGTGAAGAATTCCAAAATTGGGTTGAAAACAACTGCATGACAAAAAGATAATGCTTTAAATTTATATTCTTGACCATCCTATAGGTGCTGCTTAAATCATTGTGAAACACTGTACTTCGAGGAACCATATTATTAAATCAAAGTAAGTGATGTTCGTACCCTTGAGTTATAAAATTTCCACAATCCCCATACTGAGTTGATTTCAAACAATTAAAACATATGGCTATGGGTTTGTTCCAATAGACGAGTTATTGTCCAAATATATAACACCTGATTTGGTTGAAAACATATCAATTTCATAGATTACATGACAAGAGAGCAGTTTAGATATCACTCTCATCTAACCATACTTGTAATCATTTGAGAAATATATAAGCTATAAAGCATTTTAATGCTGCCTAAAAAACTATGGTTAAAGTTTTTCAAAGAAAATAAACTCTGATAAAGTATTTCAAAATTTACCAAGTCATTCATCTTTTCGACACAAAAACATGTTCTAAAAGCAAAAGGTGGAAAAGTAAAGTAAAATCTAAAAGCATATCTAAAAAACTATGGTTAAAGTTTTTCAAAGAAAATAAACTCTGATAAAGTATTTCAAAATTTACCAAGTCATTCATCTTTTCGACACAAAAACATGTTCTAAAAGCAAAAGGTGGAAAAGTAAAGTAAAATCTAAAAGCATATTGATTCTTGAACCATACCTTGACTTCATCATAGAGCTTCTTTTCCCACATACACAGTTTCCTCAGAGTAGAAGACAGGTTCATTGAACTCACAATCTCATCATTATCCATAGAACTAAACTTATCTTTTGACAGTAAGGACTCTGTTTCCCATGAATTTGAAGTAATCATATGAAATACCTTCGCAGTACCTGAAAGAATTGTGGAAACCATAAAAAAATGTAATCGAAATTCCAAACCCATGGTCAGCTAAGGGAATGTTTAAAACTGTACCTTGATAAACAGATTTTTTGTGATTATAGCGAAATTTTCCAGTGTCAAGCATATTTAAAACTTCATTTCCGGACTCCGAAACTTTCTCAAATAGGACCTGCAATTCTTTGATTACCTCAGAAGCACTTTGTTTACCGCTTTGAGTTTTGGGTTCATTTATATCAGCCTTCTTTTGAACCTTGTCAATATGCGATGAATCTGCTTTCTTCCTATTCTCTGCATCACCGTTCTTAACTGGAACAGCTATTCCGCTCGGATTCTCTCTTTTTTCTTTAAAACAATTTGCACTAGATTTCTCATCTTCGTGAACTTGCTTTACTGCTTGTGCTTCAAGATGTTCATGAGCTCCTCCTTTGTCCTTCACTTCTTTGCTCGAAAAATAAGGCAACTCGTATCTCTCGTAAATTTCATCAAAAAAGTTCAAGTAATCCCAAGCCGCACTCCTCGGAGCCGGAGGTGGGGGTGTTTTCCAGCCTGAGCCACTGATTTCTCTGCTTTGATTCGGATTAGAATGGTAATCATGATTAGGCAAAGGATACGATGTTAGGATCCCCTGGTTAAGATAATTTAGATGGATTTCGTTAATATATTTACTAAAATCTTCGCCCGTCTCTTCGTCTTCCAAATCAGTATCGAATTGAATGTGCGAATCTGAGTTTGAACTCGAAAAAGAATGACCGGGCGAGGACAGCGGCGAAAGTCGCTTCGGCGGTTTCTCGTCTGATACGGCGGGTTCATCTCGGGACGAAGATTTAAGACATTGATCGAAGAAACGGTGGAGAGCGGGGCCGAGAGTCGTGAGCGACTGCATGTACGCTACGTGTGCATCGGCGAGGGCGTAGCTTTGCAGGAGAGCGTCCTGGAGGAAATTGCAGCGGTCTCCGCACAAAGTGACCGCCGGCAGCTGGTCGAGTTTTGAGGTTACGCAGCCCATAAAAAAAAACGCAAAAGAAGGCCGAAAATCATCAACCAAGGCAATATTCTGAAAACCTTCTCTCTTTTTTCCCTAATAAAGACTATGTTTTAAGTAACGGCAACGGCTCTTGGAAAAGAGAATTGAAAACGGAGATTAATGGAGGGTGATGGTGCCGTTACCAAATGAGCTCTAATTTTGTAGCGCATTTAATAGGAAGCAAAAGAAGGGGTGAAATTCGAAAGAAGAAAACAAAAGGGAGTAAAGAGTGGTAAGCAGTGGAGTGGCATATATACAAATGGGAAAGAGTGGCGGGATACGCTTAACGTCTCTTTGATATTTTCCTATTCTTGCCCTGGTGGTCCTGCTCTCTTTTAATTTTTTGCATTTTTACACTTCTCTGTTCCTCATCATATACTACAGTGGTAGTATATTTTTTCAAAATTTTGCCGACATATAAAGCAATTACCTATATCATATATTCTTATTTTTATGGAATAAGGCTTAATATTAATAACGAACAAAGATTGCATGCAATGATGAAATGCACTATATTTTCAAAAAAATAATGCAAGTTTTTATTTTAAACACGATTTTATTAGAAAAAGCAATTACAATCTTTAAATATAGATCATAAATCAAACATGGATCATAAAAAAATTATTTATAAATGATAATTTTGAACCATATTTTCTTAAATAATATGTATTTCGTGATAAATTTGATATCATTTTTCTTGAGATAATATGACATTCCACGCTCTGTGCTGCTTTTATGGCAACTTTACTCTTTTAATTTTTATTATTTGAGTCAATTTCATCCTCAAACCATGAAAAAAGAAGCTGTCAAAATCTTTTTCTTTTCTGGTCGCTTTGATGGAAATAAAATTCCTACCCCAAATTTAGGTGCTATTTTAAGACAAAATTTTGGGGAAAATCTTGCTTGCTAAGTTCATCTACTCTAAAAGCCAGGGATGAATAATGTTTAATTTTAACTGTTTCTTCTGGTTTTTTTTTTTATACATTGAAAAATGAAAAGTTTATGGGCAATTATGAGGCAGTGATAGGTAATGTTATTGATCATCTTGGGGGTAATACAACTACTACCGATTCTTTTGTTGTTTCATCTACTCAAAATCTCCTCCAACATTTGGCTCTTCTCCATGTGCCATTCTACAATTGCTTGGATGGTAATTTTAAACAGATTTCACACACACAACAGATTGTTTATTCATGGTATGAATTTTGATCATAATGTTTTTGAGTTTTGAAATCATATAATTTTTTAGTATGTCTATTCTCGAGATTTGTGACAATTTGCTTTAAATTTGTGTAATATCAATAGTTTTGTTGGTACATGGCTTCAAGAATTTAACTAGGCAACTTCTTGTTTGAAAGGTAATTTGTATTTTGTTTATTCGCTCAAACTGCATGGAATGCAATTGTGTACTTTATTTGGTGTGTAAGGAATAGTAAGCTATTTGGAAATTCTTCTAATTCTGCTCAAGTTTTGTTAAAGAAAGTTAAAGATGTTGTGCATTTTCGTCTTAGTGATAGATGTTCCATTCATTCAAACTCTATCAATAACCGATTATGTTTGCAATGGAGTTTGAGAAATACATAGAATAAGCTTCTGATTTTAATTATTATAATTTGTTGTGTTTCTTGAATTTGTGTAAGTTCTTGCTGTAAATTTATAATTTAATTATTGTGGATTGTTAGATGTAGCAAGGATTTTTCTGCTTCTTAAGTAATGCAACTTTACTTGTAAAAAATATCTCCTTCAACATTTTATTTAAGTTTTTCTTTTGCTAATTGTGTTTGGGAAATTTCTTCAATCCTAAACCCATGCTAGTTGTTTGAATTAGCAGGGCGTCACCTTAACTTTTCTTCAGTTTCATTGCTAAACATCAAATCTTGCCAAACTTCTCAAATATTTTGCATTACTTGCTAAACACAAATTTGCTATCTACTTTTATCATTGGTTGAACCAAAAGTGAATATACCTCAGCACATTGCACAATTACAAGATTTTATAAAGCAAAAGTCATTGTGAGCAACCTTTTGCTAAGGATAAAACTACAATATCTTTCCATGAATTTAATCTAATAATCGTCTTGATTTGTAAATTTAATTGATGTAAAAAATAATAAAATAAACCATACTGCTATTCTCGAAACAAATTTAAAAAAGAAAAATTATATGATATTAATATGTCACGAATCACAATTAAACAGGTAATGAAGGCTACACACGTGTGCAAAGGATGTATCTACCAATGCTCAAAAAAAAAAAAATAGTGACTCAATATATGTCATCACCAATCCATATACCTTTTGCATGTGGGATTCCCTCACTATGTTTCTTTGCATTTCTAAC
The DNA here is from genome assembly GCA_039519145.1 of Kokia cookei. Lineage (NCBI taxonomy): Eukaryota > Viridiplantae > Streptophyta > Magnoliopsida > Malvales > Malvaceae > Kokia > Kokia cookei. Next base: position 13,951,227 of record CM076902.1, on the reverse strand, counting down.
CATGCTTACATAAATATCTATCATGGGAATTTACATCTTTGAACTCCAATGAACAGTGTGGTGGAATTCCAACTCAACAAAATCTTTGTCTTATTATCTCATCTCTTTCTTTTGTTCTTAAGGTGGGGAAATGTGTGGATGAGAAGGCATGGCCCTCATTTTCATCCCAAGCTTTTTACATCATCCCAATTCCTATGAAAGCCAACCTTTTATTAGTGCCCTTATAATATATATATATATATATTGATGTGTCATTGCATGCCATCACATGTCTGTATCTGTAGGGCTAACTTCTACCTCTGCCCAAATCCTTGCGCTACTTTGAATATTATTTACTAAGCAACACTTGCAGGTGCCATTCATTTTCAAAACCTAAGTGCACAAATCAGGGGAAGGGAAAGTGCTTTTGCCCCTCATAATATATAACAAAGATGTTTTAGCCTTTTCATGCTTTCTGGTTTTTGAGTTCAATTTAATGGAAGATTTAAAATAAAAGACATCTTTTAACACACCCCCAATTTCAATCATCATGTTAATTTCTTGTACTGCTGTAAGGGGTCATTGGCCACCATTTCCTCCCAAAAGAGTTGGTATCATAGTTTGTCTCCTTTGGGAAGTATTTAGAAAAATGGGCATTGTAATCATGGCAACAAATGAAATGCTTCAGTGGAAATATGCCAATCTAATGTTCCTTAATCCATCAAGTTTTTTAAGCTTGGAAAATGGGAATAAGGGCATGAGAGCTGCCTGTCCTACTCTGTACTATGTTAGGTGCATCATGTAGGGGTCCTTTCCACCCCACCCCCAATTTTTAATCCATTTATAGTCTAAAAAGAATTGAAGCACTTCAATTATTTTCACTTTAATTCGATTCAACTTAGAAATCATTTATGCCGCAAAAGGGCTTTAAATCCCATTAAAGGAAATTGGGTGTTGTGAGAGTGAAAAGCTTTTGGTAAAAGATGCTTAAAATAAGTTAAGAGGCCTACCTGGTCGGCAAAAGGACAGATATGTAGCCCAAAGCTTGGTTTATTTGGGTGGGAAAGTCCACCTTTGATCACCAAGTGAAGTTTATATAGGTTCAGCTACGGTCCTTCCTTGTCGCTATTGCCTACTGCTAGTCTAACAGGGCCAACCCCTGATCCTAGCCTTAGGACTATAAATTTGTAGCAATTGCATTTAAAAAAAAAAAAAAAAAATCAAAATAAGGATCCAAAGACTGATTTTTTAATTAATATATGTCATTTTAATTTTTAATGATATAAAATAAATATTTTATATTTAAAATTGTGAAAATAATTAAAATTTATTGTTTAGAATTTTTTATTAAAACAGCTAAAAATTTGTCAAATAATATTCACAACAATTAAATAAAATTAATTTTTTTTAAATAAGTCTAAAAATCCAAAAAAGATTAATATGAAAAAATCAAAAATCAAAGTGAGCTGAATTGAATTACGATGCATGATTCAAAAAATTCAAAAAATCCGATCGAACTGAACCAATATTATCTTTATTGATTTATATTGAATCAAGTGTAAAGAATTTAATAAACCTTAAATAAGGCTTTGGTTTAAATCTTATGGATGAAAATAATAATACGAGCAAAGTCTAATCAGAATCAACTTTTAATTTAGTTTGAGTGTTGTTATATAGATAATACAGAGAATGCCATGTCAACCATGCTCGCCTGACACATGTGCTTGCCACTCAGCTTAGCTCCCCAATGTCTCACCCATAGTTTGACGAGCCCTTTGCTAAGACGTTTGCAACTCTTGGGGAGTAACATGTCACTACGCATGTAGCCTATCTATCCTTAACTCACCCATAGTTTGACGAGCCCTTTGCTAAGACGCTTGCAACTCTTGGGGAGTAACATGTTATTACGCATGTAACCTATCTATCTTTAACATATCACATGAATGGACCGTACTTTATATATATGTCGTCGAATCACTCTAAAAAAAATAGGAAAACAAACACTCAACAAATATAATACAATCACTCAACATTAAAAAATTTTAAACCCAATAAAAAATTCAAAGGACTTCATGGGAAAGTACCGTATTTTTCAACACTTGAATGATGAATATTACAACTTTAATCCTGGAAAACATGAAATGATGGGGTCCCTTAAAACATCATTTATTTATGGCCATAGAACACAACTTTGTAATGCAAGACAATCAAAATTCCCAATTATTCAAAGGGATATAATGGACTTGATTGAGTTGATAGAATGAGATAACATTTTTTTTTGGTCAAATAAATTCACATTTTCTTGCATTATCTACGAGAACAATATATATATAATTGAGACCAACAAACCAAAGGGACCACCTCCACCCGATTAGGTCTTGGCTATCTTAATGCTTCGCTTTTACCGGAATGCTAACCTCTCTCCAGAAATAATCATCTGTCATTGCCGGTGCAGAATCCATAATTTCTGATCGCAAGTTGACGGGAAGTGAAGCAGTCCCAATTATTTGCACTAATGTCTCATCACTTATAATTTCCTTTACAATGTACCGTTTTCATCAGCAAAACTAATGATGAAGGAATGAATGAACAGTGCTTTTATTATATTGGCACGACAACTCTTGTTCTTTTGTTTTTCTTGAAATATAACCACCTGATCAAATTCAACATTATCTGGCAAAACCATGTGCTGTTTTCTTTAATTCTTTGCCCTACCTATTTTTTTTTCATAATTTTCACCTTTTCTCTTGCCGATTGGTTGCTTTTCTTCTTTCCTTTTTTTTTTTTTATTCAATTAATGCCGTTAAGGCATATAAGAGCTGTAGTTGTCACGTAGTATCTATGTTTCCACTACGGGCAACGTGCAACAGAAAAAGCTTTTTGTTTCTTATTAAGCTAATGAGCAACGCAAGAGGGTAATTAAATTAAATTAATATAGCCTTTGATGCTTTTCGCCATTTATTTGAATATAAAAAGGAAATAAATTTATGGGAACTAATGCTATTCGATCCCAACAGGATGATTTACGTTTGTTAAAATATTTATATTTTTTTAAAAATTCACCTAATGCTAAATTTAATGTTTTGTTCACTTGATTATTTTTTTTTAACTAAAAGAGTTTAACTGATGTTTTTTTAAAGAGAAATACCATCTAAAATGTTAAATTTTCATACACATGCCAGTGTTTTTGAACTTTTTGAAGTTTTTAAATTTTGAATATTTTTAATTTTTAAATTATTTGTTGGCGTGGCAATAAAAAATAAATAGTGTCATCTCAACATGAAATGCATGTGAACAGTCACATCAACATTGTTAAAAAAATTAATATTTTATTCGATATTTTATTAAAGAGAAGCAATTTAATTATTTTTGAAATATTAATAACTCAATTTAATTTTAAAAAATAAAGGTCAAATTTATTTTAAGTTTATTCCCACAGATCTGATCCATGAACAAAACAAAATTAAAGTGAATGACCCCACAGTTGCAGTCGGTTTTTTGGATGAGCACTGCCATCGAATTTGGTACATAGAGCAAATGTCGGCCAGATCTAAGAACCATGAATGAAGCTAACTCAGATTATCAAGATAACGCCTTCGGATTTTTTATTTTATTTTTTAAAATGCCTCTCAAAATTGTATACATTGTTGCCAAAACAAATAATACACAAATCAAGACCAAAAGATAAGATGAATGTTTTGAAGACCAAAATTTTAAAGAATACGACGACTATACACCTCTCGACTTGCATGCACTTTCGGACCCTAATTTTTCACTTCTTTCTACTAGGGAAAACATCACAAGAATAGATAAAAAGAGATAGAGAGTTTGCTGAAATAAAAGGGTAAATTACGTCGCTATCTTGTTTGTGAGACGTGAAATAACTTTGTCAAATTTCCTTCCTACGGCTACATGGTGAGAGTATTGAGCAGCGAAACCCTAGTGTTTATCAGACTCCTAAAGGCTTTGTCGCTTCCACTTTCGATATCAGCAATGCACCTTTCCAAGTCTTGCATTCTCTTCAAAACCATCCTCACTTCCTCGTCTCCCTTCCTTCTCAAGCTCCACACGTTGGCTTCACCCATTTCTTCAAATTCTTTGATGCTTCCCTCAATCTTAACCTTGTTGGATTTCTTGGTCAATGCCAACCTAATCCATGACGATTTGCTTGAAGTAAAGGCCATGGAAATCCCGTCGAAAAGCGCCACCGATACTGAAACGGTCACTTCAATAACGTCGCTGATAACACCGGTCAGCTCCGTGTCTAAAATGGAAACGAAAGCCGATGCAGGAAATGAGTATCGCCCAATGCATCGGATAGACGATACGAGTTTTGCTATCTCTTTAGCCATCTTCTTGCGACCTTTCAGATACACAGCAATCCTGGAGTCGTCTTTTCTCCTTAGAGCCACCCGCGCCGCGAGTTGCTCTTCTTTGAGGCAGAGAAACGAGGTTTGGAAGATGCCGTAAACATCGACGAAACGGAGGAAATCTTCGAGGAGCTTCTCGACCCATTCACGCTTATGGCTTAACAACTGCTGGGTCTGGGGGAGCTGAAGAATATCGTGGAGGGAATCTTGAAGATCCTTTAGACGGCGCAAACCATCACAAAGCCAAGCTGAGGTTGGCTTCTCAGGACTGCAGGACCAGGTTTTGAGGTCGGTGATTTCATCTTTGATTTGGGAAATCAAGGGATGTGATCTGCATGGGAGAGAGATGGACCTGATGTGGTGAGAAATTTGTGGTTTAGGTGGACGGTTAAGGGTTTTGTTTGGAAAAGAGAGGGAGCGCCTGAAAACCCCTACCATTTTTTTGGATTTGGTGTTGTATTTGGGTCTCCTCCGAGTTGTATTGAAAAAAAAATGGAGTTGGATAAGTAGTATATAAAGGAAGGACAACAAAGGCGCACGCACGAGGGGCAGGGTGAGGATCGGGGCCGAGGGCACTGGATCCGCGAATAATTATATTAGCTGTTATTGTTAGATTAGAGCCCCTAAAGTAAATAATCAGTCATGTCATGTGGGTTTAGAGTTGCAAACCAAGGCGATTATAGCTGAGTTGAGACGAGACACCACGTGGTTTCGACACTGTGGCAACTCTGTTCAATACTCAATACGGTAAGTTCCTAAAATAATTTATCATCCCTGTATTCAATTTAACTCAAATTTCATCTTAAAAACCTAAAATAATTTAAATTTTAATATCAAAAAATTTGGAATTACTTAAAACCCAAATCATTTCTCTTATAAACAACAACAAAACTCAAACTTGTTTTTTAAAATTCGGTGGCTCGACCCAAAACCAATCTCCTGTCCAATGACTGATACGACAGGAGAGGCTTGTTTGTTATTCAAGTTTCCTGGTCTTAATTATCTAGCTAGCCAGCTCATTGTCTCATCGTGGCACTAAATCATGAAGCCATACATTAGTACTCTTATAAAACTTCACCTGCTTACCCATTTCTTCCATCCCATCAATCCAACTAGCTCATTTAACCTGATATAATGCAAGAAGATGAAGCTTAGTTGTTTCTTCGAGTGTTTTATGCAAAACAGCCATCATTAAAATGAACTGTACTCTTGAATTTTATCATAGTTACTTGGGAATTTAATTAAAGTAGATGTTCTAGATGTCCAGCAATTACATCACTACTAATGGAATCACTGATGAACAAGTAAAATAAAGGATAAAAAGGTACGGACAGGGCATGAGGGCTAAGCCATGCCAGAGCTGCTCTCAGTTCCCTTGTTCCCAGCTAACAAAATGATACAAAAGACAAACTTAGAAGGGCTTTAGCTGTCAGCGTTAAATATAAGAGGACCACCCCTCCTCTACTTGCATCTGCAATCTGCTCTTGGAAACGCGTGAGGGTTGTAATCGCTGGAAAACAAGGAAGATTATGCAGCGCTAAGCTATCAATGTTTCACGCGGTACAAGAAGATTATATGGATGATGGAGGCTTAAGAATCTTCCAATAATATTAATTATTATAAACACTAATGAAAAAATCATTTTTCTTTTTTTGTTAGGTCCTCAACTTCTCGGCAGATTAATCGTCGGATTACCCTTTATTCACGGATGAAGTGCATAATGGCATATCTTCTACCAATAATGCGTGGAAAAACAAAAGTATTGATTTCTAAAAATTATTTATTTTTCTGTATTTTAATTGGCCATACCGCCATTCACGAGATTCTGCCGGACATGCTCTGTGGCTGTATCTCTGTTCTACTGCCACGAGAGGTCTTGGTTGTTGCAAAGTTTATTGACTATGGATCCTCTACAATATTATCAAGCAACATGATTGATTACCACACTACAGCAATTCATTCGCAACTCTTTTTGCGTAAATCAGAGACATAGCGTGATTTAGCTGCATTTATAATGAATAATAATACCGTTAAACATCGGCATTTATCTGTATATTTTCTAGAGTTTTTGAAAGCCATGAAAATTATCCAAATTTACCTTTTGTATGTTGTATTTCGATTTAAACTTGTAAAACGTAAACGTTCATTTTCTAACAATGAACCAATTTATTTTTATGAAACGAGGCAGATGATTGAATATTGCGTTGCGTCCTTTTTCTCGTCCCAATGTACACTTGTGGAGTTTTTTCAGTGTCACCTTCGAATGGATTGTATTTTTTTTTTATAAAGTATGGTTACTATTCATTGATGGTACATCGTAAATAGGTTTTTATGCCTATCAACATATATCCTATTTTAGACTTAATACGTGGCAGTGTAATCCCATGCATGTTCCTATGTATGTGTTTGCATGTGTATATGTTCGTAAGACCTGCGAACACTTAGTGCCATGCGAGCTAGATCAATGAGTATAATATGCGAATTATATACGTGAGCTCAACATGTAGATCACATAGGATCCGGCGTAAGGCCATTCGGGTTGTGGGCCAATAATATCAAATATCATAACAATACTATATCTATTGTCGATGAATACTACTTTTGTTGAGTATTTCTGTGTGTCCCTTTCAGATGAGTTAAATTATGTATTTATATTATGTATTTCTGTAGGTTACCATACACATCGACACGTATCCTATTCTAAAGTTAACACGTGTTTATACGATGTGGATTCGTTTATATGATGGTGCGAACTCACATCATACGATCATAACGAACTAAAAATATGAGGCTTATAAAATACAGGTCAAGACTCAATCGAGTAACGAAATAATAATAATGAGTATCATAACAACTCTTTTTTATATCTATTTTTACAGTGGTTTTTAACAAAACCTCATCAATAAATACAGCAGAAGCTGTAAATGCCATTTCTGTTAAAAACCATCAAATGTATTTCATCGTCTAATTTATTATTAATATTAAACTAACATCATTTTAAAGCAGAAAGTTTTGGAACCATATAACTGATTTTATTCTTTATATGTTTTTAGAGTACGTATGATGTAACATTAGTCATTTTAGCCAACAAAATCTTTTTGCATTAATCCGATACGATGATTAAAAATATTCACGATTTTATATATAATTTAAATTTAAATTGCATTAATTATTATTTGTAATTTATAAATAAATAAAAAATTTTGCGCTCCAATTATTCCTTTACAATAATTTTTTCATATTTATCAATATGCCTCTTAATTACGAAAAAAATGTTTTTCTTTTGAAGTTTTCTCATTGCCTCGCGGATTCTTATGAAAAACTATTCCTTGGAATAGTGAAAGTCAGCGAAACCCGTAACTTACTCTTAATGATCTTCTTAGTTTGATCGTCTAGAACTCCATAACATTCTCAATTTTTCGTCATCTCTTTCTCCATCGTTTTATTCAGAATTTTTATTTTTGTTAACCGTATGTCTCTTATTCATTAAACTTTGAAAGCTTAGAGAAAACTATTTCATTGTATATTTAGATTGAAAGTAATGGTTTTAAATAAATAAAATACAGAATCTTGTGTATTGATTTGATAGTTAAAAATATTCACTATCCCAAATATGATTTAAATTCGAATCGTGCTAATCATTATTTATAATTCAAAAACTAAAATAAAATACAATATAAATAAATTTGATTTTAAATTGAATTTTAACCCAAGTCTACAAGTAAATAATTTTAACTTTTCACTTTTAAAAAATGCTTTTGAATGAAATTATCTTCTTACCCTTCCTTAACAACAAATAGTGCCAAACTTTGAAAAGCACTCTTCAAAATAAGTTTTTTTACAACACTTTTCAATTTTAATAGTAAACTAATCATTACATAAGAATGGTAACAAGTTTATTAGATATGTTCATAAGTCGAACAAGATTAAATTTGCGTTGGGGTTAAACATAATATCAACACATTTCATGTTAGAATCTAATGTTTTAAGTGTAGTATATTCATCAATTTGTATTTGTAATTTTTCGAATAGGTTGGATTAAATAAAATTTCATTATAATTAAATAAAATTTCATTATACATTAATATCATTTGTATATGTCTTCAAAGGTTTTTGCATGCAAAACAAAATGTATGTAAATATTAGTTCATTGTTTATCTAATATTTAATTAATATTTAACAAAATGTATTTAAGTATCGAAACAAATGACTCCCAAAATATTAATTACATAATGTGAAATATTATAAATTTAAAAAACGAATCGAATTAAGTTCAAGCCTTGAATGCATGAATTCGAGCTTGATATATATTTGAAATGACTTTAATTTTTTGTTCAAATCCTTTCCTCCTACTCAATGTCTTTTTTTTTTTCAAACTCTCACAAATTAATTAAAAGCCAACATTCGAGCTCGGACGAAAAGTTTGTCCCATAAATAGATTTACAACCCAGTAGTAATTGATCTTCTCAGACAAAAAATAAATGAAACATCTTGAATATTAAGGATCCTTTGAATAAATATTTATTTTCAATGTAATGTGTTTAATTCTTTTTATTATTATTATTATATCATTATATTATTTAATTTTACTATTTTTATTATTTTTGTAATAATTATAATTAAACACATCGTACATCTATAAGCATATATCCCATTGTTCCTCCTTCGAATTAAGCAGAAATCTAGGCTAGCAAAATACACAGAGAAGAGCGATTGCACATCTTATGCCATCAAGGAAGACCACAAACCTGGTGAATGATTTCTTGATATTTGAATCATATAGTTAAGCCAATCAAAATTTAACAGCAACCAGTCACGTGCCATTAGGTGAGAATAAGTATCTCGTTAAGAGCGAGCAAATTTCCAGACCTGACAAGCCACGTGATGGATGATGTGGCGTGCCAAGTGTGCCCTTCTTATTCAACAGACCATCTGATGGTAGAAAGTATAAAATGCCACGTCGTATGAAGGTGTCTGAAACATAAAAATGAAACCCAGTTTACATGTGGTTAGGTAAAGGGTTAAGAAATAATTATACGATAAGCATTGTTGGCAAATGAAATGGCAAGTGCTCCAGACATGACAGGTAGGCTTCGGATAACTTCTTGAGTTTATATAATTGAGATAAGATTTCAAATTAAGCAAACATGTTCTTTGGAATTACTTCAAGTTGCAACCTTGGAAATTGGATTATCGGAATAATCCAAAATGAAATTAATTCATTGCCTCACCACCTTTAAATCACATTATTTTCTTTTTTTGAACAATTAAATGGCATTATTATCTAGGTGGTTAGCTGGAAAACGAGATGCTAAATTAATATATAAATTTTTTTATAAAAAATAAATGATTTGAATGCGACGATGATTAAAGATTTTTCAAACATCACCATTTGATACATGTTCAAATCGTGTCTCTCGTATTCTATTCTTAATAATATCTTTTTTTACACAATATTATAATTATTCATAACTTTTTTTCAACCCTAATAGAATAAGCACACTCCAATGCTTTTAAACCCACGTCTTCTTGGATTGATAATAATACCGTTGTCAACTGAGCTGAGACTCAATCGGTTCAAAATAAAAAATACATCTAATAGCATAGTTAGGCCTAAAGGTGTTCATCGGCCAGTCGAGTTCAAGTCTGAGCATGACATTAATGTACTTTGTGCTTGCCTAAGCCTAGCTCGACCTGAAATATTTGCATAAAATTTTGCCCAAGTCAATCATATTTGCAAAAGATTAATACAAGATCATTTTTACCCCGTCCATACTATTTTTAAATTTTTTAAATATATATATATATATATTATTTTAATTTAATATTTTTATTTATTAAATTTTTTTATATAATCATCATAATAATATTTTGATGTTTTCATTAATGTAATATTATATATTTAATATATATTTTTTTATGTATTATAAATTACAAATATAAAAAATATCATAATATAAAATATTATAAACTTAAAAATGAGCCGTGTTAGTCTATAAATGTTCAAATTCAAACTCAATCTACATTTTAAATGGATCTAATTTTTTATTTAAATTAATTTTTGAATGTTTAAACCCTTTCTATTTTTAAATAAAATTAAACGAATAATCTAATCGACTCGAAAATATCTCCAGCCGAAATAAAGCCCACATGACTTGAAACCTCACAGAGCGTCTATACATTAGTGTTAGCCATTAAGACGTGGCCCCAAAATGCTCCCTTCTCGTATGAAGGATTGTTCTACAAGAAAGCTTAAATGAGAATCAGATATTGACAGCTCTTAATGATTAAAATTGTCACCTCAATTAAGAGTCATTTACAAATCAATTACAAATATAAAGTTTAGGTATGATCGCTTCTACACAAATTTTTACTCTATTATCTTCTCTACCAAAAAACTAAGTTAAGCATTAGAGAGTTAATAATATTTAAATAACATATTGTAAATAAAATTATAATATTTCCAATCATTAATTTTTTATATCAAAATATAAACAAAATTTTATTTCTTTGAATTTATTTGCTTATAATATATTGAATTTTTTCAATATATTACTAATTATAAATAATTGAATAATTTATACGACTAATTATGTATTTCACTTGTTATACAAAAGTCAAATTAAAATTAAAATGCAAGCTCAAAGGAAATGGAATATTGGATCGTACAATGAGACTCAAAACTGATGTTAGACCGGACGAGGCTAAGGACAACGTCTTCCGGTTCCGGTGACGGGACATTGCTATCACTGCTGTTTTAATTTATTGATTAGTGTTCTGTTAGTATTTTTTTTTCGTTTACGCTTTGGTAGAGTAGGAAGGAATTAGGTAACTCACGCTTTCTTTTACTGCTTGCCTATGCGCATTTGTTGAACTGAAAGGACCACGCAAGCACTATCCAACCACATTTGATGTGTATATCAAGCATCCAAGAGGAAACACAAAAAAAAAAGGTTTACTGTTCACCAGTTGGTAGTAGTCGCTAGCACAATAATTAATTGGGAAAAAAGTGAAATTTCCTATTAAATATTAAAAGCTGAAGTCAAAAGTAGGAATAATATAAATGAAGTGAAACAGGGTGAGGGAAGCTGGTTTATATATTAATGTATGATTCCTAAAAAACAAAAACAAAAAATGGATGAAAGAATGGTATAGTGACAAAGAAATGACAAGTGAACGACCAAGAAATAGATGAGTATGGGTGGCCCACGCGGATGGTGTTACTGAGACATCACCATACTTATACTGCCAATTGCCTATTTAGTGTATCCACTTTGATTGTTTGGGTTTGAGAGTTTGGTTTGCAACCACCCTTCCTACTTCATTCTCACATTCGATTGTTTGAGACGAAAGCTTTATTCCCATGCGTTGCGTTTACAATGCTCTTCTTGTTTTTGCCGCCTGTTATTTAAAGCAAATCAATAATCTAGTATAGGGGATAGATGCTAGCTGAAGTATCGGCAGACTCGCAATGCCAATCTCTGAAAATTTAAGACAATGTTGAGAATATTACATTACAAAGTATAAAAGGAGATTTCAGGGTTGTCATGATTGGGGTTATACGAGATAGGTACGGGTCTGATGATTGCATTAGATAGAAGATTCGACAGGTTGATAATTTTTTTACATAGTTAAAAAACGATACAAGCTTTACAAAACAAGTCTTCAAAAGGTTCAAATTTAGTTTTGGTCAGAAAATTTCATTTGTTATTGATTAAGATAATGCATTGGTCGATTCATCATGTTTTTCAAGAACTCAACAAAAATACTAATATGCTAGCAGAAATGACGATTAGTTTTAACAGTGGCCTTTAAATTTTTGAAACACCTTCTTGGGATCTTTGAGTATTTATATCTAAATAATTTTTGTAATGTTTTTTTTCTTTCACAAAAAATTAAAAATATGAAAACAACAACTGAGACTTATTATTTTGTTTGACATGGTTAAAGCGTCAATAAAAAACCCTTAACCACTTTGGATATGATCGGACTTATTTTCCCATCTTTATATTGTTTTCATATTTAATGATATTTCTAATTTGGAAAGTTAATTAAAGAAAAATTTACAATTCGGAAAGTACGTACTCGCTGGCTACACTAAATAAGCATTGATTCTAAAGAATAAGAATCAATTTTGCGAGACGCCCAACCCCAGTCCACAGATCTCCTCTGGCGTAGGTGCCTCCCACTTGACGGCCTTTTTCTTCATTTCTCTAAAATCACCAATACATTCCTCCAGCTTCAAACTTTTAACTCGCTTCCTCTCTCGAGCGAGTTTTTGACCCGCAACCCTATCGAAAATCTTCTCCCATCCCTTCTCCCACTCGCCTTGAGCGTTGCATAGCTCAAGAGTCCCTTTACCCCAGTCGGTCCAGCTCCATCCCTTGTCAAGCGACGACATCACGTCCGCCACACAGCCGTCTTTACATACAGGGCTGCACGGCCTGCATTTGGCCCCACTCAGTGGACCCAGGCTCGACATCGCCGCCACCGGCACACCTAAACGAGCAGGCGGGAACCCGTACGTCCGATCCGTCACCACGCAGAACGGTAATCTATTCTCCGCATAGGATATGTTTAGGATGGTGAGTTGGGCTTTGAACGCAGATTCCGAGTTGAGTCGCCTGTACCCTGCCTTGTCGATTTCGGGGACGAGAGCAAGGCGGGAGAGAGCAATCTTGGAAGTGAAGAAATCGCCGATGCCAAGGCGGTCATTAAGGCCACCGTAAACTGACCCAGATGGGACGGTATATCGGCCCGCCACGAAATTTCGGGGATGTAACGGCGCAGTCCAGTAACCGTCTACTCTGGTCCGAACGATCCAGTCATAGGTGAAGCCGTGTTGCTTTTGGTGTGACTCTATCATCGTGATGCATCCCTCCACCAAATTGAAATACTGCAGAAGACCCTATATACCAGAAACGTGAATTTTTTTTTTTTTGGTGATTCCAGAAACGTGAATTTTAAGATTACAATATATTCTTGAAACCATAAACGTAAAAAATGGATCTACAAAAACTCCTTTGTCCCCCTTCTTTTTGCTTTCGGGAGTTGAAAAGAGTCTGTCAGCAGGATCATTCAATACTAATTTACTGGCACTAGCAGTTTCCTTCAACAATAACGTATGGATACCAAACATGAATTTGTTATGACTTTGCTAATAAGGTTTGGTCAGATGCTAAGGAATGAGTGGACGTATCAGACAACGCAAAATGTGTAGATTTGAAGAAAATTGGAGAAAAAGTAAACACCTCCCAAAGGAGTGGGCTAACAACTCCAGCTCCAAAAAATCCACCAACTCAATAATTAAAAAAAATATACAAATTAAGCTTAACCAAGCATGTTAAAAAAGTGAACAGTTTCTACCTGGATGCCATTAGGGGAGTTGGCCGCCGTGAGGACACGGACTTGCTCCTCCATCTCCGGCACTAGTTTCTGCTCGAAAATTCGAACAGAGGCGAGCCTCGGGGCAGTTCTTAGAAGCGATAGTTTGAAGGCATTTTTGTCCATGGGACAATGCAAAAAAAGGTCCGCATTGGGGTACCGTTTAAGAACCTTCTCCACGATGGAAGGTCCCGTCAACTCGAACCTCCTGGCTCCACCAACCAAGCAAACAGCAATCCTCGACTTGTCCAACGACCGAACAGCGTTGGCCGAGTGGGGATGTAAACTTATAAAATCCGACAAGTTACTGAAGATAAAGGAGCGGAGCGAGACGACGGAATTGAGATGCGTAGAAGTTAAGGAAGAAACAAAGAACATAAACGAAAGGGGAACGATGACTAAGAAGAGAAGACGCCAATCAAGCGCAGACCATTTTTTAATAATCATGTTGACCTTTTGTGGCTTCTTTATCATCTCCCCTTTAATTCACTTCCCTATTAGCAGCTTCTAATAGTTTCACTTTCACCCATAAAGAGATTCTGCAAAGATGGTGATGAACTGAAAGGTTTAAGAGCTATGAGGGGTACATATTAGAATAAGGAAGATGATAGACAAAACTTGTTTGGCGAAAGTTGATAGTGGTTAGTTGGCAGCAGTTATACAAAGTTAAAGGGTAATTTCAGAATTTCAATTCACAGCATGCTTTAACGGGCAGGCAAATAGCACGAGAGAATGTACGTTTGGATTTTGATCCGTCGTTTCGTAGATACTGCGGCCGAGGCTTCCGTTACTTTACTCATAAATTGTTGCATACTTAACGTCCCACTGTTTGCTCTTAGCTTTACCCAATTTCAACATAAAGCAATTTTTTTCTTTCTACTCAAAGCAATTAACGGTTGACGAAAATAAGGAAAAATAAGAATTAAGCAGGTTCATTGTCTTTTTATTTATCAAAAAAAATATGTTTTTTTTCTAAAAAATATATCACTAATAATTTTAAATTTATATTTAGTTTAGATATATTTTAACATTGAGATAAATTCATTAAATTCATTAAATATCACTAATTATATTTTTCAATATTTTAATTGAAAACTATTTTAATATAAGGATTAATATGTAATTTGGTACATGAGTTTGACATTTTTTTAATGTGGTATCTATGTTAGTTTTTGGTTCAATGTGGTACTTGTATTTAATAAAAATTATACATTTTGGTGTCTGAAAGTAACAATGTTAATTTTGTAGTGTTAAATTTAAATTTTAGAGTTAATGAAAGTTAAATTGGATCTGTCGGGCTACACTTGGCAAGTTAAATGCAAAACTAACAAATTTACAAATAATACTAAAATTATTCTATTAACAAAATCATAAAAAATCAAACCTAATAATATTATCAATTAATTTTCATCAAATCTACTCTAAAATTCGAATTAAACATTAAAAAAATCAATATTGTTACATTTGAAAACTAAAATATATCTTTTTTTAAATACAAATATTAAAAAATACATATACCAAGTTAAAAAAAAATCAAATTTAAGTATTAAATGATATATTAAACTTAAACATAAATACCAAAAAATAATAAAAATAAATTAATTAATAATTATTAAAATTATATTTTATTTTCCTGAAAAAAGTTATATTTTTTATTTACTATAAATAAACCTTAAAGAAATTAGTGCATTTTTTTAAGATAGTTTTTTTTGCTTAAGAAAATGGTAACTTCTTTTCCAAACTATATAAGGGTACATGAATGTTTATCAAATCCAGGAAAATACTTTTTCTTTTCTTTATCAAATCTAGTAATTTTTTATTCAATACATACACACGTCACGTTACTGATAATTTACCTTTTTTAATTCAAATTTTACTTGACTTTAAAATGTACATAGTGATCACCCCCATTAATAATGCTTTAAAAAGAAATGATACCCTTTGCTATATAAATCCCGCCCCATTGTCCGCATGATACGTGCATTGTCCAAGTTTAAAATCACAATTTAGCGTCAACAATATTTTAAGGGATAAATCTTAAAATTATATATGAGTTATGGTTTAATGTATAATTATATATATGAATTTTAATTTTATGTAATTTTATACATGAAATTTTAATTTGATTTAATTCTTATAAATTATTAATATAATTATTAATATAACATTATTTTATGTTTATATATTGCATACATAAATTATTATATTTATCCAATATAAAAATAAACTAATGTATTTATTTCTTTAAATGTGCATGATTAAAACAAAATTAAAGTTTGAAGTATACATTTGAACCATAATTAGAGTTTCAGGTGTATAATTGCCCCAAATTAAAATTCATGTATATAATTACACATTAAATCAAAATTCATGTATAATTTTAAAATTTATCCCAAATTTTAAATAATTCATTTTTTATTAAGAATAGAATAATATTTATATTTTTAAAATTTTATAACTTTAAGTTAAAAATGATTTTTGAATTTAAATTTCATTGAATGGTTTAGTTTTTTTGGTATATAATGTTGTTAAGAGAGGATGGCATAACATTTTAAAATTACGTCACTTATCATATAATTTTTTAGTAATATTTTTTAAAAATAAAATGGTATAAGATATTTATATAAAAATCTAAAAAGTTCAAAATTTAATTAGAAAATTGTAAAAAAAAAATTATTGAATTATAAAAAAATCTATGTCCCTCGTAATCATATTTTATCTGGAATAAGCATTAATTTTGAATGTAGAATTAAAAGATTTACGTTAATTCAAATTTTATAAAATTTATTTATTTGTTTATTATTATTTATTATTATAATTATTAATTTGATGTTTATAAAATTTATTTTACGATTCATATTTAATATCCATAATTATCCCTTTTAATAATTACGTCTTCAAATTTTAAATTTAAAATATTTCATTGATTACAATATATTTTATTATTACATCCATCCATTTTACACAATTCACTCAACGAATCATGATACAAATGATGTACCATGCATATGTATATACTATATTTCCCACCGTACTTATATTACTTTGATTTTTATATATACAGAGACATCAAAGTAAATTCATGGAATACATGTAAATTCATGGAATACATGTGCAGTACTCTCGCTCTCCCGCTATCTAATCTCCGCGTACTGCGATGTGCATTTTTGTTTTCTTTGTTTTTTTCTTTTAGTTTAAAAGAAGGTTTCTTCTATTAGAGAATGTATTTTATGAAAATTGTGAATATAGTTTTATATTTTAATTAAATTAATTTAGATTTTATATTTTTAAAAATTTGAAATTTAATCATAATTAAAAGTGAGTATTCGATTGAGTTGAGTCAAGTTAAAAAATCATATTATTTATACTCAATGTTACATTTACATGGACTAATTATTTAACTAGTAAACGAAGTAAAAGATTACTTAACTACATAAACAATGTAATATTTTTTTTTAACTTAATAATTTTGACTTCTAACTTTAGAAAATGTAACTATTTATCAAAACGACGTAATTTTACTTTTTTTTATTCGAATTTTCGGATAACTCGAATTGTGTAATTCGTATTCGAGTTAAACCAAAAATTTTGATTTTTTATTCAAATTGATCCGAATAACTGAAACCATTTAATTCAAAATTTAAAATTTTTATTGAATTTTTCGAATCCGATCGAATTTTGCTCATCCTTGATCCTAACCCAAACTATAATAGTTAATTTCGTTAGGTTAAATTTAATTATTAATTTTACATTATGCGTACATTTAGTCAACTCACCAAATATCATATGCATATTGAGAAAATTCAACTCACCAAAGGTCTTTAAAAAATTGCGAACACCCAGGCCATTTTATTTTAGAGTAGTCTTAAAAGAATAAAACTGGGATCAAGCCTTTAATAGAAATGTGACAAAAATTAAGCGAAACGTAGAAGAAAATAATTCGTAGAAATGGAAAGGGGAAAATTGTTAAAATAATCATTTTTATTTTATTCAGATTACACTTTAGTCATTTATGTTTGAAATATTACATTTTAATTATTTACGTTATTGTGTTGTAACATTTTAGTCACTGAACCGTTAATTATCGTTAACGGTGTAAGATAAGTTGACGTGACACGTTAATTTATCATTTCAAATAAATATTTTAGGTTAATTTTTACAATTGATCTTCATATTTTTTTCATTTCGAGCAATTTAATTTTTTCTTTTATATTCTTTTAACTTTTTTTCCTTTTCTTTTCTCTTATACTTCTCCTTCTGTTTTTTTTTTCTATTTTTCATTTCTTTTAACGTAATTGTTTTATGTTTTTCATTTGTTAAAATTATTTTCAATATGCTATACGACATATTTTAATCTGCAATATAATAAAGTAGAACATACATTGTTTGGGCATCATCCCTTCAAAAAATTGAAAATAAAAAGGAATTCATATGATTTTAAAAAATATAAATATTTGATACCAATAAATTTAACTATAATAGTAAAATATATTACATTCTTAAAAAAATATATAAATTTAAACTTTAAAAATAATATTATTTAAAAAAAAACAACCACAAAATTCTACCATAAAACATTGCATATATGCAAAGAATAGTAATAAAATTTTTCAAATTCACAAATCATATTAAAAGATTATCATACATCTTTAATTAATAATTTAAAAAATAAATGATATTTTATAATTATATTTACAAAATTAAAAAAAAATTATAGACAGAGACAACGGACAGTCCCTCTAAAATAAAAAAATATCACTGTAATCTCTTTAAATTTATAAAATTATATATTAGTAAATAGTAAAATAACATTTTAATTTAATTATTTAAAATTTATTAAAATATAAATAATAAAAATAGGCCTCCAAAAAT
Organism: Kokia cookei; assembly: GCA_039519145.1. Lineage (NCBI taxonomy): Eukaryota > Viridiplantae > Streptophyta > Magnoliopsida > Malvales > Malvaceae > Kokia > Kokia cookei. The sequence goes on along the minus strand of CM076902.1, from coordinate 13,932,622 downwards.
AATTCTGACTTTATCTCTTATTACAAGTGTTAAATAATGATCCCTTTTTAAAATATCAATAAGAGGTACCAAATAATGATGTTTTTTAAAAGATAAAAAGATTATATGAATCAAAAATATTAATTTTTTTCAATAATTTAATATCACATCAATAATTTCATCTTAAATTTTAAGATTTTCGTTTATATTTAAATTTTTTGGAATAAAAATACTGATTTATTATCAAACAATTAAAAAAATACAGATAACTTGAGGTCAATGTCTCGTACAAATATTTTCACTTTTAAGAAATATCTTACAAACCATATATGGTAAAATAGTAATGTGGTGAGAGGTTGACTAGAATAGACATCAGACAACCTTCTAGTCCTTTATGGGCCTTAAGTGTTTGATTAAGTTGGGGTTTTCCGAAGAAATAAAGATAGCATATCATTAGCGGCGTAGCGTATCCAAATCCAAATATAAATTCAAAGCATTTTAGCAACAGCATCCGGAAAAATCGCGGGTGTTGAACGTTGAACCGTGTTAGCAAAGAAGCGCTAGCTCAATTGAATCCCCTGCTTCCTTAGCGGTGCAAGTGCAACGAAGTTCAAGTGTTTTTATGCCTGTATTAGTTTGCATTAGTTGTTTCGCTAATAGTCTTTAGCAAGGACATTGACCTATATGAAGTCTGGTGGCTAAAAGATGATTGGTGGCTGTTTAGTACTTTTCTTTGTTGTTTTGAAGGTGAGTCTGCAATATCGCACATCCCTGAGTTACATGGGCTGTTAAATTCGGCCCAGATTGAACGAGGTTCTTCCCTTGATGCTCATGTTGGTAAGATTAATTGGCGAGTTTCTGTGTTAATCCAAAAAGCTTGTTCTTGGCATATAGTATAGGGCTTTTTTCGTGGCTGCTTACTTATTGTGTATATGTATATAAAAACAGTGTTCTCCGATGGCCATCTGGAAGACATGATAAATTGATTAGCATTGATGATGAAAATATTTTCTGATGGAGTTTAGATTGTTCAAAAAAAAGCTGCCCATGTTACTATCTGAATGCATTATCTTTTTCTTTACATCAGTGATCTGTTTAGTAGCACGTGGCTAACTTCTAGGTTTTACATTTACGGAGGCAATGCATCATCACTAGAATACCTTCTTCAAAGGTGCAAAAGAGAAATTTGAAATGGGTACCAATAGTTACTCATTTTGTTCTTTTTATTCACTCTCAATATATTCAATATAGCTTTACCATGTCTGTTTTTGGAAATTGGTAACTTTGTATTTAGTTTAGACTCCATTTTTCCATGGTATTGCCGTGGAACATTCACTACATCTCAGTGGCAATTGCTATAAACCAAAAGTTTCTTTATACTCAATTGGGTATAAATTTTAATTTCCTTTCTAATGCTTCTGGCTGCAATCTAGTCAGCTGATATGCTTCATTACTTATTTGGTATTACACTGGATCCATTGTACATAACGCTGTTGTGGCAACTTGTGAATCTTCAGTCAAGTTTTGGGGTCTACGAATAATGATGTATGTTGTCTTAGCATATCTTAGTTTTTTCTATTAGTTAGTAACTGTCTGATCTTATAGCTGGTGGTCATGTAATTTAGTATTCCGTTTCCCTCCTGATTTGTACTCCTTATCCGGTTTAAGGGGTTTCTATTTCCTCACCTGCCTTCCCTCACTGGAAAAAGGAGGGCAAGGGAGAAGGCTCTTGTAACTTCTACCTCCGTTCCTTGAGTTTTTTGTGCAGATTGTTTTTCTTAAAATTTTTAACCTTGATTGAGTTTTTCAATTTCGCTGCTTGTTTTGCTGTGGGTGACAACAGTTATGTATAATCTCAGGAAGGCAAATGCATACGAGTGTGCCCTTATACGCAATGCTAACTATGATGTGAAGATAAAACATATACTTGTAAGTATATAGGTTGCATACTATTCTACTTTAACATTACCTTAAAATTCTCTAGTGGCCATTGCCGTATTTGCTTTTCTACTTGAATTGTTGTGATTCTCGTAGGAACATTGAATTTTTATGTATGGATGAAAAGTCATGTTACTTTTTTTCCTGTTTTATTTCTATAGCTATGTGAACCTAAGATCTTTCATCTTTTACGGCTAGATTGGTTTTATAAGTTACAACTGTATCACTGACATGGTAAGGATGAGAAATTGGCAGTATATTTATACTGACTTATTTAAAATGTACTTATTGTTCTATATGGTAAAAAGCTGTGGCCAAGCAGGAACCTCCCTGTCAAAAATCTTCCATGCACACATGTACACTTGCAAACCTCTAGCTTAATTATTTGCACATAAAGGACTTTGAATCACTATCCCTATTATTTGCCAATATTAATAAGGTTACTGAGTATTCAGATGTTCATCGCATTTTCTAAAACAAAAATTTATCAATTTTCATGTGTGTTTGGGAATTTCAAAGAATGAAGTCAATCTTTTGTATTTTCTCAATCAATAGAGCCATCACTTATGACTAGTAGTTTCTGAAATCAGTGAAAGCAATATATATCAATTATCAAATAGCAGTTAGTGAATGAACCTATTTAAATGGGATAGAATTTTTGCTTGTTATTTACTCTGGGTTATTATTGTCACTTCTGTCACATGTCACTGCAGAAGGCAATCTGTGATACACGTAAGGAATCACAGAAGGCCAGAATTCCTGTCAAAGAGCATCCTGGGATATGCATTGGTAATTGAATTCTCCATCTTGTAGTTCTTTTTGCTTGAAGTCATTTTATGGTTATAAACTTTACACTTTTCCACTTAATTGTTTTATATTTAATTCCCAAATTTGAGTTTATGCCTTGATCTATTTGTCATAAAAGGCAATGCGACTATTTTATATTCAGGTGCTTTTAGTTTAATGATTGGTACTTGTTTAATAATGTGGGCAGGACATGGGCTGTTACGTTTAATCCCGAGTATGATTTGCTATTTAGTACTTTCTCTTTTTCTTTGAAACTATTTGGACCCTAGCCTTTATCTTTAATAGTTTCTTTTTTGGGTACAACCATGAGGGTCTTGGCTTGTCTAGTGTTGTCAAGGCGTGTGCCTAGATGTGCTTGTCGCTTAGCACTAGACAACAAAAGTGCTTCAAACTCATTTGATCAAGCGCACTCTTGGTGCACCTAGGCACACATTTTTTAAAGCAATAGGTATAAGAAAAGGCTGCTTGATTAAAGTTCTTTTTAATTTTCCTTAGCTCTAGACAACAAAAGTGCTTCAAACTCATTTGATCACCCTAGGCACACATTTTTTTAAAGTAATAGGTATAAAACGCTGCTCGATTGAAATTCTTTTTAATTTCTTTTATTTTTACCTTTTTCATTACATATACCTTTACTAGTAAGAAAGAACTCTTTACTTCTAAATATTTGAGTATTCAACTCTAGATATTGGCGATAAGGAAATCATGCACTTTAACTAATAAAAGAATGCATGTTTTCCGGATGAACTAGACAACACTTAAGAGTTTATTATATGTCTTAAGCTTTACACACACACTGGCACATGCATATAAAACCTCACGCATATACATATTGCACTTCACTCATGCTAGCGCTTTTTTTGCGTGTGCCCAAAGCAATATAAGGGTTCTAGTACCTAGAGTGCCCCTTTTGCCCTTGACAATGGTGTCTAATTTGGTTACAAATATTCGTCTGAACCATGCCAAACAATGTCTTGCTCATTTAAGTGCCATCATCTCTCTGCACGATGGTCACCATAAAAGAAACGGCAAATTCTTCTTTCATTTGTATTCTGGAGTTTCATCAACAAGAGTTTTCCTTCTACAGGGTGCCTGACACAAACTCATTTGTTAACTTGTGACTGGCTCCTATATATGCTGGTGATGAATCAACCTCCGGAAGGTAGTTTTATATCCTACATGTAAAATCCTCCACTTACGACTTCCTCTTTTATTTTTGGCCTACTCTGATACCATTTCTTTAACGTTTATTTTAACAGCACAGCTGATGCCCACTCAATGGGCAGATCCATTACTTAATTCAGCCTACAGTGATTATGAAAACTCTGTATATGGTGATTGTTGCTAACTCTGTTTTCTAATATGCTGTTAAAATTAATCTAACAAGGTTTTAACCTTATCCCCAGGTAGGGGGGAAGCCAGGGGGCTGGCAGAGGCCCAACTCCCTCTAAAAATGGAAAATTTCACTTTGACCCTTCAAAATGATAAAACTGTGATTTAATCTTTTAAAAATTATAAAAATATAAATTATTAAAATTGTGAAATTGCATTTTAGTTCTCATAAAAATATACAACTTAATTCCAGTTTTCACAGAATAAATTTTTGGCTTTGCTCTTCCCCAGGCCTTGCTTGGAGTTCTGACGAGATTTGAAAATTTTCCTCATTGTCCTATGGTGGCAAGGTAAGAACTCTTTAACTGTTCAAGTCTGAGAACTAGAAACGTAACTAGGCTTACAAGTGGTTGTAAGATCAGTTTGATACTTTTCATTTAATTCAGTTGGTCGTTGAATCAATTAAGGCTCTCCTTTCAAGAAAACAAAGGTTATTTATTGTATAAAAAGTTTCGGATCATTAACAGCGTCATTGTGATGATGTCCAAAATATTTATACAATGATACAGGCAGTTTGACACGATGAAAGGTAGCAAGTAGATGGAATTCTTTAAGGGCTGGTGACATTTGCAGCCACTCTCTTCTTGATTAATGTTCTCACTAAAAACACAAATTACCATGAGACGAAAATAGAACTGTTCGTTCGTTCTCTACGCTTCACTGGTGTGACTTACAGGAATTTATTTAATTGAAAAAAGTTGTAGAAAATGGCCATTCAAAATCAAACCATGAATCAGCACCGCGCCACCACCACATGTTTTTTTCCCATTTGGACAACTAATCAAAGATTCCGCTGGAGGATGGACTAGCATGGTATCTAATTGTTTTATCAGGTGGCAATTTAGATGAAGGAACATAGAACCATAAGCAGTATGTGGACAAAAGATTGCATAATTTACTTTGGGTTTTGGAGGAAAGTCTAGATGGGACCCCCCTTTTTTGAGTGATATACTAGTGGCTCTGATTTATTGAATTGTGAAGCAGAAGCTGATGCAAGCAAGCGAAGTCTGGGAGGGATAACATCAACAACATGGCCACCAGTAAAATGCAAGGACTTTTGTGTTGTGCAGCGGCTCACTATTGAAGTGAAAGCAAAGGATGGTGAGAAGTACCAACAATCCACAAAACTAGATTTGGTTTATAATTATACACAACACACAAACACAAACACAAACACAAACACAAACACAAACACAAAGCAAGTACTATTCTCGATGAGACACGAAGCTTATCCAATCGAATGAAAAGGTAATTTGATTTTTCTTCGATTTGGTTTCCTCGTCCGGAGGCAGAGGCCTGAGCAGGGGCAGGGTGCTTTTTTTCTTTTTCTTACACGTGGCAGTTCTCGTCACCACAAATGTCTTGCCACGTTTTACATGACACGCAAGCTCCCTCCTTTTCAGCTTATCCGCAATTGAACCTCATGGTAAACAGGTGGCTTGCCGTGTCATTAAAGGGTGACGTGCTGAGACGCAAGTGGAAGGAAAAAAGGTACGCGCCACACTCGGCAGCCGTTTCAACTTTCAATTTCTCTCTCCTTTGGCTTGGATAAGGTGGGGAGAGAGTGAAGTTTAGACTTGAGAGTTGAGACCTAGCGTTTTGCATTTTTAAATATAAATTTCAATCAATGAGTCCTTCGCGAATCTGTGCCCTCTCGTTTCTGCTTCGCAATGGGTATAACGTATAAGCAAATCTAACTTTGACGGTGAGAACATAAAACTATGATTATTAGCCTTAAAAAATGTCCTAAAATTAAAAAAGAAATCATAAGAATGAAAGATAGTGACGACAGATGTGGAGAACATGTGGCAGATCTAGAGAGGCATAAAGGATACAAAAACCCGCAAAGCGGGACCCGATTGTATGATAAAATCCCGGGATTCGCATTGCATTGCCAAGGCCAACAACCAACCAAGCTCAGAGGATCAGTTTCAGTGCTGAAGAGCTGAGCCACCGATCTGATTTATTTCTCTCGACCCACCCCACTCGCTGGGCTAGCGAGTTGCACTTACCAAACAATCTTACCTCCTTTCAGTGTCAGTTAAAGAAGGTCATCTTTCCGTCAAATGTTTGTATTCCCTCTTCAACCCAAAGATTCTCCACAAATTCTCTCCTCCGTTTGCATTGCCCGCCCCGCCCTCTAATTTTCTGCTTCCCCCTTTCTAACTTCTACCTAACCTCTTATCTTCATCTCTCTTTGTCTACTAACGCCTCGTTTCTTCTTATTCTTCTTATTTGTTCGTATAGCTTCAAGGGTTTCTTTTGGCAAATCCATGGCATTTTCTTAATTATGGTGGCGAGTTCCAGAGGATTCACGTCTCAGCTTGAGTTGAAGCTCTCCACTCTCTTCATCTCCTATGGATTGGCGCCGAGTAAAAAGAAGAGAATGTGCTTTCCACGTGATCCGCTCACTATGTTGAGTCGAATCAGTTGCTGTTGCTCCGAACCCGTGGTTCCGGTTAGGAGAGGCAGTGGTTCAGGCAAGAACAATGAGAAGGTGGAGGATTGGCGATTCGACTCCAAGAAAAGCCCTCACAGGGTTCGAGTCCAGGCCTCTTCCGGAATGCCGTTCGCTTCAGCTCAGTATGTCGCGCTCATCTAACACTATTTTGTATCACATCTATCTTGGAATGTGTTTCGCGTATAGTATATTCTTCCAATTCGCGTATATTTTTACTCATATTGCTCGTTAAAGTGCATAATGGAGTTCTGAATTTCTTATTTATGTGTACTTTTTTAACTAAACAACAGGATGAGTGACATGCTGTTTTAGGTGTTCCATTTTGAGAATAGGATTTTGAATATTTTCTTTTCAGGCTCTGAAGCTAATCTCTTTGTTCTTTATCGTGACATCCTCAAAAGCTTGTTGCTTGTAGGATATCTTTTTTGTTGAATGAAGAAAATTAAAATGTTGTGCTCACTGCCAATTTACCATTGTTTTTACGTTATGATCGCTACAGATCTCGATTTCCTTCCAAACAGGAAAAGTTCTACTCTCGGTGTACCCCACGGAATTCTGGTCCTCAGTCTCGTGATACTCCACCAAAAAGAGGTAACAAACGATGCTCTTTAAACTGTGGAGAGCTTTTATTTTGAAATTCTCGCTGTGATTGTTTATATCTTTGGAATTTCTAATGGCATTTAAATGACAAGGTGGTTGTTCCTTTGTTTCTTCATTGTAGACACTGGTATTGCAAATGAGAAAGACTGGGGCATTAGTTTGTTAAATGAGAGTGTTAATGAGTCTGGCACAAATGAAGATGGCAGTACCTGGTATCAAGAAAGTGGGGAAGACCTTGGTGAAAATGGATACCGATGTAGATGGACTAGGATGGGTGGTAAATCCCACGATGGTTCCTCTGAATGGAAGGAAACGGTATAAAATCATTCTTTTAATATGACATTTTTATGTATGTTTTGTTGATTCTTAAAGTGGCAATGTAGAAGCAATTCCTATGATCTTTCATATATGGATGATCATGGGCTTATGATCTTTCAATCATTTTAAGTGAATTCTTTCTTGGGAGAAATTTCTTTCCGTTTCGCTGAAACTTGGAAAAGATTTCTACGAGGCCATCATTTACTATGATTTTTAAAGTACTCAAAGTTCTGCATGTTTAATGCAATTTGCTAATTGGCCAGCTTTTGGTGATTGTTATCATGCCTAGCATCTCTTTCTGTATTCAAAATGATCAATATATTAAGTGGCATTATTTTTAAGTATATATTTATTATTAGAATTTAAAAGAAATAACTATAATTAAGTTAGAATATTCTTTTGTGCTTTGCAACAAAGACAGATTGATCAGCCGACTTTTGTTTATAGATGAATTTTGTTTATTAAGGATGTGAGGCCATGTTAACTCATGAAAATTTCAAGGGTCTGTAGCTTAAGAGACCTAGGCGCTCAAATGGGGTTATTCACATTTAATGTTAGTTAATTAAGGAAGAAAATATGAACTTTAAAGACTTTGAGAGTTCTAAAATCTACTATCAAAAGTAATGATTTTTCTGATTCTGTTACTTAACATTGTTTTTATAACCATATTAAGTATCATCCCAGGTGGTTAATTGGATTTATTGATCTCCTTGACAGTGGTGGGAGAAAAGTGACTGGAGAGGATACAAAGAGCTAGGTACTTTTAGTTACCTTTTCCCTGCTTAATTCCATGAACTTAATTGTTGTAATATCGCATGGTTTGTTGTTGCTAAAATAAAGTTAAAATAATCTGAGCATGGATTTGCCGAACTTTTATTTTTATCTCATAGGCGTTGAGAAATCAGGTAGAAATGCTGAAGGAGACTCATGGTGGGAAACTTGGCAAGAGGTGCTTCATCAAGATGAATGGAGGTCACTATTTGCACGTTATTTACCTGATCAGGAAACACATAACTTTACATCCTTAAATTATCATATAGAGAAAAAAAAGGATATTTCCAGTTTACCATTCCCGCAATTTATCATCAATACAATCATTACTGGATTTCTGAAAATGCAGTAATTTAGCGAGGATAGAGAGGAGTGCTCAGAAGCAAGCTAAATCAGGCAGTGAAAATGCTGGTTGGCATGAGAAATGGTATGAAACCCATGGTATTAAATACCATTATTATAATGAATTCCTATTATCAATACTACATATGATAAACCTAATTTGGTAGGTGGGAGAAGTATGATGCTAAAGGCTGGACAGAAAAAGGGGCACATAAGTATGGTAGACTGAATGAACAGTCATGGTGGGAGAAGTGGGGAGAGCATTATGATGGAAGTGGATCTGTTCTCAAATGGTAATTTTTCAATTAGCCTTTATGCAGAATCACTCAGTGTACAAGTGGACTACTAGAGTTTTATTACTAGTAGTTCGAACTCGTGATCTTTTTTATATGAATTTACTATCCTAAGATGGTAATATGACTGAAACTGTATCATACCATGTCTTATCTGGAAAGATTGACATGTTAGGTTCTTGGAAATTTCTATGATAGTTTTCTGATTATCTTCATAAGAATACTTGAATTGATATTGAGATTATAATATTCTTCCCTTTAAATTCTCATATTTTTCAGGCAACCTCCATCCCACTTCAAGCGCTTTCCTATGGTTATATTAAAATTTCTGTTTTTATAATATTCAGGACAGATAAATGGGCTGAGACTGAATTGGGAACTAAATGGGGAGATAAGTGGGAAGAGAAGTTCTTTGCTGGTATTGGCTCGCGTCAAGGGGAAACATGGCATGTATCTCCGAGTGGAGAACGTATGTATAGTCATTTTATTCTCTCTGTGTGTGAATTCTGACGCTTTTACAATTTTCCAAAGTTTTTTGTTTTCTAGTTTAGGTTGTTCTTAATATCTCATAGGTTGGATAAGTAACCATATTGATTATCCTAAAGTAAAAACTATTCTATATATTTGTCAAAAGTTTGCATTTAGCATGACGACCATATCAGTAGGCGAAACCTGCAGAAGATCTCAAATCAGTTTATGCCGAAATGAATTGCTTAATTGCTGTTACAAGGAACTTTTTGGAACAAATTATTTTTCCAATGTAGCCTATGTTGATCTACAAATGAGAGATGAAATTCGTATATGGGTACATAACAAGAAAGCTTCTGTCTTAGTTGGAACTAAAGGCCAAGTAGTTGAATATTTTGTTCCTTTTCATAGAATTGACAATGATCAGTAGAATCCATCGACACTCTGAAGGCAGGCTTTAATGGTTGCTAATCTTATTCAGTACAATGGATTTATATTGTATGATTTTTTTTTTTCTTTTTGGTATATAGAAGTGATCTAAAGTTTATCCTAAAGTTCCTCTATAAAGTTCAAGCAATGTGTGGTATTTCATGTTTCTGTTTGTTGCTCATATTGATTCTTGTTGATAAGATATTCTTGATCTCTTAGCCTGGTCAAGAAAATGGGGTGAGGAGCATTTTGGAAACGGGTATGAAACAGGACTTCAAACTTTGCTTCTTCTTATGCTAGATTACATTGTGATTAAAATTAGACCCAGGCTTTTTTTATTTGATCATGTCGATCCACAGGAGAGACTAATTCGCTTTGTGATATAAACAGAAAAGTTCACAAATATGGAAAGAGCACAACTGGTGAAAGCTGGGATATTGTTGTTGATGAAGAGACATACTATGAGTAAGAGCTTGCGGCTTTTGGTTTAGTTCAACAGTTTGTAATTACTTTTATTTTTGTGTTAATATGAGAAAGAGTACATGTAATATATTATTGTAAAGATAGTTTGCTACAGAAATCTGATAAGCGTTCGCTTTTGTTGAAGGAGTGAACCTCACTATGGATGGGCAGATGTGGTGGGCGACTCAAGCCAGTTGCTATCCATACAACCTCGGGAGAGGCCGCCTGGTGTCTACCCTCCCCTTGATTTTGGGTCATCGCCTCCTCGTCCAGGTGATGACCAATCAGACAAACCTCCCACTTCAACATCATGAGGAGACTTTTTTTTAATCGATTAATTTATTTTTGTTTTAGGTGGTTCCTATCATTTAATCATATTGGTTTAAATTCCAAACATATGTTAGGAGACATTTTGGATTATTTCAGTGTGGTTGATTCATTTTTCGATTGGTGCTTCTGCTGTGGTAAATTTAGAAAATGCCCCCAGGGGATATTTGAAAGGTTTCCAATAAATCACGTTCTTAGATTAGTTAATCAAAGCCCTTCCCTTCACTAATGGTGTATTTGGTTGGGTAGAAAAATGGAGGGATGGAAAGAGTGGAATAATGTGTACTTGGTTGGGTAGAAAAGTGGAGGGATGGAAAGAGCGGAAAAGTGAAAAGAAAATAAAGTTTGGAGTATGGTTGGTTAGAAAGAAAAGTAAAAAAAAAAAAGAAAATAGGAGAGTTAATTATTTTTCATCTTAATGCATAAAAATTGATTATTTTAAATTGAAATGATGAAAGGGAAAATGAAATAGGTGTATGTTAGTTCAAAATTATGTATTTTTTAAATGTTTTATATTTTTTCCTTTTATTTTTCAATTCTATGGATGGAAATGTTTGTTTGTTTTTTTTTCATTTTTCCATCTTTTCTGCTAAGTACTTGAGGAAAAAAATTATACTTTCCATCCTCGGTGTTTTTTTTTTATTCACCTATTTTTTATCTTTCAATTTTCTTTTCACCTGACCTACACATCTACGATGGTCTATAATCATCCGCTCAGTCGTTAGTCTGTAAATTATGCCTATTCTCGGACATACGCCAAAGTTGTGTATATCATAAATGAAAACATTTCTCTGACCGTGTCATGCATAATCTACTTGTATCATTCAAAACAACCATGTCTTTTAATCTTTGGTGAACGGCAAATGGCAAGAAGAGATGAAAATGAAAAGTCTACAACAAGAACGAAGTGAAGATGCAAAGGTACTGAAAATTATTTTAAATTGAATTAAGTGAAAATTTTTGTATTAGTCTTTGTCAATCAAACTTAATTTATTTTAGGACAAGTCAATTGAATCAAACAAATTTATTTGAGTTAGAATAAATATTCCATTATATGCGAGCATAATAAAGCAAATCTTATTAAGTTTACATAATTATAAAACATTTAATAAAAATCTAAAAATCATGGAATTTGAAATTCCACTTAAAGATTTTTCACCTAATTACATCATTTTTCCTTAACGATTTGACATAAAAAATAATGAAAGAAATTCACAAAAGAAAAAAATATTTTTGTTTAGGCCATAGATTGAAAATTTATACCGGTTAGATGATTAATCTTAAGTTGAAACACAACATCCATGAGTCCTTTAATCATTGCAAAAAAATCAGCTTCATCAGAACACAAATGTCCTTCCAATCGTTGACTTGATCAAACCCTAGAGTTAAGGTGTAAAGTTAAACTATAATTAATTATTCGAATAACTCAATTTATTCGAGTTAAATAAAAAACCAAATAACTCAATATATTTAATTTTAAAAAATCTAATCGATTTTCAGATTCTGCTCACCTCTTATTTTTTCATATTAGTGGAATTCACATCAAGCACACGTTGTCCCTGTTTAAAAAGTGTGAAAAAAGAAGCACACCACTGGTCCATAACTTTCTGGATACATAAACAAAATCTTTCTTAGTTGTTACTCAAAATAAACTAACTAGTTTACAACAAAAACAAATAGAACAAAGTTCAGAAAATTGTATATATCTGTGTATGTCATATTCTTATATTACGAGAAACAAAATGAAACAGACAGTGAGTGTCAAGCAATCGGCTTTAACCTTGAAGGTGGTCTGGTCTGTTGGATTGAACATTTTAAAGCAGTCTAAAACTGAGGCTTTATCATCTCCATAGATCTGCAACACAACATGTAAGTTTCTAAATGTCAATGAGGTAACTTTGCTTTAAATTATTCAATGAAAACACTGTTTGCATTCAAATACCTCAAAGGTGAATGACATGGGTACTCTCAAAACATCATACATGTAATCTGTTGCTGTCCCATGAGCCAGATACCTGAAATCAGTAACATTCATATATATCACTACTCCTGCTCCAACTAGAAAGAGTTCCTGGTATTAAATGCCCATTCATGGAGTAATATATAAGTATATACTATATGCCTTAACATAACTAGGATGATGCTACCACAAATCATCATTGCTTCCAGTATGAGAATACAAACCCGACGGCACTTCCACCTGAACCGACCATGCAACGCTTGCTGCAATGAAGAACATTCAGTTCATCAAGCAACTCTCTCATTAGTTGTGATGCCAACCCATCCGGGGTGCTTTTTTTGTGGTCATATGGCATAAACAGTCCCTACAAAAATGAATTATAAAAAGAAAAAGGTCATACAGGCAGCATATCAGACCTATCCCTGAGAGCAAAAAGTACTAAAAGCATAAAACAAGATAATCCAAGATTCCACATCCAAAGATTTTGTCTTGTTCCAATTAGTTTTGTCATGTGGGAATGCATATTGCAAATAGAACAGCATCGCTTACGTCGGTCCCAGAGTGCACATTGACCCATATGTGAGGATTAAAGGATACGGCAAGTTCCCGCATGATTTGGGTTTCAGGCTCGCTAAAAGGAGCAGTTCCAGGATACTCTTCAGCTGGATCATAGTCCTACATGATTGAAGAAAATTTTTCAATGAAGAAAGGCCTCGCCATGTAAATGGATACAAAAGTTAAACTATATGAAATAGAGTTTGCATGAAGAAAATGCAAAGGCAAAATGAACCTTCTCCTTCTTTCCCCAATCTACATCCCAATTCCGGTTGAGATCAACTCCTCTCCCTGCCAAAAAAACCAATTTCTTAACCAAAGGATACTAGATATTTTTATATCACATCTAACTCTACCACCAGTCCCTTTACTTTTCAGACTTTTGAAATTTAGCCCCTCTGCTTTTAATATCAGGAGCTGATTTAAAAATTATTGTTAATATTACTGTTAACTGACTTCTGTAAATTAGAGCATTTGTTATTAATTTTCAAACCAGACAAGCAGATAGATTAAATTCTTGGAAATAAAAATATAGATATTAAATTTCTAAAGTCCGAAGACTATAGAGACTAAGGGCATATTTAAACCTTTATATTATTGTGATAAATTGCATTACCATTTCTCCTTTCACAAAGTTGTCCTGCATCAACAATCTTGCGGCCATTCAAATTCTCCATTGGCACTATCTAACATATTATTTGGAGATTAGCAGTCAAGTTAGTACAGCATATATTAAACAACAAAATCTTGATCATACTTCCTCCAATGTCAGATGGTACATTAGTTCATGCTGTGTGAAAACACAAAAGGCTAGAATGTTATGGCAAGTATATAAAATTTACCTTTATAACTACATTCTTGAGGACGTCATGCAAGGAATCAGGGTCCATTTTGGGTGGAAACTGTTCTTCGCCTAAGGCCGATAAGATCCGTAAAGCAAGTTCGGACGAAATAAGCTCCCGTGCGTGCTGGCCAAAACTCTGAAAGACAAGGAATTATCTGTCAAAAACATCATAAATGGCCAACCTGCTTACATATCAATCAGTCAGGCTAGAAACAAAGTTAACAAAAGAAGGTGATTGTTCTTCCCATATGTTCCAATCTTTAATACCCAAGGAGAAAAAACATAAATTGTTCTTCCCATAATATTTACCAAACATTATTATGACAAGTAACTAACTTACAAGAAGGATCCGGAGCTTGGACTTGTCATCACTCTGTTTCCAATTCTGGGAATAAGTAACAACTGTGATATCTGCCTTGTAGTGTTTGGTCCCAGCTTGAATGGTTTCTACCTGTTTATAGTACTGAGAATATTAAAGCAAATCCTCTATACGATAATTGTTTTCAAGTAAAATTGTTACTCCACCTACAGTGAGCTTGTCAGGGTGTTGATGGACCAAAGACTTAACCTCTTCAATCAAACCTTCACTGCACAATTGTGTAGGAGTGAATTAAAATAACAAATCCCTTAAAATCCCAATGTCCCAAGGTTCTTTTTGAACCAAAGATCTAAAATCCTACTAAAATATTAGATTTCTGTAGCATAAATTTGTATTAACATATTAGATTTTGAGTTCAAAACATTCATTTAACTACTGAAATATTAATGAAAATATAAAATTTAAGCAAAGCGAAGAACATTAAAAAAAAAAAAAAGCATACATAAAGCCAGTTCAACATGAGAATATCAATGTGGAAAATGATGTTCCTTAATGCATAGGGGAAGGTCTTCTCCCCTTTGATTCAAATATAATTCTTCTAATTTTATTTTGGTTCCTAAAATGCCTTGAGGTGTGAATTTGGTGATGCATTCATATTAAACCAAAGAAACAAAAGTACGTACCCGGAATGATAGAGATGGTGGTTGATGGGAGTCCAAGATTGTTGAGTGGTATTGGCATTAGCGTAAACGAAAGAGAAAATTGGGAAAGCAGCAAAAACGGAGAGGAAAATAATAAAGAAGAGATGAAATGAAGCAGCCATTGTACCACAGAATGAGATGAAAAACGCTGCTCCGAAGATAATCTAAATAGCCAAGAAAATTGTTCCATTATAGCAAAGACTTCCGGTGGTTGGCTGATGAGAATGAGAAATGTGTGGGTTTGTGAGTTTGGCTCCTGGATTTTCGATGTTCAACGGCCTTCTTCTTCTATTTCATATACAAGAACTAGATTACTTCCTGCTATGACGGGGCTTATTCTAAATCTTCTTTTCTTAATCAAGGAAACTACATTTATTATAATTAGATATTAACTATAAATACATCGTTTAGAGAACATTAATTGATTCCTAGTTTTTTTAAGTAAAAACAAAATAGGTTCAAAGGTTAAAATCAACCTTGGTAAAAATAAAAATAAAAATCAATTCAACTCTTCCAAATATACACTCCATTGAAATCTCTTAATAACCAAAAAAAAAAAAATATATATATATATATATATATATATATTTTAAATTGCAAAATTAATAAATAAATATTACATCTGAAATGAGCGTGGTTGATTCATTCTAGGTAATTAGTTCAAAGCAATAAAAATTTAGAAATCATCAAAATTATTAATAAGTATTTAAAAATTGGAAATATAAAAATATTAATAATTTATAAAAATTATAAAATTAATAATAATGCAGATCTAAACTAAACTTGGATAAATAGTTATCCAAATTTTGGACAATATTAAATCTAAAATAGTGCAAAACTATAAAAATTTTAGAAATTATAAAAAATATTAATAATTAGAAAAATTATAAATTCATTCCACTATTAAATATAGTAAAATTTTAATTATATTTTTATCTCAACATTATTTAAAAATAATTTTTATATTTTAAATTCTTCATATTAAAATTTTTATATTAATAATTTTTAATTTTTATATTTAAATTTTTAGGATTTTAAAATAATTATAATATTTTTTAATTTTTTATAATCATGCACTTATCTAAAATGAATTTGAACAAATAATTATCTAAATTTAAATGATTTAAATTATTATTTGTTCATGTTCATTTTAGATTTAATTTTTATTATATATATATTTTAAAAATATTGTTTTTAGACTAATATGATATGACACGCCAACATCCTTTCACGTTATATGTCACATTTTATTTTTTAGTGATTTTTGTCAATCATATCAGCATCATTAATGGTTAAACTGGTCAAACTATTTTTCTAAGAGCTTTTAAGGATAATTGTGTTTTTAAGTAAGGCCTTTTTAATCCTTACGTGTCATTTAAATTATTTATAGATTTTTGTTGAAATACTACATATACTGATTTTTATAGAGGAATAATCATTAGTGGGCAGGCCCTAGCGTCACGATCATGGGCTTGGGCTTTAACCAAGCAAACTGTGTGGCTTGAGCGGAGCTTTAGGTTTTAGTGTCACGATCACGGTTTCGAATTTTTTTTTGGTGAATTAAAATAATAAAGTAAAATTTAAATAATAAATACGATTAGTGTTATTTCAACCCAAATCACATTTGAAGTAGTGAACACTCTTAACCATCAAACCATCGTATCAATGTAACTCCCCTTAATGGCACCAACTAAATTCCATCAATGTTCATATTTAAACTTATCTACAAGATAGAGTTGTAAGGAAGGTTGAGCTCCCATTAATTGTACATTGAATTACAGCAACTCACCTTTACATTAACCTATAAGATAAAGTTTTAAGAAAATTTAAACTTTTTGCTCTCTTATGTTTAGAATATAAATTACTCGAGTGGTTATTAGATTACCAGACTTTAAGTAAATGGATCTTTTGAAATATTTCAAGCATTGCGATAACTCAAAGTAAACTCAAACTATTGATACGAACAATTTAAGTCAATAGTGAGAACCTTAACCTAATTTAGTATTGTTTTTAAGAAGTATTTTTGAAGTAAAAAATATTTATGAGATAAAAGCACTGCTAAATAAAATGCTTTGCAAAAACAGTTTTTTAACTAAAAACAGGAATAGAAAATTGTAACTTTTGCTCAAAAAAATATTTTTTGATTTAAAAACACTTTTGAGAAGCAATATTAAGTCACAAACGTTGATGCACGGGTCTTAACACTAGCATAGGTGTCTTTTTGGGCTGAATTGTCGTAGCTTGACTGTTGGGGTCTCAACCTTCATCTTGCCGGCCCATTTCCACTTTGGATGTTGGATTGGATGGTCACGGTGATGAATCCCCGCATTGGTCAAAACTCTAATTACCAGCAACACAATATACACTTGCAATTTACCATAGTTTTTACTGCATATCTTTTTCTTTCATTGCCAGAAACAAATGAAAGTGACTAATCGATATGGACAAGCTAATGCAGAAATGAGCTGCTGATCATCAAAGGACTGGGATCAAACATAGCCAATTGGAGGAGCTCCTCGTCACGTTCAAGTACTGCCATGTGTTGTTCATCCAAGGTCACCCATGCTTCTATGCCATCACCAGCTCCTATGTCCACCAGAATGATGAGATTCATGTACACTGCATTTTCCATCCCAAAACTGCTGACCCATACAGGTTTTCCCCATCCAAAATCAGCTTCGTAAAACCCCAACTTACACCAACTGGTGAACCCATAATGCTCCAGTCCTCCTTTGGAGACCTCGTCACCTATTTCTCTAAGAGCTTTAGAAACCAGAGATTTCCCTTGATCATTATCTCTTAGTTTCTTTATAAGGTCACCATCAACCCTTGATATTGCTTCCCTCAACCGCCCTACCAAGTCAGGCAAATCTGACAAATTCTCAGCCTTGCTACTTTTCGCTGATGCTACCCACAGGAGATTCCCCGTAGAGTTCTCCATGTTGTGCGCCATTCTTCTGCGTAGATTTACTAGGTGGGTCAATAAAGAAGGTCTACGGCTATGGCAACCATTTTTTTCTTTGGAGGCGGCCATGGTGCACTTCCATAAGAAAGCTGAAACAGTCTCAACTTGAGTAGGGCATCGGACGCCTGAGATGGTAGCTTGGGTCTTGAGAGCGGCTATTGATGAAGCACCGAATACGATTCTCCTAGTAACACTCTTGCCTTTCTTGAACAAAGAACCCCACATCATCAGTGATGAATCCCTAAGCCACAAATCATCGGTGGCGGGGAACAAAGACAGAGAAATGAAGTTGGGATATATAGCTTCCTTACAGCCACGAGCTGTAGCAGTCCACGCTTTGAGAAAGGTGCTTAGGGCGGCGCCGTCGAGAATCTTATGTGAAATGCATATGCCAATGGCCATACCGCCACAGCGGAACATGTTCACTTGAATATTGGTCACACAAGTTCCTGCAACCGGTTCCTTCGAATCGAAGTCGCGGGGAAGGAATTTAGGCAATAAGAGGAGGTCGGGTCGATTAAGAAACTCGTGGAGATGACAGTTCACTCTAGCTTCAGCGAAATAAGCTCCTTGGTCGTCGCACGTGATGGACAAATCATCTTTCATCCTTCCTGCAAGAGGGTAAAAGCGTGTTAAGGTGTCGGATAAAGATTTCTTCAGCAGCTCGAATCTGTTGGGATCCATCTCGAGATGGCTAGTGGAGTCATGATCCATAGGGTAAAACAGGATGATAGGAGCATATGGAGCTGGAATAAGCTGGTCCAAAAGCGAAAGTTTGAAGATTTTAAGGTGTGGAGGTGTTGGAGAAGATGGTTTTACGAGTTGCGTAGAAATGATTTCCACTTCCATTTTCAGTACTTTTGGCTTAACTAAATCCACTTTGTTTTGAGCAAGGACTATTAGCTTCAACCTATATATATATGCAAAGGTGAAGCTGAAATGTATAGAGTGAGACCATCACCAAGCACTCATTTACAAAGATTCCTCTGCTGTCGTTTACTGTAATTATAGAGCAGAGGCGAATCCTTTTAACATTAGATGCTGCTCCTTCTAAGATTGTATGACATATGGCAGAAGTCGGATTGTTCAAATAAAGAGGCTAAAGCTACCTCCAAATTGATACTCTTGTTGGGTGCATCCCTCCTTAATTGGGAATTAAGGAGGTATATCACATGCTTGGGGATGAATCATCCACGTCCATGAATGTTGTTAACTCAATTTATATTTTTCAAGTTCATCCATTTATAGTGAATTTGTGTAAAAGCTATGAATGATGTCCTTTGGGGATCTCAATGCTCTACTATAAATATGATGCTTTGAAAAGGTTTTTGGTAGGGAGAGTGAGAGAGAACAAGAAGTATCAAACTCTCAATCTCAAGTGAGTTCATCAAGAGAGAAATATAGAGAGAAAATCACCATGGTGTGAAAATTGTAAACCATCTTAATTGAATGAAATATTAAATGTAATCCTATTCATATAATAGTAAGAGGCAAGTTTGTACTGGATTAAAATCTCGTAGTCTTTCTCATTTAGATTTATTTGGTTTATTGATAATATCGAAAACGTTAAAATATGCTACTACTCCCTGTACTTATTCAAAATTTGAGTTTTAGTCATTGTGATTTAAAATTTTAAAATGTAATCTCTTTATTTTTTAATTTAAAATTCTAATCCAACCATTATTATTATTTATAATTTCTGGCAAAATTTATCAGTTTACCTATCCAATATTTAATTTATTCATAGATATTGATATGTAGATGATATCAAGGTTGCTGCTGACGCGACAGACCCTGACACTAGTGCAAACTGTTGATTAATTAAACATACCACCAAGCTTTTATTTTCGGGACTTACTAGTTGTTTTATGGAGGATTTGCCGTCCGAATCTCAAAGAACTTGTGCAATATTCATGCAACATGTCGCATCTCCAGGCCAGGGGATATCAAATGCATTTTTAAAAGAATATATTTCCTCATAGGAATTAATTATTTTGTGCTTCCTCCACCATATTTCCTGTTATCATCTCCCAAATTTTTTATCTTCAAAAGAAATAAAACGATCATTATCATGTGATATAATTTTCACCGCACGCGATCCTTACTAGCTATCCAATCCAAATAGCGCATTTGGAAAATGCATATGAAGGTGTTAATCTAGTCACGTCACTCGCCACAACATTGCTTGGAATTCCTCTTTTTTTTTTTTAGTACGTGGGCTCCTTCCATGGAAAAAAATACGCCCCAAATTATTTCTACACGTGCATTCCTTATCTAGACGTCGCATTTTGTCGAAGTGAAAGGCTTCTTTTGAGCCATTCATTTTTTTTCTCTCCTTATCTACCTACGCTAATTGCTGCAAAAGTCATTGTGTTTGCATTTTAGTCAAAGTGGATTGCTTCTTGTGGCCTACTTTTCTTATTTTGAATCCTTGTACATGGAAATAAAAAATAAAAAAAAATGCCCCCAATTATTTCTATGTAGGCTACTTGTTTGAAATTCCCTTATTTAAGCTGCTGCGTTTGGTCAATATTGGATTGGGATGAAAACAGTCTAGTACGGATCGATTTTGAAAAATATATTTACCAACGATTCTGATTTTTCAGAATATAAAAATAATTACCGTGTGGTTTGTCTGTTAGTTAATTTAAAGTTTCGCCGACTAATTTTTTTATTTTAAAAAATAATTAAAGCCATTTATAAATTAAGTAAGTCGATTTGTTTGAGATAATTATTAATTTTTAACTTATAAATCGTAAATTGAACCAAGATGAATAATTTAAATACGAATAAATTACCTTAGTAATCCTTTAAGTATTAATAAACTTTTTAATCACTTAGTTATAAAAATTTACAAAATTATAAAAAGAAAAAAGACGAGAGAGAAGAGAAGAATTCAATGACTGTCAGGAATCCACGATTCCAACCAAATATAATAGACCCTCTACAGCAATTTGTTTCATTAATAGGTTCTTATCCGCTAAACGACACCGTTCTCATTTATTACAAAAAAATCTACTCACATGGTATCTTATCCAACCATCACACATACCCTTCTTTAAATCAATATAATAATAAATTTAATTTTTAACATTTATATATTTTTATCAATTTATTTTTAATTTTAAAAATTTTAATTTTCAATATTTATATATAGTGTATTTTAATATTTTCCGCACTTTATTTCTGTATGACATTAGGTTAATTTTAAAAGAACAAGAACATATAAAAATTATTATATTATATTTTCGGGTGCTTCTATTTTTAATATATTTTCTCTATTAAATTTAACTAATAAATTTATTTTTTTAGTTTTTAAATAAAAAAACAAAAATAAAAAGAAAAATCAAATTACATGCGTCTAAATTTGAGAGTTAAATTTTAGAATCAATACTAAATTAATAAAATACATAAAAATTAAGGATTAAAAATGTTAATATGTCAATTTTAAAAACTATCAAATCTTATTTTTATTTACCAATTAGTTATTAGGAAAAAATAATTAAATAATTATTTTATAGTTTTTTATAATTAAATGAGAAAAAAATTACCACTAGTTGATTCATCACCACCCTGTGTTGTTTGTACTTCAAATAATAACGGAAAATTAAAACTGAAACTCAACCCAGATTATGATTAAAATCGATTAGCCGTAGTGATTGTGAGCCATTTCTCTTATCTTGCATCCCTTCTAGTCTCGATGTGGGCTATTGGGCCTTTCAATTTTAATTAGTGGCTTAGTTTTCAAGTAAGGCCTTTTATGGTAAGTTTCCATCCACTGTCTATCACCATCTCTTACCAAACCTACCATTTAAATCTGAATTTATTGTAACGGTCAAAATCAAAGGATATAACCGTTCGAAACGCTCCCTCATCATTTCCAATTTCAAATTTTAAACCTCACTTCACTGCCTCTCAAAAAAACAGCCGACATACTGAATCAAAAAAGTATTAAAAGTAACAACACCCAAGAAAAATTAACCAAAGCCAACGCCACAAAAAGTTGAAATAGTCTCGACGATTCAAACATACCTTCTGCACTCTCAATCTTTCTCGATAAACTGTCTTCGTTAATACTCTGTTTGAAACTCTGCAGTTTCTCTGTAAGAGGGGAAAATAAGACAACATGTCTAAGATGAGATACGATCGTAAGCCTCCGCTTGCGAAATCGCCTATCCGCGTACGACCCCGTCGCGTCCTCCGTTCCAACTCTACCTCCCTGCAAACCCCGCCAGGTTTCTACGGTTATAACTCGTCATTCATTTCGTTTTCGTTTTTTTTTTTTTTGGTTTGGTTTTTTAATTGGGGGTAAATGTTTGTTTGTAAAGGTTCTTTGACGAAATCTCAGAAGCCGGTTCGTGCTTGGACAGGCGAAGAATCTGTGATCCGACCCGAATATCGGTCTATTTCTTGCCAGTTACAGGCTTTAGCTAGGATGGTTAAATGTGAAGTTGGGAATGGGGAAACGGAAAACGCTGGTTTTGGTGAGACCAGTGTCGGCGCCAAATCGACTAGTCTGTTTGAGAGAGGCAGGTTCTACGAGGAGTACTCGGCGAGGAGAAACGAGAGGCTTAAGAGAAGGAAAGGCGAAACCGGGACGGAGTCAAAGAGTGGGCACCATCATGGACTTGGTGTAACCATTGAATCATCAAAGAAAAGAGAGTCAAAGAAGCGGGAAAGCTTGAGGAAATCGGTGTCTGCTGCTTATTCCGTGGAGAGGAATGATAGTCAGACTCCCAGGTATCTGCTCCGAAGCATGAGCAAGGCTAATGAGAATAAGTGTAAGAAGCCTCCCATTGCTGTCAATAATTACAACTCGTCTATGTCTGTGATAGGCACTGCAAGCAAAACTACGACTAGACGAGATGGTAGAAGGATCTGAAAATTGAAAACTGGATTTCTATTAGTCTTTTTTTATTTTTTCCTATTATGCTTTGGATTTAGTAGGTAAATGTTTTTGTTTGATGAATATGAATAGGAGATGCTCAAATATTTGTTTTTATATTTTCTTGTTGAAGCAAAGAAAAGGATTTGCTGAATATGAATATGCTGTCCCTCTTCATTCATCAACAGTTAATGAGTATGATATTTGATCCACAAGCTGTAAAAATGGTTTGCTGCAGAGTTTTCACTCCTTCAAACATCTGCTAATGGGCCCATCTCATGTAGCTTTGAGTTTCTCTGTAACCAAAAGTAATTGAGGGCTAGTTTAGAAATTTTTTTTTTAAAGAGCTTTTGAAAAATGCGGTAAAAAAATATTTTTGAGAAGTATTTTTGTTTAAGATTTAAGTGTTTAGTATTGCTGTTAAAAAATATTTTTGAAAAATAAAATGTTCATTTTAGACATGACATTATAAAATAACAAATATGTATTTTGAATAATGTTTAAATTAATTTTTTTTGAAATAATGTTTAAATTAGTTAATATTATGATATTTTAGCAAAAATATAAAAATAATTTATTATAATTTATTAGTAATATTTTAATATATGAAATATTAATTTTAAATATTTCTAAATAATTAATAATCATTTATAAAATTTAATTATAATATATATATATATATATATTCTAAATATTTAAATATAATCATTAAATATTTGTAATTAACTAACACGGTTGTATTATTTTAAAAAATGTTTTTGGATTAAATTTGAATATATAATCCATATTAAATATTAACATAACATAAAAAAACATAAACTTAACAAATTAAAATATTACATGCATTTGGATTAAATTTTACAATATAAATCAATATAACAAATACATATAATTGAAAGAGAACTTTGATTTATTTGCTGGGATTATATTTGTTTTACATGAAGGATAAAGAAAAAAAAGAGAAATTTGAAAGAAAAAATTAGGGAACAGAATAAATATCACCTTTGAAAAAAAAAAAAAAAGGATCAAAAATTAATTTTATAGCCAAAAGGACTTTTGGCCTCAAAAAAGTTGTAAATTTTAGTTTTTGGAACGGTAAAAAAATACGATAGGAAAATAGAAAAAAGCATTGCACTGTAAATTGTTCAGTATTGCTTTAACTCAAAAAATATTTTTGGATGAAAAGTGCTTTTTGAAAGCACAACTAAACACACCCTACCTAAAGCTTGTAGACAGTAGGAAATCGAATAAAATATAAAAGCCAATAACAAATATATGCTGATTTATTGATATTTAAATGACTTGCAGGGGATCAAACAGAGGACGGGTCCAGAACCAAAATGTGAATCATAAGAGCAAATCAGCCAACTAGCTGTATAATTTGATGAGGCAGGACACAACATTTGAAGGTTGATGTTTGTTGGTACCATTTGCCAAACTTCAAACTTTTCTGACCTATCCTTTTCCTCTAAATTTATAATAATTTTCAAATTCATTTCTAAACTTCTGAATGAATTTTTATTTATATAAATACAATATCAATTGTGTTAACAAAACAAAAAGAAAAGACAAGGATTGTTTTTTTTAAAACATTAACCAAAAAGACAATAATACACACTATTTATAATTTAATTTATATATATTAAATATGCTTTCAAATTATTAGTTAAATTAAGGTATTTGTAATTGTGACAAAAAAAAAATATTTTCACGGTAAGTAGAAAAAAAAAAAATTTCAAAATACTTTTTTTTTTTTGCGAGTTTTTTTACATTTATGGATGTCGAACTTGGTATAAGGTTCTAACTATTGAAAGGGATATGGAAAGAGAATTTCGACTGACAAGTTTGACTTAAAATCTCGACTCCCATGACTATTGAGTTTGGTTTTAATATTTTGATTGTTTTTAAGTCCATTTTAATAATAGCCAAAATATTAGAGTAAAAAAACTATACTTTGGGAAGTATTTTTTTTTAGGGGTAATCTATATCCTGTGTCATTAAACTATTAATAAGTATACGTTTTAGTTATTTGATTTAAAAGAGCTACAAAATGATGATGGAAGTATTCAAAAATTTTCATTTAATTCATTAAACT
Source organism: Kokia cookei (assembly GCA_039519145.1). Taxonomy (NCBI): domain Eukaryota; kingdom Viridiplantae; phylum Streptophyta; class Magnoliopsida; order Malvales; family Malvaceae; genus Kokia; species Kokia cookei. The sequence goes on along the minus strand of CM076902.1, from coordinate 13,907,711 downwards.
ATTTGAAAATTTTTATACAAGTTACTGGACTGTTAAGCTTCTTTTAAAAGTTTGACTAGCGAGCTACGAACGACAATTTGATTACAGAAGAGAAGAAGAAGAGCTTTTGATTAGAATAAGTGCTGCGAATAGAGGTTATACAATAACAATTTTAACAACTCAGTGGCTTAAATTTATGGGATTTATAGGTGGTGTAGTGTTTGAGGGTAGTCAAGTGGGGTTTGCTCATGTTTAGATCAGACTTTGTTTTATATTAAAATTCGGTTGTATTTTGACAGGTTTATGGTCATACCAGACATGTTGAAGAATGCTCCTATGTTCAAACGTCTGGATGCTAAAATCAAGGTGTGTATCTACTTCCAGGTTATGTATTTTCTTACACTATGCACATGTTAGAAGATTTCTGACATATTTCATAATTTCTTGAAGGGTAAAAGCTCATCTCTTGGAGTTGGCAGAGGTAGAGCAGTTGCCATGAGAACCAAAGTAAGTTCACCTTTCCCGTAATTAAGATGAAACCCACATATTGGTTGCTGATCTATTTAGCAATCTTCTAACTTTTTTTGTTTCCTTTAACATGCTCAAACTGCTGGCCGAGGCACAACAGCTGGTAGAGGAGTTGTGCCATCTGTTCGAAGGTAACTTTGTCTTGTTAAGTGCATTGCAGTCGCTTCTGTCAGCAGCAGCTTTCATCATTGAGGCTACCTGAGAATTACCTTGACTTTAAAAACCAAATTTGTGCTCCATATATTTGAGGTCAAAGGGTTCTCTTTTATACGTTGATTCCTGAGAATTGCCATGAGTTCAGGAACTAAAATTGTACTCGTATTTGAGGTAGAAGGGTACTCTTTCATTATGTTGATAAAGAAGAAACTAGATTGAGGTGAAGTTATTTTGCCCGCATATGTAATCCGGATGACTGCTCATTTTCTGTATGAATGAATTGAAGTTATTATATATAATGGCTTTCATGTTCATGAGGCACGGGTATTTGATAAAGCATGCACATCTAATTTTGTGTTTATAGGATAGTGCAAAGATGAAAAATATAATCTGACCCAGCACCTGTAATGCCGTTATGACAAAGGAATACGAGTCTTTTTGCTGTCAACAGCTTTATATAATCATTTGAATTTAAGTAAAAGAATGGTAATCTCGGTAGTCTCAAATAAACAACACAAAGAACTATCTACCTCTGATTACTATGGTATCAAGTGTATCGGTGGATTCAGTGTAGAAGATGCACCTGCCTTGTGCAGAGATGGGCATTGGCTTTTATCATTACCATGCTCACGGGTGATGTATTGTATCTCGAGGGCGAATGACCCGCAACAACATACTTTTACATGGAATTGCCATGTTCCATATTTTCGATCGAGGGATTTTTCCAGTGGCAGGAATCGCACAAGGTAAATTCGGTTCTCAAAGTCAACTGCATAATTTTATTTGGTAGAACTGTACATGATGGTTGGTCAAAAAAAAAAAGGGCTTGAAAAGGAACTGCTATTCGAAAACGCCAGTATAGATGCACATATTAATTTCACATTCAACGGAAGTAACCATAGAGCTCCAGGAAGCAAATGCATAAGTTCCAGGGGTTTGAGGCATCCGTGGTCGGACCAGTGAGCAGAACCCTGAAGAATCTAAATGGAAGCAGAGCATTTGGTCCAGTTACAGGCCATGATGCAAACTGACCTGGCTTGCACATTGTTTGGTCATTCTCGTGTACTCTCAAATCTATCCAAGTCCTTTCATCCATAGAACCCTGGAACGTGGTGGGAGTTAAATTATAGTGCTTCCACTGTTAGAATTTACTTAATAGTACATATCTACTTTACCTGAAATTTCCAATTCCTTATGTATGCCCTGGAGCCGTCCTGTCTCAATGTGTAGTAGTTGCACATAAGCTGCATTAATCACATTTGGCATTTAGAAGATTGTTAACCGTTTTAATCAAAGTGACACTTCCACTTAAATTCTTTTAGTAGAGCCGAGCACGCTCAAATTAACCCGGTACATACTATGACTGTAAGAGATCAACAGACACCAGGAAATTGTTCACTCACAACTTAGTACAACTAAATGAACGATCTTTTAGTATGTCAGCTTAATAAGAGGAAGAATAGAGCAGAAACCTGATGATCTTTGCCAATGTCAACCATCCACCATGCACAGATATTTCCGTTTTCCATACGAGACCCAGCGAAACATGTTCCCTAATGCAGGACATACCATTTAGTTCGAGCAAAATAATGCATGCATTATGCTTTAGGCTTGTTCTAGAGACCTTTGAAAAGGTTTGGTTCATCATACCTGGTAAGTTCTTGATACCAAAACCTTGGGATCTGTGTGCCTTGAAGGAGGGCTGCTAGCTGTAATAGTAATTCTCTGAAGCATGGAACGTTAAAGAGGGGGTAAGGAACAGTAACTGCATTATGAAAGAAAAAATCAAAGAGGATTTATTCGAGTATTTCACCTTAGACAGAACAGGGTTAACCCAAGGATGTTCCCCATATGATGTCCCAGAAAAGTACAGAACTCCATTGCTATCCCCATCACATATATACTGTAGCTCCTTATAACTGGAACGTCTATGTTGAAATATTTCACTTCACGAAGTAGAAATCAATGTTGGTCAATTCATTACCCAGGAACACTACTCCTAAGCCATGCAGTATTGGCTCTTTGGAAATTCATTTCAAACAGAATGCAGATATATACCTAAAAGTCTTCTATAACAAGTCTAGCATCAAAAGGCAAGATTTTTAAATTAGCTCTTTCAGAAAGAACCAAAAGGCCATGACTGTAAGAACTGCCCTGATGGCCAAGTGAGAGGATAATGACAAGCAAAATAAATCCTAAGAGAGGAGATGATAGTGGACATAGTTTCTCTTCACTTTCTATGTGTTGAATTCTAAGTCATAATTTCCATTTTCTCACTAATGAAATTGACATTTTAGTTACGAATGTTAACCCCATATGAGCAAAATATCAAGATTTATAAGCACAAAACAAGACTTACTTCTGGTCATTTCCATGTGTTGCTGCTCCGCATTCTATATAATTAATGGCTTCCTTAACCTATTTCATTAACCAAGATACATTAGCCAAGGAGGAAACAAAAATACAGTATCAAAGCACATATCCAAAATGTTTCTTCGAAGAGGAACAGAAAACTTACAAGATCACCAAAAGCAGAAATCTGCATGCTTAGACTGGTATTTTCTAACTGCAATATCATTGAAAAAACAAAATAGCAGTTGATAGTCCGGCCATAGTCATATCATAGCACTCTTTGATAGATATCCTTGGATCCAGGGTTTTTTACCTTCTTTAGCAGGGGGTACGGCAATAAAGAGAACCGCACTGATGCAAGCAAGTCATTCACCAGTTGAAGCCTGTCCTTGAGCACACTTTCTAAAGTTGAATTTGTAATTAGCTCATTCACAACTTCCCATCCACACAATTTCTCTGATTTCATGTACCACAACAAAATTGCATCGAGAACCCTTTCTTCAGATATTACCGTTAGATCCGGGTGCTGCAAGGAGTCCATAAATTATAACAATAAGGAAACCTATAAAGCCCCAAGTCTAGCAATGTAGTAACCAAAAGAACCTTGACAGAGAAATAGAAATAATTTTAGCATATTTCTTTAAGTTTCTCATCTCTATCCATATAACTATGCACTGACTAGCCACTTAAATTGAAGCATCATAAAGCCATCACTACACAGCTTCTCAGTCTCCATTTTGGAAATTACGTTCTATGGGTAGAGCATGTCAGCCTCATCCTAAGATAGCCAACATCTCATACAAGTTTTGACAAGTGAAGACCCACCTGAATAATATTCCTAAAAGTTGCCTCGTCTAAAGAGATGAAATCAAGGCTTGCAGTAGTACAGTAGTCAAAGTGCATTGCAAACTTCCTTTCACAAGTTTCCTTGATAAGTGTACATGATGGGATTGAGGAAACTGCTTGGAGGATCGGACAGACAGAGTCCTGCAACAAAGTTCAACAGTTAGCTTCACAAGCAACAACCCTATTGTCAACATCTGTAGGACAACTAATTATATAAGCCCTATTGTCTGCTTCCTCGTCCATTAAACTTGTGCAAAATAGAAAAAGTTGTTGTATGACCATCTTCCACTAGAACTCCGTCCCTGCATGTAATATTTACATGAAAGGTATCAATATTTTTATAATTCATTGCTTATAAAAGGGGTCTCATCTTTCGTTTTCAGAACTCCGAAACCGCAACTCATTTCTCCGTTCTTTTAATTCTATTCAAGCAAACAAACATGTGACATTGGCAAGAAAGCATATCTGCATGGAAATAACAAAATGATAAAATCAAATTATTCCATAACCTATAGATCAATAAACTACCTCTGAGAGGCATTCTAAAAGCATTTTGCAGCATTCCTGATGAAGAAGAGAGATTCCAAATTTGTCAGATAACAGAAGGAGCTGGAGTAACAAGGTACCAAACTCCTCATTATCCTCAATCCTGAGTTCCCCGCAGTACATGAATTCAAGCATAGCCTTCAATGCTGCTGGAGACACATCCCTTAAACAAACCTCAGGTGAGTTGCTCTCACACATTCCATTCGTGAACATCTGTAGGGCAATTAATTATATTAGTCAAAAACTGTTGACACAACCAAACTGACAACCAAAAAAAAAAGTTGAAATGAAGAGGAAACATGATGAGCACAATGACCTCTTCCTTTTAGAAATAAATGTGAAGGTTAACCACTCATTTTGTGATGAATCAAAAGTTTTGCCTATTTCAGTTCCTTCTCCAAAGGCAGCTACACTAGTGAGCAAATCTTAATGTAGAAAGTTGGAATAAAACCTATATCAAACTGGAAGCTATTTGAGCTCACCGTATTATATTTGATAGCCATGGCGAAGAGAGAAAGCCAAACAAGAAAATAATTTCTTTATCCCAAAACTGTCAACTTAAATATTATGGTGAAAAGCAATACCTTAGCAAGCTATAAAAACATATCCTAACACAACAGCAGCTAAGTTCAATAATATATACAACTGCAAAAGACCTTACAGTATTATTTCATAAGAGGTATGAGGACCTCACCTTTGTAAATGGGACACTATATAACCCGAGAATGACTTTATGAGCCCGAGCAATGGGACCTTGACCCTCAATGTAAATGCTAATGTCACTGTACTCGCCTGTTGAAAGCAATTGTTGGAATCTCTGCATGTTTATTGGGAGCCCACAGCAGAAATTTCCTCCAAAGTGGCTATGAGAACTAGCATATGATAACTCCATAGTCTCACCTGAGTCCGACAACTTTTTGTTTGCTTTAAACCGCTCCATTGCTTCCTCACATTGCTTCACTAGTGGCATCACTTCGAACCGTAAAGCCAAACCCCACAACGAACTAAGTTGTGCCTCTGAAATCTTTGTCAAACAGACAGCAAGAAATAAGAAAAACTCTAAAAAGCCAAAAACATTGAAGCCTGTAGGCTTTAGGGGAAACATTAGTAATTACCTGTGTTTGGCCTGCATACACATACTGAAGAAGCGCATGAAGAGTTGGATATGCTACCTGCTGTAGCTGAATAACATCTTCATGTGATGAGCTCAGACCAAAGTTCCCTGATGCTTGCAATATAACCTTATGAGCAGGGACAGGCCTTGCCTCCTCACCAACAATGAACAACATATCAGATAACTCCCAACTCTCAAGAAAATTTTCAAGCCCCCATTTGTCATAGCCCGTTTGTTCATCTTCCAATTCCTCATCAACGTCTCCATTGTATTCGCTGTTAACTTGCTTCCACAGCGACAAATGATTTTGAGTCAAGGGCAGTACGTTAACATTCCTATAGCCAACATGTTTATCCCAGCTACTAAGGCCAACATACCGAACACTGCAATTTGGATTTGTATCTAGCCACTCAAACACAAGATTCTGAAAAGGGTATCTTCCTTTACCAATACTAATCAACCCATCGTAGATACTGATCCAATAACTCTGAAATGCAGAAGAACAGCATAGACCAATACCTACCACATCAACAACAGTTTTCCCATCCACTTCAATTTTCAACCTACTGTTCCTATGGCTACCAATGATTACAGTATAATGAGGACTGTTATCCCTCTTATAATGATAGTGTTGACTTCCAACATTCTCCCTAAACACCACAGTAACATCATTGTGAGCAAAAGCATCGAATGCTACACATCCTCTGCCAGCTTCACGGAATTTCAGATCCTTTATCCAAGCACACTCAAAGGGAGCGACCGTCAGGAACCTTTTCTCTTTTGTTTCCATATTTTTTCTTTCTCCCTAAATGATAAAAAAAAAAACCCAAATACTTTCCACTTACTTAGAACTTCAGCTAGAAAATCAACCTTATTTATAGGAACCTGAGATAGCGAGGGGAGATATCAGACACCACCTTTCATTTATCTGATAAAAATACATATTAAAAAGAAAGAAAGAAAGAAGCAAGTTTAGATTAAATCTTACCTTGAAAATTAATCAATCTAAAAAGCACATTGGGATGCAAATCAAGACCAAGATCTCTCTAAAAACAGACGCTGATAGGTGATCAACTAAGGGGTTAAAACTAAAGCAAAGCAGTAAGGAGTCAAACATCGCTATCTGATAGGACGCTAGAAGGAACTGGAATCGCGCAACTTGAACAAAAATCTAAACCCATCCAGCTGCTTCACCCTCGCTATCAATCCTACGCAACATTCTTATCCAACCACAACACCAATACGCAATAAAAAAAATATCTCCAAAGGCAACCTTAAAATAAGCCCAAGAAAGTACACACAACAGACAAAATACAATACATGAGATGGGGCACCCATGCTTACCACGCAATCATCACTTATGACAACATTATTTTATATATCTACTTACATAACTGGAAATTTTCACGGAGGTAATTCTTTTTTCCCCCTCTGATTTTCAATTACCTGGCACTGGCAGAATACTCACGGGGCCATCAATGGAAGGAAGTACTTTGGATCCAGGAAAATGAATAGTCCATCATTTAAAGAGAACGTGTGTAGGGAATCACTTAATCAGGCAAACTTGATCTTTTGATAATAAAATATAATTTTCAAAATAGAAGTTCAAAAGATCTGAAAATGAAAAGAATGTTATGGCTAAAATTTGGTGATGATAGAATCGATGGTGAAACGTGGCAAAGAGTGCGTGGCGGCTATGGATGTTTATGTGACATTGACACGTAAAACAACCCAACCAGATTTTTTTTGCGCTTGTCCCTGTCTTTGTCTGATGATGATTGTGAAGTCAGATTACATTGGGATCGTTGCTTTTTTTTTGTTTTCTAAGTTTGTAATTTAATTTCTGGACACATTAGAACCATCGACTTTAGCAATCTCTTTTGTTAAAAAAAGAGGTCATTCTTTCCTTCTTTTTTAGTAGGATTATTATATTTTATAGTATTGACAGCACAAGGTTACAGTTTATTAGTAAGATTATTAACTTTATAACAAATCCGTTGTAGTCTAGGTGGTCAGGATACTCGGCTCTCACCCGAGAGACCCGGGTTCAAGTCCCGGCAACGGAATAATTTTTCCCAATGGTTTTCTCAGTCCTGTGAATGGCAAAGTCGAAATTTTCGGGCCCAAAATTTCTCATATGACCATCATATTACTGCGATGGCCGATGGCTTCGTGGTTGGGCCATTAGGGTTTCCGTTCGAATATACTGACACGATGCAACAATTTCGGTTAGGACCCATTTGGATGAGTAATATATTTATTTACTATTAATGTAAAAATAATAATGATATTGAGATTAAATTATATCTCATCATTTATTCAAATTCATTATTAATTATTTATATTATAAAAATTTGTTAAAATGATTAGTATGTTATTCAAATTAGTTTCTTTATTATTAAAAAGATTAATTTAATTATTATATTATTTGAAAATTTTAAATAAGTTTAAATTATAATAAATTTAATATTCATGATATTAGTTCCTCAATTATTAAATAAATTAATTTAGTTTTTATATTTTTTAAAAAAATCAAATAAGTTTTAATAAAGTTAATATTTATTATATAAAAAAACGTCTTAAAATTTATCTTTTTAAATGTAATTTAATTTCAAACAAAAAATTTCATTTACATACAATAAAAATTTTAAAAAATATATTATTTATTTTAAATAATAAAAAATATTTTTTAACAATAAATATTAATTTTATTTCAATTTGACATTATTTAATTATTTTCAATAGTATAATAATTGAATTAATTTATTTAATAATAAAGAAAATAATTTAATCAGATATTAAAAATAGAAGAATCTTTCAACTACATTCTCACATACAAGTCTTAACACAATGCTTGCGTTGCGTTTCGCATACTCTCTTTAAAAAAAAAGGAAATGGTATGGCAAAGGAGAGAAAAATAGTAACAATATTGAAAATTGAAAAATATAAAACAAAAGGCATGCTCGAAATTAGGGGCGAGTATTTAATCATGTAGAGTTGAATCGAGTTAAAAATTTTTGAGTTAGTTGAGTTAACGAATCTTATTTTTACAATTGAACATAATTTGAAATTTTTTCGAATTGAATCGAACGGAGTCAAAAAATTTCAAGTTAAGTCAAGTTAACGAATCTTATTATTTATATTCAATATTGCATTACATAGACTGATTATTTAACTAATAGACTAAATATAATATTATTTAATTAAATAAACAATATAATGGTTTTGTCATTTCATTTATTGGATAAACATTTATCAAAATTTTGCTTTTTCTTATTCGAAAATTCAGATAACTCGAATTGCGTAATTTATATTCGAGTTAAATCGAAAAATTTAATTTTTTTATTTGAGTTGATCCGAATAACTTAATTAACTCAAATAATTCAAATTATTTAATTCAAAATTTTAATTTTTTTATTGAGTTTTTCGATTCGAATCGAATCGAATTTTGCACATCTCCACTCAAAATCACACATATTACATTGTTGGATAATGAATTTAGAATAATAAAAATTTTGAATTAAGTTGGAAATTTAAAAATAAACCTGGATAAACTTAGATCAAATTATTACATCTTTGGATCACTGAAAAAATATATTAAATCTTTGGTTCAAGAGTAGACTTATTTATGGTCGAGTTATCTATTCAAGTTTGAAGGTCCGTTCGAAATTTGAGAGGGTTTGAATACAAATATTAAGCTCAAAAAATGAATTTGGGTAAAAAATTAAGCCGTTCAAAATATGAACTGGGTTTGAGTCTTGAATTTGATCCTGCTTCGTTTTTAAGTTTATAATACTTTATATTATATTATTTTATACATACATATATATATATTATAATTTAGAATACATTAAAAAATAAACTTATACAAAATATATAATATGACTCAAATGTAAACATTAAAATAATATTAAAATAACTATATAAATAATTTCAATAAATAAAAAATTATAAATCTATTAAATATTAAAATAATATAATATAAATATTTTTAAAACAAATTAAAAATAATATGAAAGGACTTAAAATAAACTTGAATTAATTTTTTTAAATATAATCAAATTTAAACAAATTTTAAATTTATATTTCAAATTAAATCAAATTTAGATAAATATAAAATATATTCATTTTATGTTTAGATCCAACTCAAATCTAATTCAATCCAATTTATAAACACCTCTGATCAAGAGAGAATGACGTGGATAAAGCTCACCCTCCCCGTAAAAACTCGAAAAAGAAAAATCTGCTACTCTTTCTATTAGTTAAGCTAAACAGAGGGCACATGTTTTAAGGACTTTATTCCATACGCATCATCATAGAAGTGGTCCGTCTCACTCCTCACATAAATGGTTACTTATTTCCTCTCCCAAAAATCCAAAACTATGTTTTGGTTAATATAAGGATTAAGGGTTTTTTACTCAAATATTACAAAAAAAAATTATTAATGATCAAAATGATACACCCAAATTATTATTTACTAAAATGTTATGTTTAGTTAAGTAGAGGGACTTTAAGTGGCCGCATTAAGGGATATTTTTAACTCGTGTTTTTTTAAATTTTTTTATTATTTTTATATATTTAAAAATAAAAAAAATATTATTTTATTAGTGGAGAGACTTAAAATAGCTGCACTCAGGATTTTTTTTTCAGAAAAATACGAGAAAAATATACAAAAAAATACCTGACACCCAATAGAGGAACACGAAGTGACGGCACCAATGGAGGGTTTTTAAGTGGCGGCATTAAGGGGTGTTTTGCCACTTGGCAGCACCCCATTGTGCCCCATGTGTATCATTTTTATTTTGTATCATTTTGGTAAATAATGGTGTGTGGATACTATTTTGGTTTATAAATATATATTTTGTACAATTTTAGTAAATAACACATTTTGGTATTTAATTATTATTTTTGTATTATATTGGTAAACTTATGTATTGAACTAATTGATAATTTTTTTCAAGTTGCAGAATAACTTCATTAATTAACTCAGAACATCCTCACATAGTGAAATCGGTGAATACGGATACACACCAAGCCAATATGAATGTAAAAAAATTATTATTCGTTCATTATGTCATTAACGATATTATTATTTGTTTACAAAATTAATTTTGGTTATATTAACTATTTTTGTAAATTAACAGGAAGAGCTCGCGTATCGTTCATTGAGGGGTCGTGCACAGGGCCTTAAATTTCCCCCTCATGAACGTCTGTTTTCGTACTTGCGGGATGCCGGATTTGTATTAGCGGCATTAATCCAAAAATTTGAGTTAAGATATGATTTAATCAGTGCATTAGTGGAGCGTTGGCGCCCGAAGACCGACACATTTCATCTGCCTTGTGGGGAGTGCACTGTGACATTGGAGGATGTTGCGGTCCAACTAGGGCTACCAATCAATGGTGTACCAGTCATCGGTATTAGTTCGTTTCAAGAGCCGGCAACGATGTGCATCCAGTTACTAGGTCGCTCACCTAGTAATAACAATGACTTCACGTCGTTGTTATTTACATGGTTGAAGAGCAATTTTCAGCACTTACCCGAACACGCAACTGAAATGGAGGTTTCTTGGGCCGTTCGAGCCTATATTTTGCTAATGATAGGGGGCATACTCATGTCGGACGCAAATAATAATAAGATCCACTTGATGTATTTGCCCTTACTAAGAGATTTGCGAAAGATTCATGAATATAGTTGGGGATCTGCAGTGCTTGCCATGCTATATCGAGAACTTTGTCGCACCACAAACCCTTCTTCCCGGGATATAGGTGGATGCCTAGTGCTATTGCAATCTTGGGCATTATATCGGATGTCATTCTTGGCATCCGTTAGGCACCAAACATATGTTTTTCCACTCGTTAACAGGTGATTACCATATACCTTAAATTTTAATTATTTGACATATTTTATTAATTATATTATTCTAACAAGTTATTTTTTGTTTTCTTAGATGGAAAACAAAACCGGGGATCGGGAGGCAGTACACAGTTCCCATGTATCGTTTGATGCTAGCGCAATATGCCGGGGAAGGGGTATGTTATTCATTAACATGTTAAATTATATTACTTGACTCGTGTTAATATGGTTGCATGTTACTAAATTATATTACTTTACTCTTATTAATATCTTGACATGTTATTAATTGTGCAGTTCATCTGGATCCCATATATACAGCCAGAAATTACCGCTGTTATTCCCGCTTCGACATTCCTCCACTCAGACCAATGGTGCATTAACGCACCGATAATCAATTTTCAAACAGTGGAGTGGTATGCCGGGGATCGAGTACTCTAGTAGTTTGGTTGTAAATAGCCTATCCCGCAGCCGCCATTCCAATTAGGGTCTATCCATGGGATGTATAAGAAGGGGAAAGCAAATTGTGATTGGGGGAGTATGCATGAACAATATGTTTATGTGTGGAACAACAGAATGATGCGAGTACCTCCGATAGAGTACACTCCGGATTTACAGCCATCGGTGCAGTACATGCAATGGTTCATTGAGGTTGCCGAAACTATATTTACTTGGAGCTTCATCGACGATAATTCCCCCATACATGTCTTGACAAGATCGCCCCTATCATGTAGCTCCTGTCCCAGAGCCACAGTCAGTGCCAGAGCAACAAGAAGAGGAGGATGAAGAGGCATTAGATGATGATGATTCTTATCGTCCTGATTTTACGGGATCATCACATATGCATAGCTCATCAAGCCAAGGACATCAGCCTCAGTTTGATGAACCACCGCAATACTCAAGCCAAGGATATCAGCCTCAATTTGATGAGCCACCGCAATACTCAAGGGAAGGATATCATGCTGAGTTTGACGAGCCATCGTGATACTCTATTCCTCCCGGGCAATACTCTACTCCTCCGGGGCAAATGGACCCTAATGATGACGATGAACTTGACGAGCAACCTCGACGTAGATGTCGATCACCACGAAGATATACCCCGAGAACCACACCATCTAATCATGGATACTAGGGTTGTATCTAATAGTGTTTAAATTTGACTGTTGATGAATTATAATGATGAATTTTGTAACATCCACGTTTTTGAACCGGATTTGGAATAGTAATAGAGTAGAGTTGAGAATTAGACTATATAGCTAAAATAAGAAAATAGTTAGAAAATTAAGGATTAATTAGTAAGTGTGAGAAAGGAAGAAGGACTAAATAGTGATTTATCCAAATTGAATTATGAGTCATTATGGGAATTAGATTGATTGAGGGGCAAAAGAGTAATTTGATGGAAGATATTTTTGGAGGCAATGTTTTGGGTCAAAGTGTAAAGTTGGAAGGCCCAAGGACTAAAAGTGCAATTTTGCCATTATTAAAGAAAAATATTTTTATAAAGAGAAATTGATAGAAAAGTCTAGAAAAATGAAGAAAAGAAATGATGAAAAGGCTATAAAAGCCATCAGCCATGGTGCTTCACGTTGGCCACCATTTTTCCACCATTTCAACTTTTGCTTTTCTTACAAATTAGTCCTTTTTCACCAAATACAAATCAATTAAGCTAGTTTCTTCCAAATTTCTTCAAGATTAGTGAATAAAATTGATAGAGAAGTGTAGTAGCTATCCAATTGTTAAAAGAAATGCATTCATACTTGTCTTGGAGGAGAAAAAAAATGAGAATTAGTGTTGACTACAAGTGATTAAGGTAAGAAAGCTAAACTCCTCTTTAAATACACGTTAGTTTTGGTTTAGAAACATAGATTATGATATGTTAGAATGATTTTAATGTGAATATATGTGTTTTGTATGGAATTGAAGAGAAAGAAAAGAAGGAGAATGACTCAATTGAAGAGAAAGGAAAAGAGAAGATCAAAGAGGGAAAGGAAGTTTTCTACTAGAGTAGTAAGTACTACAAGATTTTAAATTGAAAATTTATTCTCTTTAAAGTATATGATTAATTGTGATAAAAATGAGTAAAATGATATGTTTAGTTATAAATATGGTGATTAGGTGTGATTAAATGAAATTTAGTGCAAAGGAAATATGAGAAGGGAAAAATTCACTTCAAAACAGTTTGGACAGAAACAGGGGACTAACTTCGAAAATTCACCAAAAATCGTATATAATGATTTAAGGGTCGAATTATATATGTAATTAAATCTTATTGAGTGTAGTTTCATATGGAAGAAACAGTGAAAGAAAAGGAACTTCATATTTCGAAATATACTAGTTTTAGTGTAATAAGGTCAGAGTAGATTCGAGTTCCCCTGTTCTGACTTTGAAAAATTATAGAAAAATGTAGAAAAATTATTAGAGACTGAAATTTATATGGCTGAATCTTTAATGAGTCTATTTTCAATAGAAACAGATGGAAACATCATTTGATCTTTTTACTAAAAGATAGATAATTTTTAGTGAAGAAAGGTCGACACTGTCAGGCAGCAGCGAAGGGGTAAATTGAAAGAATTTACTGTCCAAATTGGCTAAAGTAAAAATTCTGGAAATTTTTTGGTAAGAAGATGATTGAGTCTAGTTTCAGAAACATAAAGAGGTTTATAATTTCGAATTCTTTAGCCCAAGATATAAATAATTTAGTGACTGTGACGCAAGTAGACAACTTTGAAAATTAATGTGAAAATAAGAGTAAAGAGGTATATGATGATACATATGATACACAAGGATAACGAAGTGTATCGAACCTCCTGCAATCGCAGTGTCTGTTTTGGAGATCAACCCCGTATGACCTAGGTGGGATACCAGGTCGACGCCCAATGGTCTCAGTAACTTGAAATCGTTGAAACTGTAGTGAATATATTTAAACGTTCATCGTCCTTGCACTCTGACGGTTTGCATCCATTACATTCTTGATAGCTTCAACAAAACGTGACCGGCGTTCATCTGATCGATTTGTTGCATCCCCATTACTGACATTAAGGTAGCTAGCCTATAGAACGTAACGGAGAACACGGATGAAATCGGAAGATGTCGTATTCTCTTGAACACGTCGTTAATCGATTCTGCCAAGTTGGTCGTCATTTGACCATATCGATACCTCTCATCAAAACTTTGAGACCATTGCCATGACTCCATAGTACCCAACCACTCGCATAAAGGCTTGTTCGTTTGACCTTCCATGTCACGCTCAAGTCTGGTCATTCTTTGCCAGAATCGGTGTGGTTCTAGCTCGTACGCTGTAGGAATATTAAGAAAACATAAGTTACAGTCTAAAATTAAAACCTTAAAAATATAATTTGGAACTTAAATTTTTACCCATTTTCACAAGTTGTCTCCGCCAGTTTGCATTATTATATTCTCGTTGGAAGTTAGCCGCAATGTGTCGGCTGCAGTAAACCGATTTTCATGGTACACCAGTACGCCTAATGGCCGCAATAATACCCTTCCTTCTATCAGAGATGATGCATATATTATCGTGATGAATCACATGCTTCCGCAGGTTTCTCAAGAAGAATTCCCAAGATTCCATGTCTTATTTGTCTACAATAGCAAATGCTATTGGGAGCACGTTTTGATTCCCGTCTTGAGCCACCGCAATTAGTAGGATCTATGTATATTTCCCGTATAGCCACGTTCCATTTACCTGGACAAATGGCTTGTAGTGGGGAAATGCTCAAACGCAGGGATCAAACGTCCAAAATATATATTGAAAAATTCTTTTTCCCGGTTGTATGTTGTTATCTGAGCCATAATAAGGTCGTGTCACCAACTCAATCGCAATCCCCGGCACGTACTGTCGCATTGCGACTATCCATCATTGCAACTCATTGTATGATGCATCCCAATCACCGAACAATTGTTCCATTGCCATCTGTTTCGCAATCTATGCTTTTCGATATGAAACACGATAATGGAATCGTGATTGCATGTCCACAATCAATGTAGAAACCTTGATGGTCGGGTCATCCTTAACCATTGGCATGATATATGTGTAGATGATTCTGGAATCAAGTTTCCAGTGCTCTTCTGACAAACGTGTTGAACTGCATGTGTGAGGCCCATCAATTTTTCTTATCTCCCACATCTGCGACTTCTGGATAAATGCAGCTCGCACCCTCCACTTGCAACCTTCCGTCGACTTTCAGCACTCCCCAATATACAATGTCGGTTTAGACACTGCGACTTTGTAGTCTATCGATACATTCATGCTATATCGGTTAATAGCAAATATACACTCTTCTTTGGATTCAAATTTTTGGCCCATAAACAACTCTTTACAATCTGTTGCTACGGCCAATCGGTGAGCAGATACTATTTTAGGGTATTTCGCGAACTCGACATGTGTCACATCGGGGTTTATAAGCGACATGTGTGCCCCAGGAGGATTATTGTGCATCACAATATGTGTTATTGGATTTCCGACTGGGTTTTTATCGTCATTCGCCCTTTCATCGTCAATATCATCTGAGACCTCATTCACATCCGGATCACTATCAATATCGACTTCATTATCAGAAGGAATATTACTATCATATCCACCATCTTGATCTGCATCATTCTCGGACGTAGCAGCATTAAGATCGATATCTAGCCCATGTACGATTGATTGACTTTCAATGTACGATACTGGAACCACCATACACGGAGTTGAATCTTCATTTTCTAATGGAGTTGGATCTTCATTTTGTACAGGTTCCACATTAACTAACTCAGCAAACAATTGAACCAGTGCATTTGGGTCACTTTGATTCGAACAATAAGGAGCGATCATTGTCTCCACATCTTCATCGTCTACAAGTTTCATCTCGGTGAATTTGATGGGATCTATCGAAACTGGAAACTTGTAGAAAAGTTTCGAGATCCTTCTCCCACAACGTCTAAAATTTTTTGCACTAATCCTTTCTTTCATATCATCAACCGAGATATTTCGACGAAATCTCATTACTATTTGTTCCCGACAATCAAATATACATCTAACCGATGTTCTCAAAATTACTCCATCAAAATAAATGCATACAAAAAATTGATTATCCATATTCAATAAATCTGTTAAAAATTAAATAAAATTTAATAAATAAAATACGATTTTAAAAAAATATCAAACTGAAATAAATTTAAGAATAAACACATTACCTTTCTTTCCTTCTTCTTTCTTTCCTCTCCTTCTTCCTTTCTTTCTTTCTTTTCTTTCTTCCTTTCCCGTTTATTTGCTCCCCCCTTTCCTATTTTATAACAAAAATTTTATTTTATTTAATTTTTATCACAAACCCTAAAAATTTCCAACCACTTAAATTAATTTTCACAAATAAAATAAAATAATCACACATACACGACACAATGGGGAGCTGCCAAGTGGCAAAACCCCCCTTAATGCCGCAACTTAAAAACCCTCTATTGGTACCGCCACTTTGTGTTCCTTCACTGGGTGTCAGGTATTTTTTTCTCGTATTTTTCTGAAAAAAACCCTGAGTGCTGTCACTTTAAATCCCTCTACTAATAAAATAATATTTTTTTATTTTTAAATATATAAAAATAATAAAAAAATAAAAAAAACACGTGTCAAAAATACTCATTAATACTGCCACTTAGAATCCCTCCACTTAACTAAATTTATCATTTTGATAAATAATAATTTAGGAGTACCATTTTCATCATTAATAATTTTTTTTTTGTAATATTTGAGGAAAAAACCCTAAGGATTAAGAAACCAAAACAAAGTTGTCATGTTACTTTATTTTTCTTACATTTTTCTATCATAAATAATTTCATGATATCAGCTCTGGGCCCAATCCATAGATATCGGGCGGGGATTTCAATTTCTCGTCTCTTTTGATTACTTCTTGTTTCAAGTATCTCAAGCTTATTCTACATTTGTTTTTTGAAAATTATTTTTTAAAATGGAGTTTTGTTTAATTCATGCTTGAATCACAAATAATAATTAATTAACTGAATTTATATATGATATAATTTATTGTGATGAGAAGTAAGGTAAAATATTAAATGAAATAATGATGTCATATTATTTGTATTTCTTTTTTAATAATTTAATGTCAAATAAATAATTTTATTCTGAATTTTAATATTTTTATTTTAAAAAAATCAAATTCAAATGAAAATATTAAAATTCATAATAAAATTATTGATGTGATTCATATTATTTATATTTTTTTAATAATTTAATGTCAGATAAATATTTTTATTTTAAAAAAATCAAATTCAAATGAAAATAATAAATTCAGAATAAAATTATTGATGTGATTTTAAAAAATAATATATATTCATTCAACGTAAAAAAAATCTGATTTACTGTGTTTTTAATTATAAACATATTGTTCAATTATAATTATGATTATAATTATAATTTATTTATAATTTTTTTAAAGACATTAAAAAAATTATTTTTATAATTATTATTAAAACATGAATTATAAAATTATAAAAATACTTTTTTAAATTATAATTAATATTATTACGATGATACATTTATTATTTCATACTCTTATATCATCTTTCAATAAAATAATTAAAAATGAGGGTGACAAAATTCAAAGTAAAAAATTACGAAGCAAATGAAATAATCACTATACAATTTTTTGATATAATGACCTTTTTGATCTTTTAATTTTACAAAAATTATCATTTTAACTCTTCTTTTAGTCATTGAATTTGATTTTTTTTGTCAAATCACTTAATAATGGACGAAAATATTAATATTTTTTTTAGTTTTATTGACATGACATATCCGTGAATTATCATGTAAATGACATCTTAAAAACTAAATAATTTTTTTACAATTTAAATACAAATAAATTAAAAAACAATTTTGAAATTGAAAATCACTAAAATTATTAAAAAAGTATAAAAATATTTTTTTAATATTTTAAAATTTAAAAAATAATTAAATACAAAAATATCATTCATATTGTAATTCACGTGTATCTTACTTAATAAAATTAATAAAACTTAATGTTTCTGTTCATTGCAAGATGATTTGATAAAAAATTAAAATTTAAATAAGATTTTTTTTTAATTTAGAGGGCTAAAAATTTATTATGCCTTATTAAAAAAAAAAACACCATATAATAATTTTTTTTTTTTTTTTTGGATATAGCCATATAATATATCACTTTACAGGAGAGTGGAAAACATTAAAACCACCGAACTTTTGTCCAAATAATAAATAATAAAACCACCGAACTAAATAAGTCGTACTCCGTCAAAACCACCACATTTCACTTCCTCCGTTTCCTTTACCGACTCTCTGCTCTCCCTTTGCTTATGGATCCCTACAAGGTATTCTTTTTCTTCTATTTCCAGTATTGTAAGTTTAATCGCTCGCTAGATTAAATTCGAGTCTCTATTTCCTTTTTCTGATGTATCAACTTCCTCATTGAATCAAATGGACTATGATGTATTCCTCCTTTCATCTTTGTTGATTTTTCTTTGTTTTCTTTTTCTTTTTTAAATTGGATTTTTTTACGAACTGTTGCCTGCTTCCTCATGGGTTCTTCAAGATTTGTTTCTTGAGTTATTAGGAATTCGACGAGGAATCATGAAATATATTTCACTTCCAAGCATAAAATATCAATCATTTCAACCAAGCTTCTTTCTGATGATATCTTTGTTGTTTGATGAATCAAGTTGTAATTTTCTTTTTGCACTTTTCATAATTGTTCCTTTTTCTCTGCAGTTTTATCTTTAGTTACTGCCTAATCATTCTTTTATTGGTATTCTGAATTGGATGATGCAGCACCGTCCTTCAAGTGCTTTCAATTCCCCATTCTGGACAACCAATTCTGGTGCTCCAATTTGGAACAACAACTCATCACTCACTGTTGGACCCAGAGGTCTATTTCCTTTTTTATTACTGTGAGAAATTCACGACATTGACTGTCAGATTATCAGTCATGACTTTTTTTGAGCGATCTTCCATAGCCAGCATCTGCATCCTCGATGTTATGGCGTGCTTATGTTATCATATCTGATCATATGGCTGATATAGTAGTTTCATGCAATGCATTACCTCAAATATTCTTCCATTTTCTGCATGTTGGGCGGGGGACTGAGGTTTGCAGCTAGCATTTTTGTCAATCAATTATAAAACTTGAAAGACAGTTGAAACTCTGTGGGAATAATTTTCTTTTGAATACATGGTGTTAACAATATGGATCCTACACTTCCTCTTTGACAGGTCCAATCCTCCTTGAGGACTATCATCTGGTGGATAAGCTTGCCAACTTTGACAGAGAGAGGATTCCAGAACGTGTTGTCCATGCTAGGGGAGCCAGTGCAAAGGGTTTCTTTGAGGTCACCCATGACATTTCTCAGCTTACATGTGCAGATTTTCTATGAGCCCCTGGAGTTCAGACCCCTGTTATTGTACGTTTCTCAACTGTCATCCATGAGCGTGGAAGCCCTGAAACCCTGAGGGATCCTCGTGGTTTTGCAGTGAAATTTTACACCCGAGAGGTAAGAGTTCACCTGCCACCTCCTTTCTGTCTCTAATCTAGTTAGCAATCTAAAGGGCACATTTAGTGCATTCTAATTTGTAAAGGAAAAAGAATTTTAGAGTGCTTGTAACTTTGGCTAAACCAGTTAAAAAGTTATAACATTCTTTGAGGATTTCTTATATATTTTATTTTATAATTGTCTTTGTTGGGTTTAAGGCATAGTTCTTGAATACAATCCTGAGTCTATAATGCATTACTTCGTTGAAATATGATTTATTTTCGAACTTGCGTGCCTCTTTTTATTCTAAATTCTTTTATGTAAACTCAGGGTAATTTCGATCTCGTTGGAAACAATTTCCCAGTCTTTTTTATTCGTGATGGAATGAAATTCCCTGATATGGTCCATGCTCTTAAGCCCAACCCCAAGTCTCACATCCAGGAGAATTGGAGGATCCTTGATTTCTTCTCACACCATCCTTAGAGCTTGCACATGTTCACTTTCCTGTTTGATGACTTGGGTGTTCCTCAAGATTATAGACACATGGAAGGTTCTGGTGTGAATACCTATACTCTGATCAACAAGGCTGGGAAAGCACACTATGTGAAATTCCACTGGAAGCCCACTTGTGGAGTCAAATGCTTGCTAGAAGAAGAGGCAATCAAGGTTGGAGGATCTAATCACGGCCATGCCACTCAGGATCTCTATGATTCAATTGCAGCTGGCAATTATCCTGAGTGGAAGCTTTTTATCCAGACAATAGATCCTGACCACGAACAAAGATTCGACTTTGACCCACTTGATGTGACCAAGACCTGGCCTGAGGACATCTTGCCCCTTCAGCCTGTTGGTCGCTTGGTTTTAAATAAGAACATTGACAACTTCTTTGCTGAAAATGAACAGCTTGCATTTTGCCCTGCTATTGTGGTTCCTGGAATTTACTATTCAGATGACAAGTTGCTCCAGACTCGTGTCTTCTCCTACTCTGATACCCAGAGGCACAGGCTTGGACCAAACTATCTGCAGCTCCCGGCTAATGCTCCTAAGTGTGCTCATCACAACAATCACCATGAAGGTTTTATGAATTTTATGCACAGGGATGAGGAGGTGCTTTACTCTTTTTCCATTAATTCTCTTAGCAAATAATGGATTCCATAATGTGCTAATGAGATGAATTAAATATATATGTTTGTTTACAAGAGCAGCACAGATCTTTAACTTGCATGCTGTAGTCGTGATGACCAGTGCTCTGATCAGATGCTATTATGCTGTTTTTCAGATAAATTACTTCCCTTCAAGGTATGATCCTGCCAGTCATGCTGAGAGGTTCCCTATCCCTCCTACTGGAAAGCGTGAGAAGGTCAGTTCCTCTTCAAAGTGGTGTTTGTGATTTCAGCTAATTTTAGCAACATTGTTCATTTTTATTCAGTTGCATGAGTTTATATGTATGTTTTTACACAATCCTATTCCACACAACCATTGACTTGACATTGTTAAATTTTGATGTAAAAGCTGCAAAAGCAGCATTGGAAGTAATTTTTACTTTCCCACCATGCAATGAGCAATAGCAAAACAGCACGTTTGTCTGGTTTCTAGGCATAGGGAAGACGGTAGGGGATAAATATTCTCTTTTTCTTTTTTCATTTCTGTTTGACTTTTCAAGCTTTGCTTCGTCTCTATAAACTTTTAGTATGCAACTTTAAAACATTATCTACAAATTGCTATATGTTTTGTTTCTGGAAGTAATGAACTTATCAAGTCTTTTGGTCACAGTGCATTATTGAGAAAGAGAACAACTTCAAACAGCCTGGAGAGAGATAACGGTCCTGGGCACCAGACAGGTTATAATTGGGTTCCCAACTATTCTAAATTAAAATAAATGGAATAAATAAAAATGCGAGTCTCAGAGTTTCTTTTTTGCTGCAACTAGGCAAGAGCGATTCATCAACCGCTGGGTTGATGCCTTGTCTGATCCACATGTCACTCATGAAATCCGCAGCATATGGATCGCATACTGGTCTCAGGTTGAATGGTTTTTCCTGTTAATACTAGTCAATTTATATCTCCATGTGAACTTTATAGGCCAAACCTTTGGACTTAGCTTACTGATAGTATTATCCGTGATGGGCATATGATACAGGCTGATAAATCGTTGGGTCAGAAGCTAGCATCTCGTTTAAATGTGAGGCCAAGCATTTGAAAGGACTATTGACCTGGATGCTTTGGAGTTCCTGAGGGTAAGGACTGAATGTAGAAACACCCATCTGGTTCTTTGGAAGCATAAACTTATTGATCCTTTTGTTCTTGTGCCATATTGTAATACCGAACAAGCTTATAATAATATTGTCTTTGTCGTGTCTTACTGCATGCCCCGACTAGAAATATGTTCTGAAAAGATTATAGCAATGGTAATGGTAATGGCAATGGCAAACCTTAGATTCCCCGCGGCACCTCTTATTGGCTTTGTTTATTATATGTTCAAAGGCATGTGCTTACTGTTTATCATTATCGGACCATCTCCAACATTCGGACTGCTGCGGTAACTAAACTAACCTAGAGAGAGAAAATAGACTTTAAGGGGTTGACAAAATAATCTAAACTTCTTGAATTTTGATTCAACCCAACTGTATGGTTTTTCTTTGAGTGCGGATTGCACGGGCAACCCTGTTTCATTTTGAAGCTAACAATTGATTCTCATCAATCTCTCCTTATCACTAAGAAGGGTAAATAATGTATTTTTTTTAATTTAATGATTATTAAACTACACACTTATAACGAGGAACATACAGCTGTCGCTTAAATATTTGTTAATTTGACTGCACTGCAAAACTATTAAACTTTTGAAATTGAATTCGGGCCATGTTTGAAACCCTAATAATTGACACTATGATATGGAACTCTTGTAGAAGTTTGGGGATTCTCAAGTGAAATTTGGGTGTAATGGAATATTGATATTAAAAACTAAGATACTCGATGTTGCAAGTCAATATGTGCATATTCCTTGTAGGGATGAGGGAGATAGTATTGTTGTTGTTCATGGAAGTCTGAATGCTGCCAAATGTAAACTATTTTTGGATCAAGTCTATAAGTTGGTTCCTTAGGCAGATGAACCCTGGTCCTTAGGTGGTGATTTTAATATAGTTAGGTGATTAGAAGAGCGCAGGGGGGTTCTCTCAACAAAAATGGAGTATGTTCTCGCCGTTTTAGGTTTATTGCTGCTTGGTAAAATCACCCGAACTTGGCTGAGTTTCATAAATCTATGGGGAAGGAAGATGGGGATATCGCTACCAATGTTGAACGTTTCACTTCAAGGTTTGGAACAAAAATGTTTCCTGCCATACGAGGAAACGGAAAAGATAGTAGTTGGTGAGGATTACTAGTGTCAAGATGGTGTTAGACGGTTCATTTGAATTTCCGTTTAAATTTAGATAAGTAGTTAGTAATTGACTTTGATGACGTCTTGTCTCACATGGAAAGGTTGTGGCACCAAATGTCAAGAAGGTAGTGGCTTAGTAGTGGGGATAAAATTATCTATTGAACAAGAATTAATGCCATAAAAGATTTGAAACTTAGTGATAGAAGAGTGGTTTAATGACCAAATTATATTAAATTATACTTGTTTTTATAGATTTAATAGGTGTGATCTCAATTGTTTGGATAATATCGTTCTGATAAAAAAATTAAGAAAAAGGTCGTTTTTTTATTTTTAAAACCAAGGTGGATGGTAATCTCGATGGGTGGCTAAATTCAACACTACTAATCCATTATCAAAAGTACTGATAGTCCAAAATAAATCAATCAATTTTTTTTTGTACGATCCTTTATAAGTTTATACCCGAAGTCATTGTAAACAATACTAAAGTTCAAAAACACAAAATTATCTACATAAAACAGGTCAATGATCAATATTTGACATGGATAATTTAAGAATTTCGATAGTATTTTAGTGCAATATTATCAAAATTAATGATCAATAACTAGAAGGTACATAAAATTAACATGTCTCTTGGATATGTCCAATAAAGGAACGAATGGATAGAGGAACAGAGAGCCATTGGAATCGCGATTGCAGTGTAAAGTGACTTAGCAAGTGATGTAGCATTCTTTCGATCCGTCTCGACCTCTGTCGAGTTCGATGACCCCTTAGGTATCAGTTTAAAACCATAAACATGCTGAGCCAAAATCCCTACTATAGGAGGAGCAAAAGATGCCAGTACAGACTCAAAAGATTGATCCAAAGCGTAGATGCTTGTTCGAGATTTCTCAGGTACGATCTCTGCAAATATCAGACTGTGCATATACCAAACAATTCTCATATGCAGTAGTTCAAACACAGTGAGGAAATATTAAGAATACATGCTTGTTAATTTGAATGCATTGCAAAGATAAAAAGCTCTTGAAACTGAAATCGAGCCAGATAGAGGCTCAACAATTGAACGTTTCATTAGTGGAATTAAGGTTTGGCACAAAAATGTTTTCGGTCAAAAGGTAGTCGTTGGTGAGAATTACTGATGTCAAATGACGTTAGAAAGTTCATTTGAATATCTTTTTTCCAATTATCCCTATAAACTTTTTGAATTACTTAATTGCCCCTATTAATTACAATGACTCCAAAAGGAGTTGGTTTTATATTATATATAAATTAGTAGACACCGCAGTGAAAGTAATGGCGTCCGATATTTTTTAAAACAACCTTAAAAATTTGATTAACATGTAAATTCATTATTAGTCATATATGATTAACTAAATTTTCACTTGACCATGATTGTGCAAACAGAGATAAAAAAATTCGATATCATCACAGGATAGGGCCTAAAACCATAATTAGACCTTGTAATTTTAAACAAAGAGGCCTCAGTGGCTACCCTGGTCACTTCGCTCTTCAGCGTCAGCGTGGATACCACACGCCCCACTTGCACTTGCACTTGCACTTGCAAATTCTTTTTAACTCTCACCGCAAATTCTTTGATCCAATAAAAAAATAACTTAACCGTGGTAGCAAGCTGGTTGTGGGAAAGGAATAAGGGAAAGGGAAAGCATCTCAACTCAAAAGGAAAAAGGACTTGAAAGTTGAAAGATCAAGTGGTAGACTAATGGTACACACGAAAGCAACCATTTTTGCCACTTGAACAGTTATGGTCCAACTTCTTATTTTAATAATATAACAACAACAATGCCCTCCATTCCATTATTAATTTAATCAAAGTGCAGCATCAGCAAAGCAAAGCGGATTAGCTGTTCCGTTTGTTCTTCTCCAAGGGTGGGCTTCTCATTGAGAATTTCAAGGCCCAAGGAAAAGGATTTGTTTATGCCTGGGGTGTGGGGACTGCTGCTGCCACTGACAGCCAATGCTTCAAAGGCCGAATCTTTGGAAGATAATACCTATGACTATGAGAGACAAGTACAACTCTAATCCTAGGGAGTTTTGAAGTTTGAGTTGATACACCCTGTTTCAAGCTTTTACCAGATCTTTTCTTTGTTGCTGAAGTTCTTCACCTGTTCCTGTTTTTCAGACAGTTTACTTTTGAGGCTGCTACTGTTTCAACTTCCAAGAGCGAATATATATATATATTTATATCTTGGAAAATAAACTTTGTTGTATAGTCAATGGTGATGTAATACTCGTTTGAGATTTGGCCATTTGGGGTGTATTGGTCAATGGTGAGTTGCTGCCGTCTTTTGTTCTTCTTTTGCTCGGTTTTAATTGTTAAAGATGTTTTGGGCTACATTAGTCCTTAAGCCAGATACAGTTGATTAATTGCTTCTGGTAAAACGAGAATCTTGAATGAAAAAGTGCTGAACCTTGAAGGAATCTGCTTATGTCAATAGTGGGTTCTTATATCTTCCTTCTTTTGTTTTCGTTTTGACTTTGCATCATGAAATACGGTGCTCCTAACTTTGGGATTTATCCACTCATTGATTCTTTTCTTACTTACTGCTGATTTGCACTTCTCTTTTTTGTTTTTCCTTCCCTTTTGACTGATATTGGGATTTATCCACTCATCTTTATATGATCTCATTGCCTTAAGCTTTTTGTCGATTAGCTTTGCTGTTTCCAGTTCTCTTTAGAATCTCAGCTTTCTTATGATCGGTCATATCTGTGTCAATATGGACAGATTATCTAGTGAAGACTGGAATTGATACTAGAAGTTATTGTTGTCAAGTTCGTAGTTGACATACAGATCATCCTCTAAAATTAAGTGTCATGGAAGATTCCATTTTGTCACCAGGAATGCAGTTGGATTACATGGATGAATTGTTGTTAGATGGATGTTGGTTGGAGGCAAGTCCAAGAGAGGGATCTGATTTCCTTGATCCTAATGCTTTCTTTGATCCCACATTTGTATTGCCTACTACGGACTCTAATGGTGGTGATTTGGGTGGTAGCCTCTTTCAAGGAGAGAATCAAATATCTTTCTTGCCTGGAAATCCACATATGAATGAAAATCATTCTCAAGGTGCTCATTTGAGCCATGACTTGGATGATGTCGATGGCATGAGTAGCAATCTACATGGTGATTGTATAACCGATGCTTCTGAGCTGAGTAGAAGATGGCGGATTGGACCCAGAACTAACCCAGGTCCTTCAACCTCTGTAATGCAGAGGTTTATTGGGGCACTTAATCATATAAAAGATTCTGCAAAAGAAACAGATGTCCTTGTACAACTATGGCTACCTGTAAATAAAGGAGGTAGGCTTATTTTGACTACCAGTGAGCAACCCTTTTCACTTGACCCCAACAGCCAAAGGCTTGCAAGTTATAGGAACATTTCTGTCAAATATCAGTTTCCAGCAGAAGAAGATTCCAAGGACATGGCAGGACTGCCTGGTCGTGTTTTCTTGACTAAGGTCCCGGAGTGGACTCCTGATGTCCGATTCTTTAGAAGTGATGAATACCATAGAGTTGATCATGCTCAACAACACGGTGTCCGTGGAACCTTTGCTCTTCCTGTATTTGAACAAGGTAATAGAACTTGCTTGGGTGTTATCGAAGTTGTGATGACAACCGAGAAAATCAAGATAAAGCCAGAGATGGAGAGCGTTTGCAAAGCATTAGAGGTAATTTCTTTTACCTGTTTGATCAATCTTTTTTAATCTGCTTGTTCAAACTTGATGAACTTTTAGTGCTTTTCCCCTTATGTTTCTCCCTATAGATTTGCTCTTTATTACCTCTTTGGTTATTACATATGATAGGAGTAATTGTAAATATTGTTGACGCTGTTGCATGCCACACTTTTAGTTGCATCCCATTTTGAACTAAAAATGAACACTTGAATTTGTTTCTCTTCTTTTTTGTTCCCATGATTTTTCATTTATACTATGTCTTGAGCTGTTGTGATTAACTTTGTGCTTATTGTTGCATTTTGGAGCATTCAGTTCAAGTCCTGATAATGCCCTTTCATCCTGTTTTTCTTTGTAAGCAGGCTGTCAATCTTAGGAGTTTTACAGCTTCCAGCACTCGAAACATACAGGTAAATTCTTGCTGTTATGGAATAAATTTAATTGTTAACTTCGTAACTTGTTCTTGCATTTAATTGTTAATCTCACTTTTTATCAGGCATGCAATAGTTCCTACCAAGCTGCCCTACCTGAGATCAAAGAAGTTCTAAAACGTGCTTGTGAGACGCACAGATTACCTCTGGTTCAGACTTGGGTTCCTTGTTTGCAGCTAGGTAAAGAGGGTTGCCCGCATTCCACTGAGAACTACTTTCATTGTGTGTCTACCGTGGATGATGCTTGCTATATAGCTGAGCCCAATATCCGGGGATTTCATGAGGTTTGCTCTGAGCATCACTTGTTAAAAGGTCAAGGTGTTGCTGGAAGAGCATTCATGACTAACCAACCATGCTTCTCAACTGACATAACTTCCTTTAAGAAGACTGAATATCCTCTTGCACACCATGCAAAGATGTTTAAATTGCACGCCGCTGTCGCGATACGTTTCCGATGCGTTCACACCAGTAAAGCAGACTTTGTCTTGGAGTTCTTTTTACCTGCGGATTGCCGAGATCCTGAAGGACAAAAGGAGATGCTTAATTCATTATCCATCATTTTACAGCAAGTATGCTGTAGCTTTCGAGTTGTAACAAATGAGGAGCTAGAGGAAGATAGAGATATGGCAGTTAGTGAAGTTATAGCCTCTTTAGATGGCATACCTAGTAGAAAAGAGTTATCAGAAGAGCAGTGCACTTATCGTTCAGAAAAGTATTCAAGAGAATATTCATCTTGGACTGCCAGTCTCACTGAGGATAATCAGAGCAGTAACACTAGCACTGCCATGAAAGTCAGAAAAGAAAAAACAAGGGCGACGTGGGATGTAAAATTACCCAAGGTGAAGCAGCACAAAAAACAGATTAGCCTAAGAGGAAGTGTTGAAGGTGGAGATTCTGCTATTAATGAGATTAGCTTTTCGAGTGTGACTAAGAGAAAAACAGGACAGAAGAGACGTAGTAAGGCAGAAAAAACAATCACATTGCAAGTTCTCCGCCAATATTTTTCTGAAAGCCTAAAAGATGCAGCAAAAAGCCTTGGTGGTAAGTGTCCATGGATATTTTGATTGTAGTGTAACCTTGGTAGATAAATGGCCTAATATTATTTCTGCATAAAAGAAGCTGCTGATGAAAAATGGAGACAGGAAAAAGGTTAAAAGCTGTATGTGATCTAGTATGGCATGGTATACTAATGAAGATAAAATGTATATGTTGCATGTTATTTCTCTATAATTTGATGTTCATTTCCTGTTTTCTGTCAATAATTTTCAGTGTGCCCCACAACCTTGAAAAGAACCTGTAGGCAACATGGAATAAAACGCTGGCCATCTCGAAAACTCCAGAAAGTTGGAAACTCCTTAGAGAAACTCCAACACGTCATTGATTCGGTAAAAGGTGTGTCTGGTGCTTTTCATATTAGCTCCTTTTACCCAAACTTCCCAGAGCTGGCCTTGCGAAGATCATCAGGAAAGATTACATTCTCAGCCTCAGTCATGGGACAGAAAGATAAGCCAAAGCAAACAACCATACAGCCTGAGGGTGGTAATTTTGTGTCCCAAGCTGCTACTTCAAATTCACCCTCCTCCTCTTGTAGTCAGAGTTCCAGTTCAAGTCATAGCTGTTCCTCTGGAACGCATCAACCTTCAAAGTTTGACATATCTGGTAATGGATGTCCTATAATAGGAGAGAAATCTGGGAATGGTCAGCTGAAAAGGGTCACAAATGACACAGAGTTGCCCACCTTAAGCTAAGAAGGACTAAAGCTCATCTCAAGATCACAGAGCCCTGCATCTGTTAAGGAACAGCTTATCTCTGACAGTATTCAACCCGTAATTACAGAGAATAATAGTCAAATTGCTCAGGATTTGGATGCTCAAACTCAAAAGGTAAAGGTCACGTACGGAGATGAGAAGATATGTTTCCGCATGCAAAGTAAATGGCGGCTTGGCGGCTTAAAGATTTATTGCTTGAAATTACAAGAAGATTCAATATAGATGATATAAGTGGATTTGATATTAAGTACTTAGATGATGATTCTGAGTGGGTGTTATTAACATGTGATGCTGATTTGGAGGAGTGTATTGATGTATGTAGATGGTGTGAGGGAAACACTATTAGACTACTATTGCAAGCTTCTCATCATCATTTGGACCGGTCTTCAGGTAGCACTTGTCCTTCTTGATCTAAAGTACCTCCTGTATGATTCGGATTTGGTTCTAATCGAGAAAAGCAATGTTTTCGAGAGCAAAAATCTTAATGCTGGATGCAGTGCTGAAGGAAACACTCGTTTCCGGCTTTCTTCACGTAGCACTTGCAGAAGAAGTACAATAAAGGAAATGCTTGTGACAGGATTCGGAGAAGTGAAGTTGATGACCATGTTCTGCATGGCCGAAGAAGTACAATAAAGGAAACACTCGTTCCCGGCTTTCTTCACATAGCATTTGCAAAAATATTTTCTACAAATTCTCTGCTTTGTACAAGTGCATTTAAAAGGCTGCCGATTAAATAAGATTAGTACAATGTTCCCTGGTTCGACTGGTATCTCAATGGCTAAAGTCCAATGTAAGTGCTGATCTAGAATTAACATAACTGCATATATGCTCTCAACATATGTGTGTGTATATATATATTACTCTCATTTACAAAAAAATTTAAGAAAAAGAATATGTGAAAGCCTCTGCAGAAAAAGAATCTCGGTAGAGAGAAAATTAATGCATTCAATGTATTCCCAACATAGATGACCATTAAAATTAAAAATACTTGGAGGGCTCACCGCTGAGAACTCTAATTAAAATGGCTTAAATTGCATAATTTTATTTAAATCAATCTGTTGAAATAATTACAAATACGAATAAATGAACATTTATGACATTAAATCCCAACACAATTTGCATGGAAGGGAAAATATTTTTCAATTAGACATAAATTTGGTAATGATTTTCCTTTTCCAATAAAGTGGTTGCCTCCTTCGTTGGAATGGTGTAAGCAAAGTCCTTAATAGCACATACTATAATTGTGGTGCAATATAATCTCTTACATAAGGGTAGTCCGCTAAAAATTGAAGGCTTAATCACATTGCATAATGTATGTGGGAATTGTTTGGAGAAGAAGAGTCCAAATGACTTCCGAGGAACTCAATGGACCTTCCATTGAAGAATGTAGTAAGTAAATTCCACTAAATCTTAACATTCGTATACAGGCGTAGACCTAATACAACAATTAGCACAAACAAGCCACATCATATGGAAATAGTGTTTGCTAATTATTAGAGCTGCAATGCTAAATATGGGCGCTGGGATGAACCAATTGGCACACTAGAACTAGGTGAACTCGGCGCCAGAAATCTCACATTAAGATCAGGGGCAAATGGAAGGAAATTCGGTTCATTATAGGAACTCCGCTGAAGCCCGACATTAGTTGCTGCCGCATGTGACACCATTTCAGGCTCCACAGCCATTGCATTTCCAGAATGTAAAACGATTGAACTATCCTCCAACTTGGCTTCTTTTGGAAGAAAATCACTAGCACCCAAAACCATGACATGCGTTGGAGTTGGCACCGGAGTCTTTTCAGACAAGGAATTTACACACTGTGTTATCAACTCCGTTTGAGAGGAATAACCAAACCCAAACCCACCAATAGAACCATTGATACCTGAGTGCAGTACGAGACTTTGCTGAAACTGATGAGAAGGTTCCGAAATCAATTCATTTTGGGAAGTTAGGCCTCTGACAGCTTCCATTTCTTCTCTACCTTGCAAAGGAAATCTACTTGCAGCAATGGAGTTTGAACCAGAAGTAGCTGTAGACAAAAATCTGCCAGGAGGGTTATCAGATAGAGAATTCGAAGATCTCTGCTTATCAGAAAAGGAACATTGTGGCTGCTCAACTGTCCTGTTTTCTCCAACCCATCCAGGACCAAACTTGACTCCACTAGGCAAAACACTTTCAATTTTTCTTGTAGCAATTTTCCGAACAACTGGTCCAAGAATTGCAGAGAAACGTGCCAAGCTTGTAGCATAACCATTTTCTGCACTTAAACCAACCTAATAGACAATGAAAGGGGAAAAAAGGGTTACCATTTTCTGCAGTCAAACCAACCTGATACAATAGACCAAAATAAAATCATGGGAGATAAAAAGAATTAGTCAATATAAGGGATCGAGCATTCTGCTCTGCCGCTGATCTGCACAGTTTTGTATTGTTCCCTCATAAACACTAGTTGTCAGAATATTCAAACACCCTTTCAGCTAGATATATAAACATATCAAATTACCAGCAGAAGCCTACGTCCACCACAACTTTTGTATGCAATTTATTAATAAACAAAAAGTTTAGAACTCCTTATCTGCACTCAATGAGTCTAAGGTCAATCACACATTCCAGCTATACAGCTTATACAATAATCTTCTAACTAATGCATTAATAACTGTTATTGCCATTATACAAACATAAAACACACCGGAATTAGTTGCTTCAATTCTCCATCCAAGGTGGAAAAGGTACATTGCTCATGTCCAGAAGTCGATGAGTGGTTGTAGGTGTCACGCCTGTTCTCATCTACTGCAAAATGTTTCATCCCGTACTTCATCACAGCCCTCACAACAGAAGCTACAAAATGACAGAAAAATAAATCAATATGATAATTGAAAATATGTAGTTAACATTTCACATAAAAAAGGTTAAAGACTCAAGGATATTTATATAAAGTCAGATAAATACCAAACCTGGAAATTCATTCTCCCATTCAGACGAACAAATGACATGATTTTCTTTGCTAGGAGAACCCCAGGAGGACCTGGTGAATGTATCAGCAGGCCGTAGCTTGTGGGAACTAGGTCCTTTCCTCAAACTGTAATTGCTTGAAAGGCTGGAAGTATCCCGTCCAGCAGCTAGAGTTGCATCAGAGTACTCAGAACCAACACGGTCAATAGATGATGCTGAAACTAACGACTTTTTGAGGCTCTTTCCAGGTGACCTTCCTGTCCTCACAACTTTCAGTTGTGATTCACCTTCATCACTATCTTGCCTCAAATCCTCAAAGTCCTTTTTGGCCAGCTCTTGCATTGATCGTGCCTACCCAACCAATCCAGATGTTTAAAATAACAGAAACCAGAGTATAATAACAAAGGACTTAATACAATTGAGACCTAGACAAACCTGTCGAAAGTAAATTGTATCTGGTGCATTATACTGCATGGCATTCGAGCATATTAGAAAAACATCTCTCTGCACAAATAGAACTTACAAATTTCAGTTTCAGTCCTAGAAACATCAAGAAAATAGCCAGAAAAGCATATGCAGGAAACTAAATCGCCTAAAACAAAGTTTTGATACAACATGTATGTAAAGACTATCCTCACTGGACGAGTCCAGAGCATTCATACTGACTTGAAAATCATTTCATTAAGATTTTCATCTTCTCAGTTAACCTCAAAAAGCAACTCACAGCAGATATAGTTGTCTGCTAGGGAAGAGTACGCTGTATGATCCCAAGCTAAACAAAACAAGTTCTGCAATCAAATTCCGCAAATCATGGGCAAATCATTGGCAGTACCAATTAAATTCAATATCGTATAAACATTAAAAACAAAGGCAAGTAGAATAATTAATTATCCCCTCAAACCAAATTAAAGAATCTTTCAGACATAAGAGACCAAAATGCTATCCCAAACAACTGCACTCAAAATGAACAACTAAAACATCATAGCCAACAACATTACTATAATAATCTCAAAAGGCATAGCATGCCTCCAGTATTCAACAGGGACTTGCTTGATTGACAACACAAACTTGACTCAGCATATACATTTTCTACAAAAACACACAAATCAACAAGAGAAATCCAGAGAACATCATAAAAAACTTAACCAACATTGATGGCAATGCAGTCAAACAACTTACTCGGTCTTCCCTCGCCACCATGTCCGAGGGTAAACAGATAGATGAACATTGTATCCACATTAGCAAAGAGAATGCTTGCAAAACAAACCTCAAATTGTTCCAAGGTTGTATAAGCTCCCTCATCAAGTTTTTTCCTGACTGTTGAAAAGTCCATTGGGTGTGCAATAATGTCATGGTAATCTGGAAGCTGTATAAAGACCAATCCAACATTATATCAGGAACCGGGATTTCACTTTTCAGTAAGCTAGATTTATGCAAGAATGAAAAAAAAAATGCACCTCTTCAGGATCTACTGGTTCAGAGAATACCCCATAAGTGTCTTTCCTGGAAGTAGATTAAGTAAAAACGATCAAACTCCATCAAACGGAAGAAAGGATAAGGAAAAAAATCAAATGAACCAAAAATAACAAATACTTTTGAAGCCTGTCAAGAATGAATACCAACAACATTTTGTCTGGCAAAGGCGTCAAGGGGGTGGGGCCAGACTCCACCGGTGACCCTGTCCACATATATATGAAATAAAATTAATAAAGTTAACAAAACCCAACATTTCTTTTTTCTAAGAATCCCAGAAACGCCTTTTTTTCATGAAAATCGAGATAAATTTATACCATGAAGAGTGTCCGTCACTTTCGTTAACTTTTCTCCCTGTAAATAAGATAAACTCTCGCGTCAATACATATACTTATTTAACTCCCAAATTAAAAGAGATATTTGCGTTGATTATTGAGGAATCACTGAGGAAAGTTACAGTAAAAAGCTACAACAATGCAAAGCAAGTACCCAAAAAAAAAACATTTTACTATTATTATTAAAGAAAAGACAAAACTGAAGCTTTACAGACATAAAATATCCAATAAAATAACTTGAAGTTTTGCTGAAAATCAAATAATATCCAATAAAAAAAGGTACATGACTTAGTCAAACTCATTCGTTCATCTCCGTTGCAATCATAAAATTTCGGCGCACAAGAAGCTATTTTCGATTTCCAAAATATAAACCCTAAAATAAAATATCCAAACAAAGTAGGAAAATCCTTTTTTGATTCTGTTTCAAAAACAGGACTTTAAAAAACTCGCGAATTCTATATATTAATGTATGATTAATCACCATTTGATCAGATCCAGGCTTGACGGTGGTAAACTTGTGATGCTTGAGTGACGCCTCGGGATCGTCACCATCCGCATTCGAATCGGACCCATAGGAGGCCGAATTGAGCGCCGTAGGAATCGGATAATGCTGATCAGTACGAGAAGAATTGAAGACAAGCAACGGTTTATGCTTCTTCTGTAGGCGGTCATCGTCATCGTCTCCTCCGGAAGTCGATCCGGAAACTGGGGACCCACCGTTGAGATTTTGGTGGCGGCGAGTGGATCGGCGGTTCGAACTGATAGAAGTATTAGGGGTATTTTGAAGAAGCAATTGCGGTTGCTGCGGCTCCTGAAGTCGTTGTTGTTTGAGAGAGCGTTTTTGAAGTTCTAAGAGAGAGGGCCTTCCCTTCTTCTTCCTCTTCTTCCTTGTCTCCGCTGCTATCTCACCACCAACACCATCTCCCATTGCTTTTCCTTTTTCGTGTTTCGTGTTCTCTCTAAACAAGCTTTCGATTTCTGTTTGGTTTATTTATTTTATTTATTATCTGTACACTATCTATACATCTATATGCTAGTAGTGTCCAAACCATCCCTTCTGCCGACACCTGTCTCAAATCAAACAAAACTTTTTTTTTTTAATTTTAAAACAATGGTATAATTTTCTGCCGAGAATATTGTTTCGTAAAAAGCTAGAAAATAACTTAGACTATCTTGTTTAAAGTATAGATAATAATTCAGTTTATGATTTATAATACCATAAGGCTCAGTTTTAGGAACAAAAATTAAATATATTCACTATTTTTTTAATCAATTTTTCCAACAAGTTATTCTCTTGTTGTCCAAAATTAAAATTTTTTCCTCGTAAAACCATTAAAAATAAAATATTTCACCGATATTTCTCACTCAAAAGAGAAAGCTAATATATATATATATATTTTAAAAGCACTAGTGTTGGGTATTTCACCATGCTTTTGACAATCTATAAAGTAAGTCATCTAATTCCACTACAATAACTCAACATCTCAACAAATAACATACGCAGAAGATGAAACCTTGCCTCAAACACATATAATAGAAGAAAATTTCTTTACTACCACCTTATGTTGTAGCTTATATCTCATCGAGGCAATTATTTCCTCAAGGTATAAAAAATATGAATTTACAATTATCTATCAATAAATTTGTACAATTCAATATTGTTCGCATCTGATTTTTCTTATTGATATATTTAAATTTATCACTTATCATATTTTATATTTACCCTTTTCTTTTACTATTAATACATCATTTATTAAATTTATAGATTTATCACTCAATTATCGTATATATTTTACAGCACAATTATATATAACACTTTTTATCTCAAGGAATATCATTTTATAACCTTCCTTTAAATTAAAAATAATTGTTATACCTAAGCATTAAATATACTTCACATAATTCACATCTCATCCTTCAGAGATATCACGTTTTACTTTGTCTCATTAGAAGACTATGCTTTGTTAAAATACTTGGGTAATCATATGATACAGGACTTCGCCCAGTCTCATCACAACAGACATAGGTAGATTTATATATTTGTGACTTTCCATAGTCATCAAAGAAACGTACTTAAGCAATACCATGACTCACCAAGCCTACCAACTAAAGGATAGCTGGCAACATGAAGAACACAAAGCGTTTATACATTAAGGACCATGAAACTTGTGCAAGGGCAAGTTAGTTTTACCTTCACCCACACAACTTACCATTTTCTCTCCTTGGATACTGCCTACTTGCACCAACTACATCTTGCAAAGGGATACCATCAAATACTCGGCCACCTATTGAGCGTCCGAAGTGACCCCCTTTAGCCCCATCCCTCTTTTATGTATCTTTAGCAAAAAGCATCTACAGCTTATCATAATTAGCAATTCTTGTATTCATCCATTTCATTGCATCAGGTTTTGACTGACAAACAAGATAGCACAAGCTGGAAATTTGTTCCATCATAACCAAGCACATAAGGCAGATAATTTGAACAATAAGATTTTACTAACATCACCTTGCAAAGGGGAAACGAGAAAAGAGAGTAGAGGCGTAGCAAGGCAGAAAAAACAATCACTTTGCTGGTTCCCCGCTAATATGTTCCTGGAAGACAAAAAGATGCAGCAAAAATCATTGGTGGTAAGTGTTAATGGATGTTTTGGTTGTAGTGTAAGCTTGGTGGACAAACAGCTAATAATTTTAGATTAAAGGAAGTTTCTGTTGAAAAATGAAGACAGAAAAAAAGGAAAGAAAAGCTGTATGTTAATGTTACCATGTTGGTTTGTTTTTTTCCTTCTGGTTTATCTGTTGGTACCTTTGTGTTTCAGTAAGTATCCTAGTCATATAGCATGGTTTGGGATACTATAATGTACATAATTGCATACTGTTGGCTATCATTGCTGATGTCGTTTCCTATTTCCTTTCAATATTTTTCAGCGTGCCCCACAACCTTGAAAAGGATCTGTGGGCAATAGATACAGGCTGAGGGTGGTACCCAAGCTGCTACTTCAAATTCACCTTGCTCCTCGTGTAGTCAGAGTCCCGGTTCAAGACTTCAAGTCATAGCTGTTGTTGTGGAACGAATCAGCCTTCAAAGTTTAGCATGTCTGGTAATGAAGGTCTTATAGAACTCCGGGGATGGTGACCTGGAAAGAGTCACAAGTAATGCAGAGCTGCATGTCTTAAGTCAGGACGAACTATAGCTCTTCCCAAGATCAAAGAACCTTAGATCCCATAAGAACAGCTTATCCCGGATAATTATGCAACCCATAATTACAAAGAATACTGGCCAAATTGCTCAAGATTTGGATGCTCAAACTCAAAGGGTAAAGGTCACGTATGGAGTTGAGAAGATACTTCTCCGCATGCAAAGTAAATGGCAGTTTAAAGCTTTACTGCAAGAAATAACAAGACGATTTAGTACAGATGTTATAACTAGATTTGGTCTCAAGTAATGATGATAGATGTAGATGATGTGAGGGCAACACAGTTACTCTTACAATCTTCCAAAGGGCTCTGTTCCAGTTTGCCAAACAAAAATATGGGAGGCTTTGAAGTCCCTCTAAACTAAGATTCCACCATTGTCTGATGTATGCAAAAAGGCCAAGCCTTGGGTGGCCCCCATGGCTATTTTCAGCAGCATAGAATATATTTCCAAACCTGGCTATTAGTACAGACGACAGTGAATGATTGAGATTTTTTAACATAATGCACGCACCCTGGGGTATAAATAAGCAAAGTCTCTTCACTACTACTACTAGGATGCAAATACAAAAATGCCAGGACAACTTATACAAGATCATGAAAACTATGATATTATATTTTCAAGAAATTCTCTGCCTGGACTGGTATCTCAATGTGGGGGCGGAGGAAGGAAATAAATTAAAACTGATCTAGAATTAACAAAAGAACTGCACAAAAACTCACAACATATATAATATAATAATATATGCGCATTTATAAATAATTGCAATTTACATAACATCACTCAAAACACCACTGGCAAAGCTTTCAGTTTCAGCTGCCCTCAATTTTGCATCAACTAGTTTAAGCATTACTACATTGCTCCAAACA
The DNA here is from genome assembly GCA_039519145.1 of Kokia cookei. Lineage (NCBI taxonomy): Eukaryota > Viridiplantae > Streptophyta > Magnoliopsida > Malvales > Malvaceae > Kokia > Kokia cookei. The sequence continues at coordinate 13,869,746 of CM076902.1, read as the reverse complement.
TGAACATGTCATAATTCATGACATGAATGATATCTCGTACGTAATACAAGTAGTAGTATTGGTAACAATATTCATTAAAACCTCAAAATATAACATGTTAGATATCGTATGTTGCATATAAATCTGTAATTTTTTAACCCTATGAAAGAATTTAATATATCAATCTGTACAAAATCTCCCCTACAATCTGATCCTATGACTTCTTGAGGAACCACTACTCAACGGACCTTCCAATGAAGAATGTAGTAAGTAAATTCAACCAAATCTTATCATCATATACAGGCGTACTTGACCTAATACTACAATTAGCACATACAAGCCAAATCATATGGAAATCGAGTTGGCTGATTATTAGAGTTGCAATGCTAAATCAGGGCGCTGGGGTGAACCAATTGGCACACTAGAACTAGGAGAACCCGGTGCCAGAAATCTCACATTAAGATCAGGAGCAAATGGAAGGAACTTCGGTTCATTATAGGAACTGCGCTGAAGCCCGACATTAGTTGCCGCCACATGTGACACAATTTCAGGCTCCACAGCCATTGCATTTCCAGAATGTAAAGTGATTGAACTATTTGCCAACTTGGCCTCTTTCGGAAGAAAATCACTAGCAACCGAAACCATGACATGTGTTTGAGTAGGAACTGAAGTTTTTTCAGACGAGGAATCTACACACTGTGTTACCAACCCCATTTGAGAGGAATAACCAAACCCAAACCCACCAATAGAACCATTGATACCCGAGTGTGGTACAAGACTTTGCTGAAACTGATGATAAGGTGCAGAAGTCGAGTCATTTTGAGAAGTTAGGCCTCTAACAGCTTCCATGTCTTCTCTACCTTGCAAAGGAAATCTACTTGCAGCAGTGGAGTTAGAACCAGAAGTAGCTGTAGATAGAAATCTGCCAGGAGGGTTATCAGATAGAGAATTCGGAGATCTCTGCTTATCAGAAAAGGAACATTGTGACTGCTCAACTGTCCTGTTTTCTCCAACCCATCCAGGACCAAACCTGAGTCCACTAGGCAAAACACTTTCAATTTTCCTTGAAGCAATTTTCCAAACAACAGGCCCAAGATTTGCAGCAAACCGTGCCAAGCTTGTAGCATAACCATTTTCTGCACTCAAACCAACCTGATAGACAATGAAGGGGGAAAAAAGGGTTACCATTTTCTGCAGTCAAACCATCCTGATAAACAATACAATTGACCAAAATAAAATCGAGGGAGATAAAAGGAATTAGTCAATATAACGGATTGAACATTCTATTCTGCCGCTGATCTGGATAGTTTTGTATTGTTCCCTCATAAACACTAGTTGTCAGAATATTCAAACATCCTTTGGCTAGATATATAAACATATCAAATTACCAGCGCAAACCTACCTGCTCCACAACTTTTGAATGCAATTTATTAATAAACAAAAAGTTTAGGATTCTTTACCTGCACTCAATGAGTCTAAGGTCGATCACACATTCCACCTATACAGCTCATACAATAATCTTCTAACTAATGCATTGATAACTGTTATTGCCATTATACAAACATAAAACACACCGGAATTAGTTGCTTCAATTCTCCATCCAAGGTGGAAAAGGTACGTTGCTCATGTCCAGAAGTCGATGAGTGGTTGTAGGTGTCACGCCTGTTCTCATCTACTGCAAAATGTTTCATCCCATACTTCATCACAGCCCTCACAACAGAAGCTACAAAATGAGAGAAAAATAGCTCAATATGAAATATAGAAAATATGTAGTAAATAACATTTTACATAAAAAAGCTAAAGACTTGAGTACATGTATATAAAGTCATATAAATACCAAACCTGGAAATTCATTCTCCCATTCAGATGAACAAATGGCATGATTTTCTTTGCTAGGAGAACCCCAGGAGGGCCTGATAAATGTATCAGCAGGCCGTAGCTTGAGGGAATTAGGTCCTTTCCTCAAATTGTAAGTGTTTGAAAGGCTGGAAGCATCTCGTCCAGCAGCTAGAGTTGCATCTGAGGAGTACTCAGAACCGACATGGTCAATAGATGACGGGGAAACCAATGACTTTTTGAGGCTCTTTCCAGGTGGCCTTCCTCTTCTCACAACTTTCACTTGTGGTTCACCTTCATCACTATCTTGCCTCAAATTTTCAAAGTCCTTTTTAGCCAGCTCTTGCATTGATCGTGCCTAACCAACCATTCCAGACATTTAAAATAACAGAGACCGCAGTATCATGACAAAGGAATTAATACAATTGAGACCTAGACAAACCTGTCGAAAGTAAATTGTATCTGGTGCATTGTACTGCATTGCATTCGAGCATATTAGGAAAACATCAATCTGCATGAATCAAATTCAAAAAATTTCAGTTAAACATCAAGTATCATTCTAGAAAAACTATATCCCCTAAATTTAAGTTTTGATTACTACATGTTTGTAGAATATAAAGACTATCCCCACTGGTCCAGGGCATTCATACTGACTTGAAAATCATTTCATTAGGATTTTCATCTTCTCAGTTAACCACAAAAAACAACTCACAGCATATATAGGTGTCTGCTAGGAAAGATTAACACTGTAAGATCCCATGCTAAACAAAACAAGTTTTGCAATCAAATTCCACAAATCGATGGCAGTACAAAATAAATTCTATATCATATGAATGGTAAAAACAAACAAACAAAGGCAAGTAATTATCTTCTTAAACCAAATTAAAGAATCTTCCAGGCATAAGAGACCAAAATGCTATCCCAAACAAGTGGACTTAATGAAGAACTTAAACATCATAGCCAACAACGTTACTACAGTAATCTCAAAAGGCATAGCATGCCTCCAGTATTCTTCAAGGACTTGCTAGATTGACAACACACACTTGACTCGCCATATACATTTTCTACAAAAACACAAATCAACCAGAGAATTCCAGAAAATAACATCAGAAACTTAATCACCATTGACAGTAATGCAGTCAAACAACTTAGTTGGCTTTCCCTCTCCACCATGTCAGGGGGAAGACGGATAGATGAACATTGTATCCACATTAGCAAAGAGAATGCTTGCAAAACAAACCTCAAATTGTTCTAAGGTGATATAAGCTCCCTCATCAAGATTTTTCCTGACTGTCGAAAAGTCCATTGGGTGTGCAATAATATCATGGTAATCTGGAAGCTGTATCAAGACCAATTCAACATTATATCAGGAACCGTGATTTCACTTTTCAGTAATCTAGATATATGCAAGAATGAAAAACAAAATGCACCTCTTCAGGATCTACTGGCTCAGAGAATACCCCATAAGTGTCTTTCCTGGAAGTAGATTAAGTAAAAACGATAAAAAAAAAACTCATCAAACGGAAGATAAAATAAGAAAAAAAAATCAAATGAGCCAAAAATAACAAATACTTTTGAAGCCTGTCAAGAATGAACACCAACAACTTTTTGTCTGGCAAAGGCGTCGTGGGGGTGGGGCCAGACTCCACCGGTGACCCTGTCCACATATAAATGAAATAAATTTAATATATTTAACAAAACCCAACACTTCTTTTTTTTCTAAGAATTCCCAGAAATGCCTTTTTTCATGAAAACCGAGATTAGATTTATACCATGAAGAGTGTCCGTCACTTTCGATAACTTTTCTCCCTGTAAATAAGATAAACTCTCGTGTCAATAACAAACATATATTTATTTAACTCCCAAATTAAATGAAAAAAAAAACTATTAAAAGAGATATTTGCGTTGATTATAGAAGAATCACTGAGGAAAGTTACAGTAAAAAGCTACAACAATGCAAAGCAAGTACCCAAAAAAAAACTTAGAAGTATTATTATTAAAGAAAAGAAAAGACAAACTAAAGCTTTACAGACATGATGGTCTGTGCATATATTATTTTGCACAAAAATAAAGGAAGGATTAAATCCAAGACAAGAAATAATAAAAATAATAATGGAAAATTCGTAAATCGGGAAAGAAAAGGAAGACAAACTATGTTCAAAGCAACTTGAAGTTTTGCCGAAAATCAAAAAGTTCAAACAATATCCAATAAAAAAAGGTACATGACTTAGTCAAACTCATTCGTTCATCTCTGTTGCAATCATAAAATTTCGGCGCACGAGAAGCTATTTTCGATTCCCAAAATATAAACCCTAAAATAAAATATCCAAATAAAGTAGGAAAATCATTTTTTTATTCTGTTTCAAAACCAGGACTTTAAAAAACTCGCGAAATCTATATATTAATGTATGATTAATCACCATTTGATCAGATCCAGGCTTGGTGGCGGAAAACTTGCGACGCTTGAGTGACGCGTCAGGATTGTCACCATCCGCATTCGAATCGGACCCATAGGTGGCCGAATTGAGCGCCGAAGGAATCGGATAATGCTGATCAGTACGAGAAGAATTGAAGCCAAGCAATGGTTTATGCTTCTTCTGTAGGCGGTCGTCGTCTTCGTCTTCTCCTCCGGAAATCGATCCGGAAACTGGGGACCCACCGTTGATATTTTGGTGGCGGCGAGTGGATCGGCGGTTCGAATTGATAGAAGAATTAGGGGTTTTTTGAAGAAGCAATTGCGGTTGCTGCGGCTCCTGCAGTTGTTGTTGTTTGAGAGAGCGTTTTTGAAGTTCTAAGAGAGAGGGCCTTCCCTTCTTCCTCTTCTTCCTTGTCTCCGCTGCTATCTCACCACCACCACCACCTCCCATTGCGTTCTCTTTTTCGTTTTTTTTTTTTTTGGCTATCTAAACAAGCTTTAGATTTCTGTTTGGTTTATTTATTTTATATTATTTACTTTTTTATTATGTTTTTAATATGAAGGAACATTGGGAGAAGGGAAGGGGGAACAGATGCCAGCGTGGAGGGAAAGTCACGTGAAATAGAAGGATGTCCGCGTGCCCAACACTAACGTGAAACTAAGTTGCATTAATTTGCTGCCTTGCACCTCTTTTCTGGTAAATCCATTTAGTTAAAATCATTTATTTTATCCTCCAATTTTATAAAATAAATTATTTTAGTTTTTATTTAATTTTAAATTTTTAAATTTTTAAATTTATATAATAAATTAAAAAATGACAATTTTTTAATTTTACTAACATAACATATGTATATAAATTACCATGTAGATGACACGCTAATATTCAATTAATTTTTTAAAATTTTAAAAATTCAAATAAATTAAAAATTATTTAAATTATTTAAAAAATATAAAAAACTATTTTTTAAAATATTTTTAAATTTTATTTAAATACTAACATATCATTCAAATAATTTAAAAAATATTAAAATTTTCATTCATTTTAAAGTAATTTAAAAAATAGAAATTCAACAACTACAAAAAAAAATTAAATAAATTGTTAAAATAATTTCCTCAAAAATTAAAATACCAAATAAATCATTCTACCATCCATTCTGTTACTTCACTTTGACCTTTATCACATAACAAGAGGTTGAGCTTTCCAAAGTACTTTTTAATTAAAATATTATAGTTTTATTAAAGTATTTACTGTAATCTTATAAAATATTATTTAATTACACAAATTATTACAATATTAATAATATATTTGTAAATAAACACAGCTTTTCTTGCATGTGTCAAGAAAAGCTCTCCTAGTTAAACGTATTTTTTTTTTAAGTTATAATTTTTAATTTTTTTAATATAATTAAATTTTTTGATCTAATGGTTAAATGTTAATGATTTTGTCCTCGAGTTTCATGTTCAATTTTTCTTCCACTCATATTTATATTTTTTTCAACTTGTTTTAAACTTTTTTTTTAAATAAATGTTTTTAACATATTACACATCTGTAATTTTTATTTCATATTGTTTCAAGTTTTTTTTAATTAATAAATATATTATTTTTAATTTTTATATTTTAATTCATCGTTTTAATTAATAACTCTTTTATTCATAAAATTAAATAATAAATATGTAATTATATAATAAAAATATATACTTTACATATATCATTATGTTAAAAAGTATTTGAAATTAATATCTCCTTCATATATAATATAAACATAAATTAATTTTTTTAATATATTTTTCTTTATATATAATATTTATATGTCAAATGTTTATTTCCTCCATGTATATATATTGTGGGTATAGTAATTTTTAAAATTATAAAATGAAATAGTTATTTCAAATAAAATTATTATTTTTATATGTAAAATATTTCAAATATCATTTTTTTCATCTACATTATGAGTATGATATTTCAAATATTTTTATATGTGAAACTTCAATTAATTATTTGAAATGCCATTATGTTTATATGTGAAATATTTTAAATACACATGCAAAAATATTTACTAATTTACTAAAAATAATCATATTTGTAATAATTATTTGATTTTGTGAAGAAAAAAATTATTAATTAAAAAGATGAATTAAAATAAAAAAAATAGAAAATAATATATTTATTAATTAAAAATAAAAAAATTGAAACAATAAGAAATAAAAATTACATATATGTTTAGAAAAGAAGAATTGAATTTGAATCTTAATGATGAAATTAATTATATTTAAAAAGTCAAAATTTACGATTTAAAAGAAATCGCATCTAGTTAAACGAGCTTTCTCTCAACATCGACCTATTTTCCTAAATAATTTTAAAATCAACCTACAAACCTTAATAAATTTCAAAATCGATATATACTTCTTATTTAGCCTAATATTTTGTTATACGAATTACATAAATTTTATGTTTTACGTATTGTTAGAGTTGGTAAAACCTCGCTATAAGTATGCCTCGCATGGGTCACATCTTGTCCATCAAGATACCAAGCTATACTTAATGCATCTCGTCAAAAGACTATAATTTGCTAGAATAGTTCGCTAATCATATGACACATGGACTCTATCATGTCCTATCACAACCAAAACAAGTAGTCCTAGACAGTCTAATTTCCATAGGCATCAAAAACACATGGAGATATTTGTATGGACAACCATCATTTATTGATATAGTTTTCCCAATTGTTAATAATAGATATATAATAGAAACAATGAATAATTCTATTGAAAAAAAATATGTTTATTTTAAGAGTTTCAGATTTTAGCACGTTAATGTATAAAATATGTGTGAAAAAAATATAAATAAATACTACCATATAATCACACTAATATATTAAAATAAATAGATATATAATAGATATTGGGACACAATTTTAAAGACAATTATATATGCACATGTATGTATAATTTCCATTCATATAACATCACTCAAACTCCCTTAGCAATCAGTTGCTCTCAGTTTTGCATCAACTAGTTTACGCATTACTTCATTGCTCCAAACATGAACATTTCATAATTCATGACATGAATGATATCTCGTACGTAAGACAAGTAGTAGTATTGGTAACAATACTCATTAACAACTCAAAATATAACATGTTAGATATCTTATGTTTGCAAATAAATCTGTAATTTTTAAACCCTGTGAAAGAATTTGATATATCAATCTGTACAAAATCTCCCCTACAATCTGATTCTATGACTTCTTGAGGAACCACTACTCAATGGACCTTCCAATGAAGAATGTAGTAAGTAAATTCGACCAAATCTTATCATCATATACAGGCGTACTTGACCTAATACTACAATTAGCACATACAAGCCACATCATATGGAAATCCTGTTGGCCGATTATTAGAGTAGCAATGCTAAATCAGGGCGCTGAGGTGAACCAATTGGCACACTAGAACTAGGAGAACCCGGTACCAGAAATCTCACATTAAGATCAGGAGCAAATGGAAGGAAATTCGATTCATTATAGGAACTCTGCTGAAGCCCGATGTTAGTTGCCACTGCATGTGACACCATTTCAGGCTCCACAACCATTGCATTTCCAGAATGTAAAGCGATTGAACTATCTGTCAACTCGGCCTCGTTTGGAAGAAAATCACTGGCACCCGAAACCATGACATGTGTTTGAGTCGGCACTGTAGTCTTTTCAGACAAGGAATTTACACACTGTGTTACCAACCCCATTTGAGAGGAATAACCAAACCCAAACCCACCAATAGAACCATTGATACCCGAATGTGGTACAAGACTTTGCTGAAACTGATGAGAAGGTGCAGAAGTTGAGTCATTTTGAGAAGTTAGGCCTCTAACAGCTTCCATGTCTTCTCTACCTTGCAAAGGAAATCTACTTGCAGCATTGGAGTTTGAACCAGAAGTAGCAGAAGATAAAAATCTGCCAGGAGGGTTATCAGATAGAAAATTCGGAGATCTCTGCTTATCAGAAAAGGAACATTGTGACTGCTCAACTGTCCTGTTTTCCCCAACCCATCCAGGACCAAACTTGAGTCCACTAGGCAAAACACTTTCAGATTTCCTTGAAGCAATTTTCCAAACAACAGGTCCAAGATTTGCAGCAAAACTTGTCAAGCTTGTAGCATAACCATTTTCTGCACTCAAACCAACCTGATAGACAATGAAAGAGGAAAAAAGGCTTACCATTTTCAGCAGTCAAACCAACCTGATAAACAATACAATTGACTAAAATAAAATCGAGGGAGATAAAAGGAATTAGTCAATAAGGGATCGAGCATTCTATTCTGCAGCTGATCAGTTTTGTATTGTTCCCTCATAAACACTAGTTGTTAGAATATTCAAACAGCCTTTTGGCTAGATATATAAACATATCAAATTACCAGCGCAAACCTACCTGCACAACTTTTGTATGCAATTTATTAATGGACAAAAAGTTTAGGATTCCTTACCTGCACTCAATGAGTCTAAAGTCGATCACACATTCCAGCTATAAAGCTCATACAATAATCTTCTAACTAATGCATTGATAACTGTTATTGCCATTATACAAACATAAAACACACCGGAATTAGTTGCTTCAATTCTCCATCCAAGGTGGAAAAGGTACGTTGCTCATGTCCAGAAGCCGATGAGTGGTTGTAGGTGTCACGCCTGTTCTCATCTACTGCAAAATGTTTCATCCCATACTTCATCACAGCCCTCACAACAGAAGCTACAAAAAAAAAGAAAAATAGCTCAATATGAAATATAGAAAATATGTAGTAAATAACATTTCGCGTCAAAAAAGCTAAAGACTTAAGGATATGATAAATACCAAACCTGGAAATTCATTCTCCCATTCAGATGAACAAATGGCATTATTTTCTTTGCCTGGAGAACTCCAAGAGGGCCTGATGAATGTATCAGCAGGCCGTAGCTTGAGGGAATTAGGTCCTTTCCTCAAATTGTAAGTGTTTGAAAGGCTGGAAGCATCTCGTCCAGCAGCTAGAGTTGCACCTGAGGAGTATTCAGAACCAACATGGTCGATAGATGACGATGAAACCAATGACTTTTTGAGGGTCTTTCCAGGTGGCCTTCCTCTCCTCACAACTTTCACTTGTGGTTCACCTTCATCACTATCTTGCCTCAAATTTTCGAAGTCCTTTTTAGCCAGCTCTTGCATTGATCGTGCCTAACCAACCAATCCAGATGTTTAAAATAACAGAGACAACAGTATCATGACAAAGGAATTAATAAAATTGAGACCTAGACAAACCTGTCGAAAGTAAATTGTATCAGGTGCATTATACTGCATTGCATTCGAGCATATTAGGAAAACATCAATCTGCATGAATCAAACTCACAAATTTTCAGTTAAACATCAAGTATCATTCCAGATAAACAAAATCCCCAGTACTCTACAAGGACTTGCTTGATTTGACAACACAAACTTGACTCGGCATATACATTTTCTACAAAAACACAAATCAACCAGAGAAATCCAGAAAATAACATCAGAAACTTGATCAGCATCGACAGTATGCAGTCAAACGACTTAATTGGCCTTCTGTCTCCACCATGTCAGAGGGAAGACAGCTAGGTGAGCATCGTATCCACATTAACAAAGAGAATGCTTGCAAAACAAACCTCAAATTGTTCCAAGGTAGTGTAAGCTCCCTCATCAAGTTTTTTCCTGACCGTCGAAAAGTCCATTGGGTGTGAAATAATGCCATGGTAATCTGGAAGCTGTATCAAGACCAATCCAACATTATGTCAGGAACCGTGATTTCACTTTTCATTAAGCTAGATTTATGCATGAATGAAAAACAAAATGCACCTCTTCAGGATCTACTGGCTCAGAGAATACCCCATAAGTGTCTTTCCTGGAAGTAGATTAAGTAAAAACGATCAAAACCCATCAAATGGAAGATTGGATAAGAAAAAAAAAATCAAATGAACCAAAAATAACAAATACTTTTGGAGCCTGTCAAGAATGAACGCCAGCAACTTTTTGTCTGGCAAAGGCGTCGTGGGGGTGGGGCCAAACTCCACCGGTGACCCTGTCCACATATATATGAAATAAAATTAATATAGTTACCAAAACCCAACACTTCTTTTAAGAATTCCCAGAAATGCCTTTTTTGCAAGAAAATCGAGATAGAATTATACCATGAAGAGTGTCCGTCGCTTTCGGTAACTTTTCTCCCTGTGAATAACATAAACTCTCTTATCAATAACAAACATAGATTTATTTAAGTCCCAAAATAAATAAATAAATAAATAAACTATTTAAAGAGATATTTGCGTCTATTATTGAAGAATCACCGAGGAAAAGTTACAGTAAAAAGCTACAACAATGCGAAGCAAGTGCCGAAGAAAAACTTTTTACTATTATTATTAACGAAAAGAATAGACAAAACTGAAGCTTTACAGACATGGTCTGTGCATCTATTATTTTGCACAAAAATAAAGGATTAAATGCAAGATTATAAACAATAAAATAATAACGGAAAATTCTTAAATCAGGAAAGAAAAGGAAGACAAACTGTGTTCAATCCAACTCGAAGTATTGCCAAAATTCAAAAAAGTTAAAACAATAACCGATTAAAAAAAGGTACATGACTTATAGTCAAAATCGTTCGCTCATCTCCGTTGCAATTATAAAATTTTGGCGCACGAGAAACTAAAGATATAAACCCAAAAATAAAATATTCAATTAAAGTAGGAAATCATCTTTTGTTTCTGCTTCAAAAACAGGACTTTTGAAAACCCGCGAATCCTATATATTAATGTATGACTATTCACCACTTCATAAGATCCAGGATTGACGTTGGTAAACTTGCGACGCTTGGTAAACTCGTCACCATCCGCATTTGAATCGGACCCATAGGAGGCCGAATTGGGCGCCGAAGGAATCGGATAATGCTGGTCATTACGAGAAGAATTGAAGCCTAGCAATGGTTTATGCTTCTTCTCTAGGCGTTCGTCGTCATCATCATCGTTTCCTCCGGAAATCCATCCGGGAACTGGGGAGTCACCCTTGAGATTGGGATGGCGGCGAGTGGATCGGTGGTTCGAATTTATAGAAGAATTAGGGTTTATGAGATTAGGGGTTTTTTGTAGAAGCGATGGCGATTGCTGCGGCTTCTGAAGTTGTTGTTGTTTGAGAGAGCGTTTTTGGAGTTCTAAGAGAGAGGGCCTTCCCTTCTTCTTCTTCTTCTTCCTTGTCTCCGATGACATATTACCACCACCACCTCTCATTGCTTTCTCTTTTTCGATCAATACAACCTTTCAGTTACTGTTCCATTTTTTGTTTTTATTAGAAACAACTGGCGAAGAGAGAGAGAAGGTACAGGATTACATGCCAGCATGGAGGGGAAAGTCACGTGATATGAATGGATATTCGCGCGTCCAATACTCACGTAAATAGTAATACCTGCAGCCTGCAAATCATTTAATTTGTGCCTTGCCAATCAAAATTCATCACATAATAAGATAGTATAATCGAAGAAATCCCCAAATCATTTAAGTGTGTTCTTTTATTTCGTGCAGTAATTAGCCCAATTAAATTAAATTTAATTATTTTTTCCATCCATAAAACATCGACTCAAATTTTTACTTTAAATAGATATGTAATAAATTTAATTAGATCTTTCAAAATTAAAAATTTAAACTAAAAGTGCATAGAGAGTGCCGGAAAGTAGTAGTATTCAACTAATGTACCCAAAAAAAAAATAAAAAGAATGCAAATAGCTCTACTATATCACATCCTAAATTATGAATCATCATCTTATGTACAAAATCCCTGCTTGCCATCCCATCCAAGGCTAATGATAGAAAAAAGGAATCCTAAGTACCCTATAAAGTTTAATATGCTAAGCACCAAGAACTATTATACGGGTGCGTTTATCTACGGTTTATATAAAATAATGATGATAATGATATTAGATATTATAATATTATTTTAATGTAAAATAAAAATAAATTAATCGCACCGCATCATACATCTAAACTCATTCAATATTTGCAATAAAAATTCTTTTCGCTCCTCAGCTGGGCATCCAAACAAGGGTCTTACCCTCCCAGCATTTTCAATAAGGAAAATATATGCCCTATAGTGCAACTGTATTTCAACACCTACGTTCAATAATTCTGCAAATACTTCCTGCTCCGAGTAAACACGTGGTTGTCCTCTCTCGGCTATAACATTCCCCTCCCTGATTGCTTCTGCAACATCTTTAATTGCTTCCCTTATGCTTTTAAAACTCCCTTTTAAATACTTCAACTCTTGTCGCCTTTCGTTTTTTCCCTTTCAATGATGTTGCTGACTGAATCAACTTGGCCGGTACCATTCATGTCTTTTTCCTCCATACCCACCAACTACATCTTGCAAAGGGATACCATCAAATACTCGGCCACCTATTCAGCTGCCCAATTGAACCCTTTTAGCTCCTTCCCTCTTCTCTCTATCTTTAGCAAAAAGCATCAACAGCATATCATAATTAGCAATTCTTGTAGTCATCCATTTTTTTGCATCAGGTTTTGACTGACAAACAAGACAGCACGAGCTGGAAATTAGTTCCGTAATAACCAAGCACAAGAGGTAGATAATTTGGACAATAACGTTTTACCAACCTTCGCAAGTGCTTTCCATAGTTCAGGCTTAGCAGTCCACATCTTAGTGTCTGGACTCCAAGCAAAACCACTTCTGCACTTGAAAAGATCGTAACACTCCTAAAAATTATGCTTCAGAGTATTTATACGATTTTTCGGGAGGCCTTTCTCAATGGGGATCCCAATCTTTTCATGCAATTCATTTGCCATATTTTCATATGCCATTGTAGTGAAGACTCTATCAACCTTGTTTCCCAAACTCTGTTGGTGCAAGAGAGAATCAATGAGGACATCATCCATAGGCTGTGTCTACTTCAACGCATTCCTCTTATTCACATTAATATTCTTAGATTTACCCATTGTTCTTACCTGCATTGCAATAAGATGTTAGCCATGAAAGCAATTGAAGGCATTATGTTCGCCTAAAGATAGGAAAGAATCAACTATAACCAGGCAATCTGAAGATAGGAAATAATCAACACCATAAAAAATAGCATCTGGAGGATGTACTCAAATTGACAAAATAGAAACTTGGCTCCTTTAGAAATGGGCATTTCCAGAATGCACATTATTTATTTTAGCAATTGATGTTTTTCCTGAAATGGTAGCAATGGGACTCCTGCACTTTACATAACCCAAGTTGAACGATTACCATTTTATATCTTCATTGACAACTCATTATTATTATTATTATTGGTGAGTATTGACAACTCATTATTCAGTCAGTAGACTAAGAGTTAATTGTCAGAAGAGTACAACATACTTCTAGAGAAGAAAAGTAAACATACACTAGTAAAATGTGAGTAACCTACTTCACAAAAAGGTGTGTAATCTAGCTACTTTTTGTAAAAGAATTTGACTAATTAATTAGATATTTTAACTCATCAAGATAAACACAAATGAAAAGGCTTCTCTTACATGGATGTGGCTTTGCTTAGTAGAGCCCAAAGAAAATTGGAAGGATAAAAGTTTGAAAAAAAAAGAGTAAAGAAGTAGGATGGAAAACATTTTTTTTTTTTCTATAAATGTGCTTAGTAAAAGAGATGGGAAAATATAATTTTTTTTTTCTGTTCATTGCTTGTTAGAGTTGAAAAATGAAAAGAAAAAAATAAAACATTTAAAAAATACATAATTTTGAACTAACATATACATGGATTGATTTTTATGCATTAAGATAGAAAATCATTATTTTCTTTCCTCTCACTTTTCCTCCCAATCAAGTACACTCAAAATTTATTTTCTTTCCATTTTTTCCATTCCCTACTCCTATCCCGCCACATTTTCACCCAACTAAGCATTCTCTTATTAACATTGCTTTAGAATTTGTAAAACAAGGCACACTAATTGCAGAAAGCAGATCAAAGAATTAATTTCTTTTAAAAAAAGAAAACAATATACTAGAAAGACGAAAGAAAATATTCTGTTGTAATTTGTAATATGCAGTGCAATGAAAGCCCATCAACAGATACACTTCTCAAAAGGTGAACTCACCAGAAATTCAGAGATCAAGTGTAAGCATCTTGCGCCCTAACTTTGCACCACAATCTTGAAGTCATAAAAAACATTTTACATGGGTTCCATCATTTCCCTCTCCCCACCACCAAGATCAAAATGAAAAATAATCAAAAGATTGCATCACCGTTTTTACACAGTGAGCCAATGACTCAAAACCGAGAACAGAAATCTAGAATCCTTTTAGAAGACTGACCAAATATATGGTTAGCTAGTAAGAATAGCACTTTAATAAACAACGGGTCACTCATAGACACATCGCAATTTCTTCCCTCAATATTTCTTGAGAGCCAGAAGGACGAAACCCCAATTATAAACAACCGCGCACTCTTTAGCAAGGTTTGTTAGCAAATGGAATTTAAGAAACACAAATTCCGAAAATCACAGTTAGTGAGGGTCAGGTAATAACAATAACAACAATAATAGGAGAAAAAAATAAATTCAGAAAATAAGAGCATAACGAAATCAAAGGATTAGTGGATGAAAGAAAACCGGTTAAGGACTGGAGAGGGCGACCTGATCTTCCGTGTTCGTGTTCGCCAACTGGAAATTGATGCCTGGCAGTGACAAGGTGCATCCAGTGGACTGGGAAACTGGTAAAGAAACACATAACGTTAGGGGTCTTTTGTATGGACCATATTGCTATTGCTCTCGTAAGTCAGCACATTTTTCTCAACCTGATTTTGTCTACTTTTTAGTGAAAATTCCAAAATTAACAAAAACCAGGAAAATAAAATACAATACAGTACAATTATTATTCTTTATCCCCCCCCCCCCCCTCTTTTGCTAAGGTTTCAAATTCAGATGTCACACGTTAATCGCCGAACTAAAATATTTGTTTGAATATACTTTGTGTCAATAAAAATGCTTATTAACCTGCAATAAACTGACTTTTGGAGAATACCCCAAAAACTAGCTATAGAGGTTAGAGAGCCACCCAACACCTACGCGAACTGGCTTTGCTCTAGCTTAATCTAACCCCGAGCAAACACTGCAATGTTGACATCACCACCCGCACCACACGATTGCAACTGAAAAACATAAAACCTGACTCTAATACCAATTAATACAAGCTTTTAAAAAATCATACCACAAAAAGCTAACTATTGAGATTGAAAAAACTGGATCCATATAAACCTCTATGTGAGATCCAAGTCTCATACCTTGCAATTAGAAGGTAACACAAACATCATCTTTTAATGTTTTTTTTGCAGAGTTAGTAACATTGGAACGCTTAGTTCTAATTTAATATTATATAATATTAGGAAAAACCTCGGTTGGCCTTCGACCAAATTCTAACTAATTAGAAGAAAATAAAGAAAAAAAATCAGTTTAACGTAATCACAAAACATAAAATATATGAACGCATTAACATCGTCATCTAAAAAAGGATATTTTTTACAAGCCATTCTTCAACGTTAGAATCAAGCGTACAATATAATATAGCACCAAATCTCCCATCATCTACAGCTATTAATTTCTTAAAGGTAGAAAGAAACTAAGAGGATTAAGAGGTACATTTTTTCCCCATTTAGATGACATGCATATGCATCTAAAGAGAATAACATGGGAACATCCAAAGTATTAGCATAATAAGCAATTTAAGCACCAGCCTATATTCGTTATGCTATATCTCCTCCCTCAAGTCTTCCTTCTTTAGTCATCATCTTCTTCCTGCATTTTAAAATAGAAGTTCAATAACTGACTCGATTGGTAACGACAATAAAAGGAAAACGAAATATTGCAGCTCACCTCTCCACTGCCTTCTTCATCGTCCTCATCCTCCTCATCATTCACCTCGGACACTGACTTCTCAGACTCCGACTCTTCTTCTTTGGGACCCTCGGCCTGGAATCCAAAAAGGAAAAAATTCAAGAACTATAAACAGCCCTAACAGAAACTTTTAGCTCATTAAACAAGAAAAAGAACAAATTAACTTAGAAATAAAGGAAATTACCTGTCTCTTCGTGTAGGCTTTCATGTTCTTTTCATACTCGGCCTTTCGCTTCTCTGCCTTTGCTATATAAGGTGCTTTGTCCTAAATGTTTTTAATTATTACAATTGTTAAGTTAATCAGAAAATAGATTTGTATGCTTTGTTTTAAAGAATTTTAACGATGAACAAACAAAAAAATTACTTACAGCATCAGACAAGCTCTTCCATTTATCTCCACCAGCTTTGCCCACCTAAAATTGACCACACAAGAGAAATAGAACCGAGGGAAAAAAATTATGGCTTTAAAAAAGAAGAAATAGAAATTATAATTCATGCTTACGGCAGCGACAGATTTGTTTTTTGGGTGTTCCTTCTTGTATTGCTCACGGAACTCCTCCCTGAAGATCAAGAAATGAAAATTACCGAATTGGATAAGAAAATGACAGTAAATCAACGAAATAACCCCTGGAAGCTTGAAATTAGCTTTGACCATGAAAAGGATCATTCAATTCACCTCGTCCATCGGCCTTTTTACGAAGAATAGAAACGCCAAAGCTTTTCTTGGAACCAAAAAAATATAAAGAAAAAAACCTACATATACATGATAGAATTGTGAATGATTACATGAAAACGAAGAAGGCACTAGCAGGCCTCTTTGGTTTGTTTGGATCCTTAGCCGCCTTCCCCGATTTCTTTCCAGCTTTGGCGCTAGATTTCTTGTTCACGGCGAGCCTATCGAAAAATCAGAGAATAAATTCAACCAATAAGAAACGTAATCCTCATCTAGATCTTAAATCTTAGAAGAATCTGTATGTAGAAGATAAAAAAAAACGAACCTGGAGCTCTTAGTATCTGACTTGGATTTACCTCCCTTCATGTTGTATCCTGCAATTAAGATCGCAGATCAGGGGAAAAAAAAGCCACTAAAATCCACAGGAAAAGCCACTAAAGTCGTGGGAAAATGATGAATAGCTAGGGCGGGCGAGGGGAAATACCTGATTGGTGAGGTAGGGTTAGGGCTGATGTGAAAGGGGGAGGGGGGAAGAAAGAGAGAACAGAAAAGGAAAGGACAGAGAGAGATTAAGTAGCGAATTGAACTTCAATTGCGCTGTCAATCCAAAAAAATCTTAGTTTGCGCTGGAAATGAAAATTGAGAGGATGAGGCTGGGTTGACGTTGGGCTTTGAGCATTGGGCTACAATTTATGATTTCAATAGGGTTCTCTCAATTCAGCCCAACTAGACTTGATAGAGCCTTCTTGTTTCATCATGCGTCCAGTGTTGGATGGTTTATGTACTGTATTTGTTCAATGCGTAATGCGTCTAAAACTAATAACGTCTATGTCCAATAGGAGCATTTTTTTATGCTAGCTTCTTTCATCATGCATCCACTCCTATAACTTTGATCAAACCCTTGTCATTTTTTTTTTCTTTGACTTTGAGTCCACAAAAGAGTGTTTTTTGCAATAAAACTTTTTTTTTTCTTTTTACCCAAAAAAGAATTTATGTTTCATACATTATTGACATCCTTTATTAATAAATTTAAATAACTGTTAAAATGCCTAATCTCTATATTAGTTTTCTAGGGATTTTTAACGACAAAACCATTTTTTTTTTTTAAAAGAGTTAAAATTAAATTATATATTTTTATTAAGTAAAATATAATTTTATTATTTTAATAAAATATATCTTTATAATTTTTAAAAAATTAAATCAAATTTTTATAATTTTTATAAAATAAAATGTAATTTTAACATTAAAAATTTAAAAGATAAAAAAATTTTAATTTTAAAAAAGTCGAAGCTCCTAACAGCCCGAGTTTACCACTGATGATTAACTGTCGATGTATAAATCTATGCACTAACAGTATTAAATATAAACCCATATTAAAACATACATTAACTTTTCTAGTCTGTAATAAAGAAGGATAATAATTCATAAGCAGCTAGCTAAAGCCTAAAAATGCTACATTCCGGTATTTACAAGTCATTAAACCAATGGCTCGGATTTAGTAATACATCCTCTCAAAAAAAAAAAAAAAGGCGAAGTCAAGTCGGTCATCCATCCAACCTGGATCTGTGAAAACAAAATTGATGAAACCAAAACTAAACCGCCCCAAGAAAAATGTACATGTATGTCCTATTAAACGGACAGGACAGCAATCTCAGCTTCATAAATTAGACTTGGATATGGTAAGTCCATAATTTCTGCTGGCTTGCTCTAAGGTATTTTATCAGTCTCAGAAATACTCAACTCACCAAATGTACATCTCTCACCAAGGGAGGGTTTCAAAAGAACAATTTTGAGTTATGTGCAATTGACATGTTCATGCCCAACACTATCTCTTGGAAAGTTTTAGCTGCAACATGATAAATATAAAAAAATAAATTAAGTTTTAGAATAGACAGAATATCTTTGTAATTAAAAGCTTCGCATTTTTTTTTTTGTCTAACCTTCGATTTTGTAGTCCTCCATCCTCCCAAGTCTATTTGCTTGGGAGAATATGCAAATTTCTCAATGGAATTTAAAGTGGTAGTCTTCTTTGTGCTTGAGCCATTCACCTGTAGCAAATCCTATAAAAATGTGTTAAATCCTATGGATAAGTTTTTAGCAAAGTATCAGCATGTAATATTGCGCCTGAATTGAAAAGTTCTTTTGCATGATTGCTAAATAGATAAAGGCAAACCTATAGAATTTCAGCTCATTTTATCCTTAAAATTCCCAGTTGTCTTAGTATCATGGCGTATTCGAAAAAGACAATGGTAAATGGTTGAAGAATCATTAGGCCCAGTATTACAACTTACCTTATCCTTTGCTGCCTGGTCCCCTGCTGCTTCAGAATGTCCAATTACCACATTTCCATGGTAAAGCATTATCTGCAGATGAAAAAGTATGTTTCAGAAGAGCATTTTTAAAATAAGAGTACGACAATGAGGAATCGCAAAAAAAATGCAAAGTTCTGAGACATAAGGTTTCAATAACCTACCTTGTTTAGTAACTGCACATTTTTTTCGTCAGCTGCTTTGATTTGCACACCAAGACAATTGTTGGGGTTACTGCAGAAGGGGCAAAAGACCTTTTTGAATACACACCCATCTTCTTCACGCCAAGTGCCCTGTTCTCGATCACCTTCAAGAGTTCCATTGCAAAGTCTTGGATCAACTGATGAAATATCAGTTAGTATAACCGGTACAGTTGGTGGCGTATTTGAATCACAAGAAGTTAATCTCTCTTTGAAAAGAGATAACAAGTATACTTTTGAGGACACAGTCAGTGAGAAACTGAGATACAAATGATTTTCAGGGCGACCTAAAGGACTTCTGCAGAGTGAACAGAAAATCTGTAATCTTTTATCCATAACAGGAATAGTATTATCAGTTGCTAATGGCCGTGGAACATTTGACTCCTTAGGATAATCGTTTCCAGCTGAACTAGTTTCGAAACCAAAATCAATTCTGCGAAGCATATCTCCATTGATTAGTCCCGCAAAACTCGTGGAACCTGGAATTTGAGCAGAAATATCACTGTTTTCTTCAACGACAAGGTTAATAAAAGTTGAACTTATCGGTTTCCTCCTTTTCTGCATATATGAACAAACGCTAAGATTCAATGGTGTGTATGGTGTGTTCTGATCCGCATCTTTTCCAGGGGTGATTGTTGATTCAAAAACAGAAGGAACTTTGTTCGGGCTTGTTGAAGACATTGGATGAAACAGAAATTGATCCGATGAGTTGGTTGAGGCCTGAATTATAGTCGAACCAGAGTTAGCATCCTTAGTTACGGAACCTGGGCTAGCTACAGAGATACCAGCATTCACAACTGGTGTTTCCTTGACCACGAGCAAATCTTGATCGTCGTTGGAGAATGTCATAGTTGAAGCTTCAAAACACCTGCAAGAGGATGATTCCAAGTCAATAATACCAATTTGGTGTTTCAAGTTCTTAAAAATACTAGTTATGCACGGTTAGATGAGGAAGAATATAAAAAATAGTCCAAAAGCAAATGATAAACAACAGAAATCTCCTAAAAATGATGCAGCCAGTTTTACTAGACCGCGATGCAGCAGTGAGGAGGCATGAACAGGCATATAGTTTGCTACCGTTACATTTCAGCTTCAAAGTACAGAATAGGTGTCAGTCATTTACCCTGAATCTTTTGGTGAGTTGCATTCTAGATCAAAACATTCAATGCAGGTCTTCTCGTCCTTATCTGCTTGAACACTTGTCTGAGCTGCAACATCACTTTGAGGCTTCATTTGGGAAAAAGTGGTATCATATTTTGCCAAAGAAGATAGTTGCTGTCCACCAATGAATAGACAGTTTAAGTTTCAAATTTCTCTCCGGAAATTCTCAGCTCTGATCCATATAAGGGAAAATCTTCATTAAAGTTCGAGTTCATATTACAAACCTTGTTCTTGGAAACCAAGTCCTGCAAACAAGTGAAGCGAGAGAAAAGACCTTATGTAACACCATTAAACCACAGTCCATGCACAAGGAAACCAAACAGTCTAAAAAGAAAGGAGATATTAATAAAGGAAACCAAAAAGAACCTTGACTTCTCTGAAAAAAGATCTCAGCTCGTCCAATGACTTCTCAAAACTTCCATACATTCTAATGGATCGCCTTAGCCACTTTGAAATATGTGCTCTATTCTTTTCATCCTGAAAACGCCAATCTGATCACAAAAAACCATTTCGATTTAAATATGCATTGAAAAGAAAGGGGAGAATTACTATCATTGTCTTAATGTTATGAAAAACATTACCTCAAATGCAGCAAAATATCACAAGCCATATTTTAATTAAATAAATATATGGTATCAGACTGTTAAACTGCTGAACTTTGGTACGAAAGCATCTAATAGAAGACTCCGAGGAAGTGCAGCTACTAGCTAATGGTAACATCTGCACATTTCTAGGGACATTGCTTCACATATTTATACAAATTTGATGCTTTGGTACAATCTAGTAGAGCTGACAAATTTCTCCAGAAAAAGAAATTGGGAATTCTCAGAAGCTAAAGATTTGTTTTACTTGCCCTGCACAACTCATCCTTGCCAAAAAATGCACAAAGAAAAACTAGTAAACAGTTCTAGACTTAACCCAAAACCAACTGGTTATATATATGATACGACATTTAATTATCCATGAAGTAGCAACGACCAGATGCCTATGAATCTCACTAGAGGCAATGCAATAAACCATCAATGAATACTCTGTTTGATATAAAAGATTACCCTAGTCCACATCTTATCCTATCCATCTATGTTTTCAGGAAGAGCGTTGCTCACTTCCATAACTGCTCACCTAGCAGACAAATAGTGAACTATCACAAATCCATGGCACCAGTGGTAACTTATGCAAGGGATTAGACATTGTCCGCAAAGATGGTCCCTTATCTTTTCATTTGACAGTAAGTTGTGTCTTGTTAGCATTTTACATTCAGAAAATTGTGTAATAGCTAAAACCAAATTCAAAATCATTACCTAGTAGGATGATGGCTCCATAATCATATCTATGGCGTATACAGCGCCCTGCATAGTAGAAAAGGTAGTCATTGAATGACACCATTGAAGTGAATAAAGTTCTTTTTCCTTTTTTCAAGGGGAGATTTAAGAAGAATATATGCTTAAATGACATAATCAACCATCTGTATATAACCAAAATATCATGCAAATGCTTGGACTTAATGTACTATCAAATCACATAATAAACAGTGCAAGAAGAATGAGCAAATAAATAAACCTAGAAGCTGGAAATTTACAGGACATACCAAGAGCTTGATTTAGAGCTCTGAAGGCTTGCTGGCAGTACCACTCACTTCCACTCAGAAGGTTTTTAGATGATCTGTAAGTATTATTATATTTCTTCTTTAATTCGATCTGTTTATCATTTCTGCAAAGCCCATAGGAGTCAGAAATCAAGGAAAATGAAATTTTTGTTTGAAAACATCATCTTGTGAGAATACGTACATATTTGGGAACGGAATGCCAACAGCTATCTTAGATAGTCAAGAATGACAATTAGTTAGCAATCATACTACAAAATATGCCTTTGTGTTTTCAAAGGCACAAGCAAACAGTAGATAATCTTAAGAAAAATGAACACAAGTGATCAGTGGCTAGAAAGCACCAAGTTAATGACTGAAATATAGGAAAAGGATCAAAACCTCAAAGCAACCAAAAGGATACGACCACCCTAGCATTATCATCAGAAAAATCTATGCCTTCTGACACCTGCAAAGAATAGAAATCAACTTTTAATGAACCGCATAAATGTATTTCCACCATTAAAAATTGCCAAGTAAGACATAAGACATTAAAAATTGCATTTCCACTAATTAGTCCAAATAGGGACCAAATTGACCAAGCCTATAGAATACGTGACAACTGGATTACACTGTCCCCAGCTAGACAATGAAATTAATCCCATAAAAAAAATTCTCCTGTCAGTCAAGATTTCATAAGGAAAAGAGCAAAGCTTACCTTTCCTCGGAATACTGCAAGAAGAGCTGCCCCTCTGGGGTAAGTAACTCCTGTAGACTCAATCACATTGTCATCTGTTCTTTTTATCCTTCTCTTTTTCCGAAGAACAGGTTTCTTGCTTCGAGATACTGAATCATAATAACCTTTCAGAACAGTCTCAAATTCTTCCTGATTACCCCCTCTTGGCTCTGCACAGAGACCACTAGATCAGATTTCCAATCCAATAAGAGATCTGAGAATGAACAATATGAGTTATAAACACCGAGCATATCAGGCCATTTCCAACACCCATACAAAGGGCCAGGCAAATATGAAACAGTTTTAAAGTGCAATTCCTGACAAGAAAATTAATGATTGCACAACCACGTTAGATCCAGGGAAGGGAGAATATATGTATTACCAACAAAAAGGGGCTTTCGTGCTTTAAGTTGTGACCATTGGCCTGTGTTATGCCAACGATCACAAAGCTTCTTCATCAGCTTGTAACTTGGGAAGAATATCAGACAGCCACCTGGAACAATCTTGAAAATCTCTTCCAAGGATTTGCCAAGTGAGTCCTTCAGAACGAAAAATTCAGATGTGCAAATGTCAAATAATAATATTATTTCTCACTCAAACAAAAATGAAAAAAAAATCCAATATACCTGGAAAGCATATTGATCCGCTGTTTTGTAACTTGAATCCAATTGGTAATTGTCTGGACCATGGGAGATTACAGCAGACCATACCTGTAACAGAATAGCTGATAACTCATAATTGAAATGAAGTGGAAATAAGAATCATAAGCATGAGGCAAATAAAATTTATACCTGGGATTTGATATCAATAACATGAGGAGCCTCCAAACAGTTTCCAAACTGCATGCCAAGTTCAGATGAGAAGGAGTTCATTGGCGATAGCGTCCTAGATTATAGAAATTATTATCAAAACTATAAGTGGAAAACACTATTTGGAAATGCAAGTGAGCCCAAAGAAACCAGTAAATGGAAAAGACAAAAGAATATATTTGAGAACCTTCCCTAAATTGCATCACAATATCAGGCATCATAAATGGCAAGTTTCTTCAGAAAGGATAGCACACCTATGGGATGATGTCATATATTATGTGTCAATTAGATACTACAAAGATCTTTTCAAAGAAAGATATCTTTCCAGATAGGTAGAAGCAGTTAATGGCTTTGACTTGGCTATAAAGTTGCAAGAAAATTTGGGAGACGATATTTCAAGGTTGCACAAAGCTGAACATACTTTTTTTTTATGCATAGAAGGTTCATTAATGCAAGGCAAGCAACTGAACATTCAAATAAGGACCATTCTTACCCAGAAGTTAAGATGACTGATAATGAAAGATCAGCTACATCTCTGAATACAACGGATGGGTTCAAGCACCACAAACCTAATGAACATGTCCAACTGCCAAAAGCATTTTCTGCATGCAAAACAATATCAGTAACCTTTCTATTTTAATCAAAAGAGCGAAAAACATAAGGGCAATAACAAAAACTGAGTTCTCTTGAGAAACTTTTTAACTATCATAGCACTGAAGGGAACAAATAACAATTGAAACAAACAGCAAAATTGCAAATTCATGCTTATTATTATGTAAATTCTTTGTAAGCTATAAAACTTGACTCTGACTACAAACTGCAAGATCAACATAACCCATTCACTAATATTAATATGGATGAAATTCTCCCTGAAAGTTACTCATAGCACGACAATGATACTGTTTGCCTGAAAATTGAGAATGACAATGGATAGTGAAAATTTGGATATTCGTAAACATCCAATTTGGTTTTTGCATATTCAAATCAACAAATTTAAAGCATATGCAAATATTAACCCTCGAATATCAATTATCTGAATCCAAAACACTTAAGCATATATATAACAAATTCAAATATCATAATCAGCATCCATTTTCACTTATTTGTAAAATGCAATAATAATAATAATAATAATAATAAACTTGACTAAATGAATTCAAAAATTTAGCAAATCCAGATATCTGGCAGATAATATTATTAAATTCGGGTTCAAATAGTGTTACTCAGACTTAATGCAAATAATAAACGAATCAGATTTTAAAGTAGTTATGCTAATTTGAATACAGGTATTAAAGAAAAATGTAGATATCAAACCTATGGTCATCTCTAATTGAAATGACAGAATAAAAATATAGTATAAACTCATTAACAACTGACTCTCATCTTTTTTGAAGTATCGTTGTAGAGCAAGCTGATAATCAAAAATGTGAGAACCGTCTCTTGAGAAGAAATATGTCAGTGAAGAGAACAGCCCTGTAATACATTTCTTGATGTAGTTAAAACCAATATTAAGACTGCAGGGAATTTTAAGTAGATTGCAGTATAAAAACAAGAAAATAAAATATGTACCTTCCAAGGTTATGACAGACATGCCACTTAAATGAAGTACATCTGATTCTGTATCTGAAGCAGCTATGATTGCCTTGAATAAAATGCGGTTCATAGTCAGTATAAAACAGTAAGAATCAAGACTCAAAATGTTTTTAAGTACCTTTGTTGCGCATTCTAGCAAGACAGGGAAGAATTGCTGTGAAATGTTAGCTTCTTGGAGTTGCCTTACTGCCTTGTCACCGGTCCAGCTAAAGTCGTGTTTATAGAAACATGTAAGGCCATACAAACCAAATTCTAACAGGAAAAAAAATGAAAAGACGCATAATAACTTTATAACTTTCTCAAACAAACTTATTTGCAGGAACTATGGTGAAAATTGCCATAGTTCCATTGATTTCTTTATTACAAAAGAAAGCATGATATTACAATCTAATTTAATGCAATTGCAGACACAATGAAATCTACAGCGTGCATCCAGCTTTTAGAAGCTCAGTTAGTTTGAAGACAGTGGCATACCTTCAACTAGATGTTAACAAGAACGTAAAGTGTGCTAAAAAAAAGAATTTTTTAAGGAATTTCATTATATCCACCAACATGACAGTCTCGCAAGGATAGATAAGGATAACCACAACAATGAAGTTTTTTGGAACACTTACGAGTAGAAGTAGTGCTTAGATTCATTTGTTGCTTCTAATTTGCTCTTTGTCTGCTCAATCCAACTTATTAGGTTCTACACATCCATGACATCAAAAGCAAAAAGTTAACCAATATAATATCAGACCTCATTGTTGCATGATCAATTACTTTTCTTACCATTATCATTTCAGACAATGGTTGGTAAATGTCGGACTTGATCATCTTGAGTTGATGAAGCTCGATCTGCAATTCTACCATAGCCAATAATTGCTATAAGAACTAGAATCCTAACATAATAAGGTCAAAATAAAAGTTCCGTAACCTACTGTGCAAAGCATCTTCTTCAAGATCCACGCTACCAGCTTCACGAGCAATATCCTCTAAATTGCTGTAACAAGAGAAACTCTTGATATTAAACCTTCCCAAACAAAACAAATCTAAAAGAAAATCAAATGTCAACCAGTCATCCCAGATGGCATGAGAAATCAGTTCTAAAGCACCTGCATTTATCTATATATCTAATTTGGCAAGCCATCGAGTATAATTGACCTGAATTTCCAAAACTCATAAGGATCTAAAGAGATGTTTCTGTAATCCTTTGGGCTTAACCAAATCACATCTATTCTATGTAGATCCCAAGAATGAAACACAACTTTTGAGTGCATCTGAGATTGCAGACTTGGAGGAGTTTGTGTACAAGGAATAAGGGAAAAGTTAAAAACCAAGGGAAATCAAGAGAATTTGACATACTTGAGTGTTTCTTCAATCATAAAAAACCACAGAAAGGTCAAAAGGAACATAACTTCTGGGTACATCACATGCTAAAACCAAAAACAAATAACCCTACAATACAATACAAAACAAAAACAATTTGACTACCCCAACTCAGCAAAACTAAAGGGCAGAGACAATATATAGAAACAATTACAAAACCTAAGTTGATACTTTAGAATGTTTGGTTCTGCTAAAATTTATCAGAAAATAATCAGATGTTTATCAGGAAATCATTGTGAAACTTGGCAGTAACATACTGAGCTTCATCAAGAACTATAACGGCTCCTTTGATATCTACTTCCATTGCCCCTCGAATAACAGGGTTGATAATGTAGCTATATGGGCAAAAAACCAATTGTGCATCATCTGCCATTGAACGTGCAGCATAGTATGCACATCCTGGAAATTGAAGAAAAAACCTGTCAGATTCAGAAGAGCAACGTAGTGGTAGAAATACATTTGAAAAGGAAAAGAATAACCTTTAACAACTCGTCCAATTTTGACAATATCTTCAATATCATGGGCCTCATGACAGCCTCCTTTCTGAACTGAGGGATGACATTTGACCTTATGCATATTTCTGCATGAAATGAGTAATTTCCGTTGGTTATACTCTTACTTCGAAATTGACGGTGAAATTGTGGACAACCAAAACTAAGACACCATAAATGGATACCAGACGAAACAACTCACTTAAATTCAGAGCATCCTTCCTCTTGACTCAACAGAAGCTTGCTGTCAAATTCCAGTAGTAGGCTTAGTAAGAAAAAAAGCAATAGAAATCATACTAGGTAAGAATAAAGAATTCTAAGGTCCAGATATTGCACCATTCTTCATCAATATTCTCTTTGGAGACATGAGGATTTGTGCAATAATGTTTCCTTGAAGCCTAAGAAATTTTCAAAAAATTCAAAAGTTGACAAATTTTCCATATCTGAATTTCTTAAACATAAGAAAAATTATGCAATAGAACGCAATTGATGAAAGCTTTTCCACACACACAAAATAGAAGAAGAAAGTCAAAATGAAGAAAGGTTCAAAATACCAATATTGCCATGGGCACTCGATAAGAAGTTTTCCTGTATTCATGAATCACTTGAGAAATTTGTGAATGTGTCCTCCTGACATAAATAGGAAACCACAGTGCTTAATAACAAATCCACACCTTCAATTATACAAGTCCTTGCAGCTTTCTTACACGGATTAATGACTTCAGAATATTAGCTCAGTTATCATGAAAATTTTAAAGGCTTAAACCAGCAATGATTCCATGCACACCCTAAACCCTGATACCAACTCAGAAAGAACAATTTTCCATCACACAAAAAAAATAGTATCCTTTTCACTCGACACAAACCATAAACCTTTGTTCCTGTCATAGCTTTGATAATAGGCTCTATCAGATTATTTCAGAACCAAATCCAAATTTGAGTGATTGTTGGATGTCAAAAGGAATGGAGAAAAGGATAATTTAAATAGAATATGACCTTAAAATGAAGCCTACTTCAGACAAACCAAAGGTAATAAAAAAATAAAATAACCAAAACGCTAAATTGATTTTATAATTACACTTACGAAGCATAATATATGGTAGGAGCCAACTTTTTCTTCTTATTCTTGCTATTTGCTGCATTCTGAGGTGGCTCTGATATATTTGATGACGGAATGCCTAAGAAAATAATCAAGGACCATCATGCATGCACCCTTGAATATAGACGAACAGTACTTATTCTATCAAATTCCAAGTGGAAGCAAAACAATGCCGGAAATCGAGATCCTGAACTATCAAATAGAATGCCAAGGAAATCTGAGAAAGCATTGCAAACTTACTTGAAGTTGAAGGTCGTGTTTCGGGAATAAAACCACCGCCATGACCGAGAGGATCACTGACTGCCTCTGGATCCAGGATGGATTGAGACAGAATGCCTTTGATGTTATTGGTCTTATAGTTTTTCTGCCAAGCAAGAGTGGAGCAAAGAAGCGACAGTGATTTACCGGTACCAGTGGGCGATTCAAGCAAGGCATGACAATGGCCGTCTTTCTGAGCTCTATCTAGGGTTGATATTACTCTGTACATGAAGGAAAGCTGCGTCCCGTACGGCTTGTATGGGAATTCCACCGGAATCCCTGCAATATGGTGAACATTTTTGGGATTCTTAGGATTGATGAAGTGAGGGTTAGGATTTTTGCTGGGTTTAGCTCCGTTTCCAGTTCCGAGTGCTGCAGACATTGTTTGCTTGTTTGGGTTCGGAAAAAAAGAGAAGTGAATGAGGACGCTTGACTTGAGTTATAGAGAGCTTGAGACTGTGGAATGGAAATATAAGCGGGAGAAGTGAAGTTTTGGCGGGAGTTTTGAGCGTATTGCTTCAGAGTTTACAAGAATGCCAAAAAGGGAAAATTAAAATCAAAATATAAAAAACAAGCAAAAGCCCATCTAATTGAGCTTGGTGGAAATAATCCATCCGTTGGCGGTGTTGTAGTTCAAATATGAAGCTGATCCGCGTCGGTTTGGTGGATTGTGTCATTACAAATGTTTGGGCCGGAGTCTGAATAAATATATCATAAGTTTTGTGGTGAAAAGTATTTTTAAAGCGGAAAATAAGGCTAAACAGATAATTTTTGTAGTAACTAGTACTTTTGATAAGTAGTTAATCAAATTTACTTTTAAAATTAAATAATAATTTTAACCTTCAATATTTATACATCGTGTTGATTTACTTTTAAATTTAAAAACACAATCTTCAATTGAAAAATTCAATAAACCTTAAAACATGCACACACAAAAAAAAAATCACTCATTTTTAAACTCAATTTATTCTCTGACGTTATAATATTTTCCTCAAAACCTCATCTTAAAGAGGCGGAGAAGGAGAATAAGAACAACATAACCCTATTTCATGTTGATTGAACGATGGTCTGACAGGGACTTGTCTTCCCTTAAAATATAATTTGTTTCATTTTGACCCTTAAAAAATTTTAAAAATTTATATTAATAAAAATATAATTATACTTTTGACTCTTACAATAATAAAAATTCGATTTAACCTTTCAAAAATTATAAGAATATAAATTATTAAAATAATAAAATAATATTTTTACTTGTAAAAATTATAATTTAATTTCGATTCTCCTTATAAAAATTTCTAACTTCAATCTTAGAGCTTGCAAATAGAAATCGTATTTCTTCAAGTTTTAGGTAAAAGTTTAGTAAGTTCCAAAGAAACTGTAAAAAAAAACTAATTCGGTTGTGTGATAGAAAATGATGAGAAGTTCGTTAATACCTAAAGTCACCAAAAGAAAATGACAAGGAATGGTGATTCCAACAACTACGTGACATGGAAGAAGAAACCACAAAGTTATTGTTTTCGAGAAGATGATAAAATGAAAAAAAAAAAAGAAATAAATGTCATATCAGGAAAAAATGTTTCTATGCAGACGGTGTCAAAGATTTACCACTAGAGTAAAAAATTAAAATTAAAAACTTTAATAATTAAATTGAAAATCGATGACAAAAATAAAACCAGTCAGAAAGTTGGATAGTTAATTAGGAATTTTACCGATAAATTCACCTATACAAGTATACAAAACTCAGTCTCGCCTCTAGTGTAACAAAAGAAAAAAAAAATGTCCAGCATTTCTAGATCAATCTAGCAACCGAGAAGTGCTTTTCAATGGCGTTTCATTTCCGGCGACTCCCTGGATGGTATTTGAGTTTTAACAGTTGCAGGTATTATTTGCCCCACTTTAGTTCGTTCCTTTCTGTATTCCGATTTTCAACTATTAATGGTATTCCCGATTCCTCAATAAATGATCCGTCATTTCATCAAATACACAACCGGTGTAACCTCGACGAGCGTCGCGTTCTTACTGAACTCTCCGACTTGTTTCAGCTTTCTCATATCAGCACGACTATTCCACTATATCCATATAAGGAGAGTTATCCGGTGAAACAAATAGAAAGTAGAGATGTTGATGAATTTTTATTGCCCGAAGAGAAATTGCGAGGGATTTTTCTGCAAAAGTTGAGGGGTAGAACTGCAATAGAACATGCACTGTCAAATGTTAGCGTGGATTTAAGCATCGATCTTATTGCTAAGGTCGTAGATAGAGGGAATTTAGGCGGTGAAGCTATGGTTTTGTTTTTCAATTGGGCAATCAAGCAGCCAGGGATACCAAGAGACGCCCACAGTTACTACATAATCATTAGAGCTTTAGGTAGAAGAAAATTTTTCAAGTTCATGATTCAAATCCTACATGATATGGTGAAAGATGGCGTAAAACCTAATTTGGAGACAGTTTCAGGTGTAATGGACAGTTTCATTAGGGCGCGGCGTGTACATAAAGCTCTAGAAATGTTTGAGAACTTAGAAGAGTTTGGATTGACGCCTGATACTGAGTCTTTGAATGTGCTTTTACTATGTTTGTGCCGTAGAACTCATGTAGGTGCTGCAAATTCGTTGTTCAATGCAGTGGGTGGGAAGATAAAGTTTAATTGTGTGACATACAATATCATGATAAGTGGATGGTCGAAATTAGGTAGAGTTAGAGAAATGGAGAGGACAGTGAAAGCAATGATAGCAGATGGATTTACTCCAGATTGTTCAACTTTCAGTTACCTCATTGAGGGCTTAGGAAGAGCAGGGCGGATTGACGATGCCGTTGAGATTTTTTATCATATGAAGGAGAATTGCTGCATTCCAGACACTAGAGTTTACAATGCAATGATTTCTAATTTTATTTCTACACAGAAGTTTGATGAATGTAAGAAATATTACAAGGCTTTGCTGGAAAGTAAATTTGACCCTGATTTGGATACTTACACAAAACTGATATCTGCTTTTCTCAAATCTCAGAAAGCGGCTGATGCTCTTGAAATTTTTGAAGAGATGTTAGTTCAGGGGATTGTCCCTCCTATAGGGTCTTTAACCTCTTTCATTGAACCCTTATGCAGTTATGGTCCACCTCACGCAGCTATGATGATCTATAAGAAAGCAAGAAAATTTGGCTGCCAAATATCACTCAATGCCTATAAGTTATTGCTCAAGCGGCTATCTAGATTTGGTAAAAGTGGAATGCTGTTAAATTTATGGGATGAGATGCAAGAAAGTGGTCATACTTCTGATATGGAAGTTTATGAGTATGTCATTAATGGACTTTGCAACATAGGGCACCTTGAAAATGCTGTACTTGTTATGGAGGAGGCATTGCGCAAGGGGTTTTGCCCAAGCAGGATTATATGTAGCAAATTGAATAACAAACTAGTTGCTGCAAATGATGTTGATAAGGCTTACAAGCTATTTTTGAAGATTAAAGACGCTCGCCGCAATGAAAATGCTCAGAGATATTGGCGTTCTAATGGCTGGCATTTTTGAGTCGCACATTTATACGTGATTCAGGCAAGTATGCTTTGCCTTTGTACTTTGTTTGTTTTATTAAACTAGCTTATATTACTGGTGTAATTATTTTACTGGTATTCTTAGCGTCTGTATCTAAGGTTTCTTGCCTAGTATGAAGACACTGCATTATCATTGAAAGGAGTAAACTTTGGCTTTTCTTTTACCTTCCATCTCTAGTGTACTTCTCTTTTGTTGCATTTCCGCTCTCAATTACTCCTTCAACTTGATAATATTCATGCCTATATAGTAAGAATAATTCCTATTGGTAACATTATCTGCTGATTCTTGCTACTTTATGTAGTATGATGTTTTTTTAAATTTATGGGTTTAATATCTCAAATCATTGGCATTATAAAATATTCAGTACCCTGAATTTGGTGAACTGGAAACTGTCTTTTCATGAAGTGCTGGATGAGTTTATGAAGTACTCAGTTCAATGTCAGCTTGTAATGATTCATTTTATTCATTTAATTTTGAAGGGTTGTTCAATGTTCACAGTGGGACAGTTGTTTGCTGCTTAGTTCTTATGGACATGATGTTGAAACCTCTTCTGATCCAGCATGTCACCCCATTCATGTATCAGTGTAGTGGGGCAGTGTCTTTATTGATTGTTGCATATCTTTTGGAAAATGATTATAGCTGTACTGATTCTTGAATTTCTTAAATAGAGCACGATGGGCTAGTTGAACCATAATATTATGTGTATATGTGCCTGGGAATTGAGGAGCTTCTAGTAGAACAAAGTTGACAATCAATTGTGAAGGGAGATCTAGATTATGCCAAAAAGAAAAATAATGGGAAACGGGTAACTGAATCTCTCAAAATAGGTAGGGATTATGAATTGATGACCTTATCTGGGCTGTCTGGCATGTCATTTGAAATTTCAGGATTTGGCAATGACTATGAGTTCTCTGTCAAAGTGAAAAATGTCAGTCTCTTAGAGAGGAAAAGTATCTCCAGACGGTAGCTCAACCTCTGATTCCTCTTCCTGTTTGGATGAAAAAACTGGTAATCTCTTCACTGCTGCTGAACATCTCAACAAGAGTGAGTCTGCCTAAACACAGTGAAGATGAATCTGCCAGAAGTCCCTGTGACAATCCTACTGAAAGAAACTCACTAGAAAGTCAATCTCGGCAATTTTCTGATGACCATTTTGAAGCAGATGTAGAAACAAATTTGTATTGAAGTAGAAAATTGATTTCTAGTCAACTTTTAGTTTTATCGTCTGACTCCTTTTTTTCTCATTTGTTCTTGCTTATTTTGTTCATTTTTTCTGGACAGAAGTTTTGGTCAATCAGCTTGGGGGACTGTTGATAATGACGATGCAGTCTGTGTGTGGGGATTAGGTGTTTAATCCTGTTAATACCAATGTGAACCTGAACTTCTTGAAGCATTTTCCCCCTGTTTCAGCATCTTGATAATTTAGGTTATGTGGATTTGTCATTTGTGTAGATTGGCAACACATTTGGCACGTACCTCGTCTGGTGATACAGAAAAATGTATAATTTAGGTTAGATAGATTTGTCATTTGTGTAGAGCTAAGAGCTCTAGGTCAGAAGGCTGGTTATGATCCATTTTTGTTTGATGGTATGAATTGCAGATTGAAATATTTACTCATCATTTTTAATCCCTCGTGGCAGGGTAAGGACTCTGACAAGCACAATGAAGTTTTTGGTTCAAGTGATTTTGGTGTACGCCCAACAATAACAGAATCCCCAAGCGCAAAAAGCTTTTATGATGAGAAGTGTCCATTCACATTTCAAGACTCTGTTCCCAGCACTCCACTCTCCGAGTTTGGAAACTGCCCTTTAAGTGATCAGTTATAAAGTTCCTCTAGGTTTGTTTCTATCAGCATGGAAAATAGTGGATTTTTACAGCAACCTGAGATACTAGGTTTGTGACTCCATAAGTAGTACCAGATATACCTTTCTTTGGCCATGGATTTTCTTTTCATGACACCGATTCATTTGGCTCCAGTGGTTCATTTAAAGTCTCATCAGATCATCACAGCCCGAAGAAAGGTTCTTCATAATTGCAGTGCTTTCTAACTAGTAATCTAATGAAAAATGGAGAGTGGAAGAAGAGAACAAAATTTCTCTTCGATTTTCCATTTCTAGTGATGTCCAAGTTTTTGGTTAGGTTTGCTGTTTGACTACCTTTCTCCATATGCTGTATATTCTGCTTGCAACAAGGAGTTGGTGCTTGACTGGATATTTATTATAGAAAAATAATGAATGAATCAAGGCATATATTTATTATAGGGTAAATTACACCATTAGTTACTAAATCATAGGTAAATTTCATTTTGGTTACTTAAAAAATTTACAATTTTATCATTGAATTATTTGGAAGTTACCATTTAAGTCATTGGATTGTTAAAATTGATGTTATATGGTTTTTTTTGTTCACCTTGTTTGCGTTAATTGAAAGTTCTTTCTTTTATCAATTATCAAAATATTTTTTGAAGTTTGTTGGTGAAACTTAAAAAAAAAACTTAAAAATCAGTGATTGTAATGAAAAAATTAAAATAATTCAATGATTGAACTGTAATTTTTTTTAGTTAAGTAATCAAAATGAAAATTCATTCATGGTTTAGTGATTAAAAATATAGTTTATTTTATATTATAAGAATAAAAGAAAACAGAAGGAAAAATAGATAGATTTACGAACAGTCGTGAAGACACTACAAGGAAGACTACAATTGACCGTACCTCTTCCAAGTCTGAATAAGAGCTAGAAGCCAGTGGTGGTAATTGTCATTCTACAAATCCCATAAATTCGAGGTCGAAATACACAAGCAAAATCCCCCAACTAGCAATAAGTTCTTAAAATTTTCTGATCCAATGCGTGGCAAAGACATTCCTTATAGATGTAGCATCGTCATTGTCTTCGTCATGCAAGCAGCAGCAGCAGCAGCTAATTCCTGAACCATGGAATTCCAGTTCACCTCCATATCACACACAATGAAGAAATCTAACACCCAACCGAACATTTTCTTTTCACATTTCATCGTTCACTTCTTTGCATAATAAACTTGTAAGATTTTGTATTCAGTAAAAATGAAGGTTAAATGAAAATCTGTGAGGATTTTAGCAAACAATTGACAACCAGCTAACTCTGATTTGAGAAACCATCTATAATGTCGATACTAATGGCTTTTAATGTGTGCTTTTCGTTTCCCTTTGTAATAATTTTTTGTGGCATTATAAAATGATTAGAGGTATTCATGGGCCTAGTCGGATTGGGTTCGGGCAGAGCTCAACCAAAAAATTAGACCTGTTCGCTAGGCTCGAATCTAGTCTAACCCGAAAAATAAGTTTAAAATTTTGTCAAAGCTCAACTCGGATAAAAATGTAAAAAACTCGAGCCCAATCCGGCCCGCCCATATTAATTATTTATATTTATTTTTATATAATTTTTAAATATATATAATGCATTAAAAATACTAAAAACATTAAAATAAATATTTTCTAACAAATTGAAAATAACTTTTAAAAAATATATACTTAAATAACACTAAGATATATACAACTTAATAAACAAATACCTCTAAAATAGTAATAAAATTAACAAATACCTCGAAAGTAATAACAAAATTAATAATAAAATAAGTTTTATACAATATCAAAATAATAATAACAAAATAGTAACAAAATAATAGTGAAATTATAGCAAAATAGGGAGAAAAACAAAAAAAAAAACAAAACTTTTTAATCTTTTATGAATTTGGGTTAGGTCGGGCCCAAATAAAAAATATTTTACTCAATACTTGATCTACTTTTTAAACGGATTTTATTTTTTTACTTAAACCTATTTTTTAAGTGGATTTTTAGATTGGGTTGAGTGATCCGGTTCATGAAAGTTCTAAAAATGACGCAGCAAATTTTGTTAGTAGGAAGAAAGCTAGTAGACGTTAGTGTTATGTTCGAATATTAAGTTTGGGCTGGGTAGTTAATCGGGCAGGCATGCGATCATGTTGGGCCTCGATTGCTTATGCAATTTCTTCACTGTCTTTGGAATAGGCCAATCTGCGATGGGCCGCCATGCTAGAGTCCATGGCTCAAGATACGCTGCGTCATAAAACTTGTTGATAATGATAGGGGTGTCGGCAACCGGCGATTCCCGGTAGTTTACAGTGATTGTTGGGAAAGTATTGTTTCAGTTGTAAGAGGACTGGTTGAGACTTTATGACGGCTTCTATAGGATGAAAATAAGAGGAAATAGATTTGATGTGGATGAACAGAGGTATTGTTATTGTGAACGTAAATGTATGAGAGTATGTCCCAGCTAAGTGTTCCAACTTGATCACAGCTAAGCTAGCAGAGACTTTAACATTTATACTTATAACAGATGCTGAAGGAAGTAAGATACAGACGAGATTCTTTCGGTCCATCTTCATGATGCCCAAATCGGCTGACTCTGCTCTCATCTCATCTTGCATTTGCGTATGTAATCATTCCATCTTTCACTCTCAATTTTCCTCACTCATAGTCGGAAGTTTACTTCCCTTAGGACAAATCCGACACCATCAAGTTTTCTGACCTTTCAAGCAATTCATTTCCAACCAACATGAATGCTTAAGTTCCAGCTTCAGTCATTAATTTTTATCTCTATTACTTGAATCCAGAATTCTATCATTATCAAGTAAATTAGCGATGTTTTGTAAGGCTGCCTTTTTTGACTTATGCTCTGTTTTTTTAACTAAAAGACGAAAACGCTTTCAAAGTTCAAATCCCTCATTGAACTCGTGGCTCTTTAGTGCGTGGGCATACGAATTCCAGTGCCTCTGTTCATTTAATTTTAGTTGATTCCCGATAAACAGAACACCGACTATGTCGCCGGACAGAAATATGGTGAACAATAAGAAGCATCGCTTCCTTTTCTAGCAAATACGTCCTCTCAATCTTTGTCCTAAATGGAACCTTTGCGAGTTGCTTATTGAGTAAAATCTTATTTCTGCCCCGCATCTGAACTTTGATTTTTTGAATGTGTTCCTTTTACTTTTGTATTTGGCAATTTTCAATTGGACATTGTTTTGGTTTTGAGACCCTTTCGGCTACCATTGATAATGGTATTCCCCCCCTCCTATCTCTCCTTTTTCCCCATAGCCATAAGCATAGAAGTACAAGGCCTGTGGATTGTTTGGTAAAAAATATTCAAGTCTTATTCTTAGATTTGCTTTTTCAGCTGCTGTCTGAGTTTCTTCTTCTGACCTTTTTTAATATTATAGCTTCCTTCCTGCTTTATTATCACTTGCTAATTTTTTTTATTGTTCTTTTTCCTCTGCTTTTTCTCTCTTTACTTCATTTCTCGAGTTTGAGATACGGAGCTTTATTCAGTTACTTCTTGTTGGGTTTCCATTTTCTCCCAAATAAATAATATTATAATACTTTTTGGCCTCAGGAATGAATGTGCTTTTCTTGAATCTTGCTGCTATATGTTGGTATGTTTTAGTGGGTTTGATTCGGTCCTGGAATCTGATTCTGATTTCCACTATCATATGTTCACATTCTTTATTTTACCTGTCACCTCTAATGGTTCTGTTTCTACATTCTTTTTTGGGTTTTATCATTGGTTTCATCGTTTAATCAAATATATAGAGAATAATGAAGCACTCAGGGTGGTAGGTAAGGTTAAATTAATGGTTTTGTTTATAAATAAGGTTAAGTAGACATGGCCTTTCCTTAGTAGTGCTTGATTGGTCATTGAAATTCTGTGCCCTTCCATGTTCTTTTGCTACTGGAGCTTTTTGGGTCTTAATCTGTAACATAGTATTTGCATAATATATCTTTAATCCTTTTATCTGAAAAATTTTAGTTCCTTCTATATGTAGAGTTTCTGAATCAATTGGTGGCAATAGTGGACTCAATACATCTTGTATCGGTCAAGTTGGTCTCATAGTTGACTGAAATGAATGTGGCTGGCTTTATTTTCCTACTCTCTCTCCAGTTAGGGGTGTTCCAAATTGGTTATGGTAGAAATGCTTCCACTCGACCAGCTGTTGTTAATATTGGAGCAATGTTTAAATTTGACTCTATCATTGGAAGAGTTGCCAAGGTTGCTATTGATGAAGCTCTGAAAGATGTCAACTCCAATTCAAGCATTCTTAAAGGAACTAAAATTAGTGTTACACTGCAAGATACCAATTGCAATGGCTTTCTTGGCATGGTTGAAGGTATTTTACAATCCATTATCTGCTTTTGGTAATTACTTGTTTTTCTTACATATAATGGTCAAGAAAGAATATTGTCTGCTACTGATAATTAATATTCAAATTTATGTGTTGAATAACAGCTTTGCGGTACATGGCGACTGACGTTGTTGCCATTATAGGTCCCCAATGTTCTGTGGTTGCTCCTATTATATCACAT
Source organism: Kokia cookei (assembly GCA_039519145.1). Lineage (NCBI taxonomy): Eukaryota > Viridiplantae > Streptophyta > Magnoliopsida > Malvales > Malvaceae > Kokia > Kokia cookei. The sequence goes on along the minus strand of CM076902.1, from coordinate 13,831,413 downwards.
GTTGCAAGTGAGCTCCAAGTTCCTCTACTATCATTTGCAGCTACAGATCCCACCCTTTCTTCTCTTCAGTTCCCTTTTTTTGTTAGGACAGCACAGAGTGACTTGTATCAAATGACTGCTGTGGCTGATATCATTGACCATTATGGCTGGAAGGAGGTCATTGCAATCTTTATAGATGATGATTGGGGGCGAAATGGTGTGTCAGCATTGAATGATAAACTTGCAGATAGGCGCTGCAAAATCTCCTACAAGGTAGGTATTCAACCAGATTCTTCAGTGACTCAGGGTGCCATCATGGATGTTCTTGTTAAGGTTGCATTAATGCAATCTCGAATTGTTGTTCTGCATTTAAATCGAAAAGTAGGGTTTAAGGTTTTCTCTGTTGCAAACCATCTTGGAATGATGGGCAATGGTTACGTATGGATAGCTACGGATTGGCTTTCATTAGTTTTAGATTCTGAGTCTCTGCCTTCTGAGACCATGGATAAAATACAAGGAGTTCTAACTTTGCGTCAACACACACCTGATTCGGATAAAAAAAGAGCCTTTTTCACTAGGTGGAACCGCATAACTGGAGGTTCTCCACGGTTGAACGCTTACGGACTTTATGCTTACGATACAGTTTGGCTGCTTGCTCATTCTCTTGATGCTTTTTTTAACCAGGGTGGGGTTATCTCATTCTCTAATGATTCTAGGATAAGCTCTATGGCAGGCAGTGCTCTCCACCTTGAAGCATTGAGCATTTTCGACGATGGAATGCTCTTGCTGAAGAACATATTGCTAAGTGATTTTGTTGGTTTAACAGGCCCACTTAAGTTTAATTCAGACAGGTCTCTTATTCTCCCTGCGTATGATATTATTAATGTGCTAGGAACTGGGATTCGACAGATTGGTTACTGGTCAAACTATTCTGGTTTATCCACTGTATCCCCACAGACACTTTATACGAGACCACCAAACCGTTCAATTGCAAACCAAAAACTATATAGTGTAATTTGGCCAGGAGAGACAGTGTCTAAGCCTCGTGGATGGGTTTTCCCGAACAATGGAAAGCAATTGAGAATTGGTGTTCCGAATAGAGTCAGTTACAAGGAATTTGTATCGCAGGTTCAAGGAACTGATATGTTCAAGGGTTTTTGTATAGATGTATTTACAGCTGCTGTTAATTTGTTACCATATGCTGTTCCGTATAAATTTATCTCCTTTGGAGATGGTCATAAGAACCCAAGCTATACAGAGCTTGTGAATAAGATCACAACGGGTGTGAGTATCACTATGAGTGTGACTACTATGTTATTTCATCATATGTGAGATGTTGCTTTCTCTTGCTGGCTAATTGTCGAACTCTATTCCTGCAGGAGTTCGATGCTGTTGTGGGTGACATTGCCATTGTTACAAATCGGACAAGGATAGTTGATTTTACCCAGCCTTATGTTTCATCTGGTCTGGTCATTGTGGCTCGGTTGGATAAAGAGAGAAGTTATGCTTGGGCTTTTTTGCAGCCATTTAGTCGCCGTATGTGGATTGTCACTGCTTCCTTCTTTCTCATTGTTGGAATAGTGGTTTGGATCCTGGAGCACCGGATAAATGATGAGTTTAGGGGTCCACCTAAACAACAAGTTATAACCATTTTATGGTGAGCGATAAAGTTTACAATTGTGATGCAGATGCATTAGTATGTTTGCAAGTAGGATAGGAATTTTTACATAATATAGCACATGTAATCCTTGATGTGAAGAAATTTGTTTATGTTGGGTCAAGAATCATTAAAAGCAAACTGAAGAGCAAGAGGCTAAATATTTCTGTCAATCTTGAAATGGTACTTGAAAGAGAAATCTGTGAGCAGTGCATTGTGTAGTAAAAACTAATGAGACTGTCACAAGCATTTCCCCCTCCCCTTCATATCACTCTTTTCTGGTCTTATTATCTATTAGGTGATGTTATCCCACATCTATTAGGCTTCCTATGGTCTTATATTGAAATTGCACCCTTCCACCCATTACCTATTGGTTTTAGGTTGGATGCATAACACTATCAATATCATAATGCTTAATTACAGTAAGCTTTTTCTTTGTCGTTATTATCATTATTATTATTTGATTGTTTATGTTTGTCATTCCACTTTATTTTCTTTTTCGAGAACAAAGTGTCTTTAATCCCTTTCAGCTGTTTCCTGATGTGAAATAATTTGCAACTTGTTTGCTATCCTTGCAGGTTTAGCTTCTCAACTATGTTCTTTGCCCACAGTAAGTGAAAGTCCCACTATAATAATAAATCAAAAGGCAAGGCAGAAATGGTGTATGATAAAGTTTGATTAAGCCTGCCACTTTATGTTCCTTTTGCAGGAGAGAATACTATGAGCACTCTTGGCCGTCTAGTGTTGCTTGTATGGCTCTTTGTGGTTTTAATAATCAACTCCAGTTACACTGCAAGTCTGACATCAATCCTCACAGTGGAGCATTTATCTTCTCCAATTAAAGGAATTCAAAGCTTGGCAGCTACTAACGAGCCTATTGGATATCAAGAAGGCTCTTTTGCTGAGCCATATCTAATTGAGGAACTTAACATATCTAGATCTAGGCTTGTATCTCTTGGATCACCTGAAGCTTATGCTTTGGCACTCAAACATGGTCCTAAAAATGGAGGTGTCGCTGCTGTAGTTGATGAACGTCCATATGTTGAGCTTTTTCTCTCGAGCCAGTGCTCATTCAAGATTGTAGGTCAAGAATTTACCAAAAGTGGCTGGGGTTTTGTGAGTATTTATTTTCTATCCTTGTCAGAAGTGATCATGAGTATTGGAATAACATCACAGCACATGCATATTATTATTATTGACCATTTTTAGTTGTTCCATGGCATGGCATCTGAAGAAAAGGTTTTTTTCCTTAAATTCATGCATCCATTAAATAAAAAACTGAAATTCACCTATTATTGGCAGGCATCCTTGAAGTCACATGATATTCTGACCTGTTGTTTGCTTGCATAATTTATTCCTAGGCATTTCCTCGGGACTCTCCCTTGGCAATCGATATGTCAACTGCAATTCTAGCACTCACTGAGAACGGTGATCTGCAGCGGATACATGACAAGTGGCTGATGCAAAGCACCTGCAGTTTGGAGAGTACAGAGATAGAAACAAACCAACTTAATCTATCCAGCTTCTGGGGTCTGTTCCTTATTTGTGGGATTGCTTGCTTCATTGCCCTTTTCATATATTTTCTGCAGATATTGCAGCAGCTACCTCCTGCTCCTGAATCTGCTTCAATTACTGGTCAAGATAGCTCACATTCTCGACGGCTGCGGAGGTTTTTGTCACTAATGGATGAGAAAGAAGAGCAAACAAGAAGTGGGTAGAAGAGAAGGAAAGTAGACAATGAAAGGGATGATGAATTTGGTAGTTAAGACCAAGAGGAGAGAAAGGAGCAATAGCAATGCATTAATTACTTCTCATTTCGTTCATTGGAGTTGGGCATACCTAACTGAAACTGTGACACGTTCATGTGAGTCACCCGTTTTTTATCTTTAAAGCAACATAACTATTTATATGTATTCAAAGGCAAAGCATTGGTGGTGTACTTTAGGTTATAGTATATATTAGAAGGACTTTGATTTCAAACACAGTCCATTTATCGGGATGATAATGTAATGCTAACTAATATTTTTGGCAGTCATCCTTGTATATTTTGCAATTCAATTTCCACTTTCCATGTACATCCTTTCTCTTGGATTATTTCCTAGTCCATAGTCGATAAACTGCTTCTGCCATTGCCCATCAGTATCACGCCTTTTCATGAAAACTGAGTTTCATTTGGTGCAATAATAATCCACAGAATATTTTAAATTCTAGAGGTAACTTGCCATAATGATGCATACATGGGGCCATAATAATGAAATCTATGGTTAATACTTCAAATTGGATGCCGAGTTTTTTTGCTTCCTTTCTTTCAACTAGCTTTAGGGCAGGAAACATTGCATACACATACAGATACAGATAGATACAATATAAGTCCAATCCCAAGGATTAAATTTTACAAAGTCAAATTCAGCGACTATGGACGCGATTGAATTCATACAATGAGCCTTTCTTTCCTAGTATCTCATCCACAGCAACAAGTAAGCCAATCCAAAGATTATTGCTGTTCTTTTATAGCTTCATGCATTCAAATGTTACGCGATTGAATTCATACAATGAGCCTTTCTTTCCTAGTATCTCAGCCACAGCAACAAGTAAGCCAATCCAAAGATTATTGCTGTTCTTTTATAGCTTCATGCATTCAAATGTTATTTGATAAATTCTCTTCATCCACTCTGGTGTTATTACAAAATGAGCTTATTGATAAAATGAACACTGGAAAACCTTGACCACTAACTATACCACCAGCATGGAAAACAAATTAAAAAGAAAAAAAAGAAATTTGCAATCATTTAAGCCTCGTAAACTTTGCATTCTTCATCAGCTGGGTTTGTCTTGCAGAAATCCTCCAAGGGGTCACTGCTTCCCCCTGCAGGCATGCCTGGCCACTTGATTGCCACCAAGTGTGCCAAATCAACAACCCTTTGGCTGCAAATCACAAATATCAATCACATAGTAACAGTTATTAGTGTACAAATGCAAAAGATTAAAACGTGGACAATTAATGATTTTCAACTACTTTAGCTTGTTTGCTTGCATTAGGCTCACCTGTAACCCCATTCATTGTCATACCAGGCCACCACCTTGACCATGTCATCTCCCATGACCATGGTCAATGAAGAGTCAATGGTGGAGGAAACATCAGAGCACCTAAAGTCCACCGAGACAAGAGGAACATCACACACATCCAATATGCCCTTCAATGGCCCCTCGGCTGCCTTTCTGAATGCAGCATTCACATCTTCAGCTGTGATACCCTTCTTCTCAACATTCACGACCAGATCGACAACAGATACATTGGGTGTTGGCACACGAAGTGCAATGCCATTGAGCTTGCCCTTGAGCTGAGGAAGCACAAGGGAGACAGCCTTGGCAGCACCTGTACTGGTTGGTACAATGTTCAATGCTGCAGCCCTGGCTCTCCTCAAGTCACGGTGTGAAGCATCTAAGAGCCTCTGGACAATCACAACCGAAAATTCTAGTTTACTTCTTTGTTGAAGCAGTTAATTCTTTCAGCATATAATCTATCATAAAACCAAATTTTTGAGAATATGCAACTTCTGGGTTCCTCAGTAGACTCTATTGTAGAGTGATTTATTAAACAGTATGATTTTACCTGGTCTCCAGTGTAAGAGTGGGTGGTTGTCATTGTACCCTTGACAATGCCTGGCCAAAAGTGAAAGGAGATTAGCAAATTTTGAACTGTTATCACGCAGGGAAATAGCCTAAACAACCGAAAAAGTTTGTCCTCGAATGTTTAAGCTATGAAATGACATATAAATACGAGCAATGCTTACCGAATTCTTCATCCATGACTTTCACAAAAGGAGCCAAGCAATTTGTGGTGCATGAAGCATTGCTGCAAGCATAAAACTGTCATCAAATTCTAAACCACTATAACAATAAAGAAATGGAGAATGATTATCATGATTGGTTAATTAACGGGCAACTCTGTTCCAAACCAACCTTATGATGTTTGAGACCTCGTGCTCATAATCCCCTTCATTGACTCCAACAACATAGGTTGGAATGTCTGCGCCTTTAGCTGGAGCTGTTATGATAACTTTCTTGGCACCAGCTTGTATGTGCTTCCCAGCTCCAGGGCCATCTACAAAGACTCCTGTTCCCTGCAAGATGCATGTCAAATTTGTTCTGTTATCGTTTACACTTTCAATGAAGTGGTATACTAGATGATAGTAGAAGTGTAAATCTATGGCAAAAATCTTAGAGCACTAAGGGCAACGACCTACCTCGATAACAATGTCGATGCCAAGTTCAGCCCACGGAAGCTGGAGGGGGTCCCTGTTAGAGACGACCTTGATGGGCTTACCATCAACACTGATAGTTTCATTGTCAACAATTTTTACATCAGGTTTGAAAGTTCCCAGCATTGAATCATACTTCAGCAAGTGTGAAGCCTGTGTATTTTATTTTTTGTATATCGTGGTTAATAAAATGAAGACATTGAAACTAACCAAATCTCATAGGTCGCGTCAGAGTAACTTACATTCTTGACACCACCACTGTCATTTACAACAATCACGTCGAGGGGAGAGTTCTTCCTGCCATGCCAACATCGGAGAAAGTTCCTGCCAATGCGTCCAAATCCGTTGATAGCAACCTTCAATTTGGCAACTGTTTCGCCCCTAACAGGTGTTGCTCCACCTGCAGTCTAAATTCCAACACAGTTTCAAGTGATCAGCACCATATACAATTAGGTGCTTTGCATTGATCATTTTAGTTTTTATATTGGTTATATCTAATGAAATCCATAGCTTGTGTATACCGCTGAGAACGATCCAACGAAACATTGAAACTCAAAAAACAAAACCTGAAACAGTGAACAAACCTTTGGAGTGAGTTGAGCAGCCACCACATCGAAAAAGGACGCATCTCTAGCATTGTTAACGAATGTGATGCATGAGGCGGATCGCAGTCCAGAGAATTCAGCAACTTGTAATCTCTGCAAAACAAAACCGAAATGAGTATCCCAAGAGCAAAACAGGTAGCAAAAAAAACTTCATTCGAAAACCTGCAAAGAGAAAAAGAGACAGAGACAGAGAGAGAGACAAACCTTGGAAGAGCATTGAATTTGAGAGGGGAAAGATTGAGTGGTCTTAGAAGGAAGCCTGGTTGTTGCAGGGATCCTTGAAGGAGCTAGACTTGCGTGTGTAGCCATGGATGTCGGTTTCAAGCACAACTAGTAAGATTATTTTTGCAGTTGAATTTGTTGTTTCAGCTAAAACATTAGCATATAAATTATGGATGAAAGTGAAGTATAAGGATGTGTGGTGAATATGGAGTGGGACGGTGCGTATATGCGATAAGATATAAAAAGACTAAGATTGTGTCCGTGATGCCACTTCATAATTTGAGCCACGGATAGGTACGGTTGCTACATTTCCTCCAAGAGAGAAAGTGCTTTGGGTCAATGGGAAGGATGGGATCGAACCAGATTTTACAAGCAATTTTCTGGCTGTGAAGAAATTAGAGGATATAGCTATCAATGTCATTTCACACATAAAATTATTTTGAGGCTAAAATTAGAGAAATGAAACCAGCCCGCACCAAATCCATATTAATAAATATCCGTAATGTCCAAATGAGAAATAATCACCATCCATCAAATCCAACAGTTAATTGCCCAATATATCTGGCTTTGTAACTATATATTTGTTCATTTATATATATTATTGAAAAGTAAGAAGATGGACCTCGTTGCATTTTCATTAGTCATTAATACTGGCATTGAAATCGGAAAGCAGCTTACAGGAGCTGGATCAGTACTACAATATAACAATGTAGTGTGATAATCAGGGGCGGAGTTAAGGGTTATCAGGGGTCGGTCCTCTTAAAATAAAAAAATTTATTTTTAATATTTTTATAATTTCAAAATTTTTAAATTAATGTATGATAAAATTATACTTTAATTTTAAAAATGAGAAAATTTAATTTAATTTTTAAAAAATGATAAGATATAAGCTATTAAAATAGTGAAATTTCATTTTTACTGTTATAAAAATATACAATTTAATTTTGACTCCCTTATAAAAAAAATTTTGACTTCACCTTTAGTCATTGAAAAAATATCTCTAATTCGTAGAATGAAAAAGTAAAAGACATCATCATTCATAAAAAAAAAAAAAAAAAAAAAAAAAAAAAAGATAAAAAGACATCTAACCCAATTACAAAGCTAATGATGCTAATCTCACCGAAATAAATTTAGGGTAAAACACACCCAAGCTTTCTTAACTATTAATGAATCTATATTTTAATCATTTAACTTTAAAAAGTTATAAAATAGTCATTAAATTATTCGAAAGTTTTTATTTAAGTCACTCAAGTATTTGCAATTTTTTATTTGAATAACTGGACTGATATTTTTTTTAAAAAACAAATTTTTGCTAGCGAGCTCCAAGCAATCAACGAGTAAAATAAGATATCTTAGATTTAAATCGATCTAACAACCAATGTGAGAGATTAGAGAAGGAACTTGTTTTGAAGTTTAATTCGTAAATTTGTGAGTTCAAAGTTGCTTGATGAAAAAAAAAACTAAATTATAGAAGGAAAAATAGAGCTTTAGATTGATGTGGGCGGTGAGAACAAGGGAAGCCATACAATATCAATGTTAACAGTTCAATGATTCAAATGAAAATTTTCGAATAATTCAACGATAATTTTATATCTTTTTATAATTAATTGACCGAAACTTAAACCTAATAATAATTTAAAAGCACTAAAATCTGGAACAAAAAGTTATAGTGTCCTCGATCAAAGACACTATAGGATTATTGTCTGTAAGGTAGTTCACAATAACTAATTGACAAAAATTAGAGAGTCGCTTTCATCTTAGACACAACCCACTTGCATTTCTAGTAGCCATTGAATCCCCAATGATATAGACTTCCATGTGAAATATGTATCAGTATTCAACGGCTTTTCATGAATCCAAGTCCAAAGCTAACTTATCAATATTTATTTTAATTTTTTTATTTTACTTAAAAATTCTCTGATTTGCCTACGTTGACCGGCTGGCTTGATTTGATTTTGCATATTGCACTAACTGCTAAGCCGATAACACTAATAGATTATAGAAAAATCTAAGTTGGAGGAAGTAGTCAATTTGAATTAAGATAAGAATGCACGTGATGTGATACGAGTTATGCTTAACAGCAACTATGCAAAGTCTAAATGCCAATCAATCAATTAATCACCAAAATCTTCGCCTATTAGTAGGTTTAGTTTCCACGTTCTAGTGATTTTAATAACTTTAAGAGTTCGTCGTATGTAGCATTTACGTCTTTTATCTTTCATTCTTTTACTATCAATTGCAAACATATATTTATATGTACTGAATATTGTTCCTACGTACTAGAGCAAAGGCGTATTTAGGCGTTATCAGGAGTTCCGGTCTCTTTTAAAATGATTATTTTATCATTTTGATCTTTTAAATTTTTAAAAATTTTAAATTAGTAAAAGAAAAATTACATTTTGTCCATCTTAAAAATGATAAAAATTTAATTTAATCTTTTAAAAATTATAAATATATAGATAATTTAATTTCGATTCTCCCTAAATTTTTTTCCTAGTTTGCACCTGTACTAGAGGTTGGTTATTGAGAGTTATTAGTGGTTTGGAAGTGCCTAGAGAGTTATGATGAAGTTTGAGCAAAGTATCGATAATGGATTTAGAGTTTTTTAGTGATTGAAAGAAATTTATATAAAAGAAGAGTTTGACATGAGCTCTTGTAGGCACGTGTTTGACTATATAGGTTTGATAGTAAAATCATGGAGTACTTTATTGATGTGATAATATATTACTCGAGATAAATTTATAAATTACAAGTGGGTTATATTACATGTGAGCTTGGATACAATAAAAAGAATGCTGATAGTAAAATTATAGAGTGCTTCACTAAGATAAAATATTATCGTGAAGATTTATTTCATAAAAGTATAAGTCTCTATACTCAGCTTCAAGTGATGGAAATGAACAAAAACATATTGCTCATATGTAGCACTAGAGGTTGGTTATTGAGAGTTATTAGTGGTTTGGAAGTGGTGAGAAAGTTATGATGAGTTTTGAGGAAAGTATTGATAATGAAATAATAACTTAGAATCTTTTAGTGATTGAAAGAAATTTATATAAAAGAAGTGTTTGACATGAGTTATTCTAGACAGGGGTTTTATTGTATAGGTTTGATAGTATAATCATTGAGTGTTTTACTAAGATGTGATAAGATATTACTCGAGATAAATTGATAAATTACAAGTGATTATATTGCACGTGAGATTGAATGTAATAAGAAGAATGTTCGTAATAAGGTTGTCGAGTGCTTCACTAAATTGAGATAAAATATTATCCTAGAGATTTATTTGATAAAAGAATAATCCCCTATACTCAGCTTCAAGTGATGGAAGTGAAGGAAAACATATTTCATTTTCCTTAATTTCTATGGTGAGGCTATGCTATGTTTTGCTTGCTTGATGCGATGGTGTAAGAATAGTGAAGGAAAAGCACTAGCATGTCCATGTGGGTCAATCCTTTGTTCTGATTTCGACCTGATAGCCAAGCCCCCCAAGCACTAACAAACAAGCAAGTGAAACAACCCAACAATTAAACGGAAATAATGGCATGCATGTGAATCAGTGAATGTCATGTCCTTTGCACGTGGAATCAAAGTTTTTCTTCAATGTTCAACGTTCAATGTTCAAAACGGAGGGGGTTGATTTTAGTTCATAAACGACGCCGTCTTCTCAAATCCCATTTTTATATTTTTTCTATACTGTACCTGCACTCAAGTCCTCATTTTTTCTCCTCTTCTTCAACTTCAAGGGCTCCCTCTCTCTCTATCCCTGATCGACATGCATTCATTCAATTCTACAAACCCTAAAACCGAAAACTAACTTTATGCTTTTTCTCTAAAGTATTTTACTGCTACCGGGTCAAGATTGAACCCCTTCTTCTTCATTCATGGGATACATCGATTTTTATGCCACAAATAAATAAAAGGAACCAGGCCAGTGGTGAAGCAAACGTCTCTTAGATTTTGCTTTAAGTGTTTGCAAACTGGGTTTTTTTTTTTTTCAAATGTAGTAGTGGATAAGGGAGTTGGGAGCGGTTGTTTGACAATGGTGAGGCGTCATGGATGGGAACTGCCGGCTCATACATTTCAGGTTTTTTTTTTCTTCTTTTTATCATACGACCAGTTACTCTTTTTAGTAATGCTTAGAGTGACTTTGAAAATTAATAGCATTTGGGGTCTTTGCTTCTTATGTCATTTACGTTAATACTGTGAAAAATCATTTCAGTTGCCGTGTGTTCATTTTAGTCTCATTTATGTACATTATTGTCTCTAGCGATGAGTAGCTTTTCCTAATCTCTTTTGCATATTTTAATTCTTTCTATATTTGCAAAGGGATTTTTTTTTTATATATATGTATGGTGCATATATATTATGAATTCATGAGTACGGCTTACCGGAGTTGTTTTATTGTTTGTGATGCATATTGATTTTGTTTGTCCTCATCGACTTGTATGGAAAAAAAATTAATGAACTAAACGCCATCTTTTTGAGGTGTTTATGCGAGTTTCTTTTATTGGATACTATTGCATGAATAAGTAATCCAACTCTGGGAAAGGGATTTCTGCTGAAAATTTTTCAATTTTCTCATCGAAAATTTAGTTTACCTTTGAGTATGCATAGTTGGTCAAAGTAATGTAAGCTTTATTTTGGAAGTACCAAAGAACGTTGAAACAAGCTGTCATCTTAATTGTTATCTATTGCTTCAAACAAAATAAGCTATTAGACTATGTGGAAAATTTTTTATGCTAATAAGGTTTTGATTTTAGCTTATAAAGTCATTATTGTTGATTCCCCTTGCTTACCAAGTTTATGTCATTGCAAACGGATGCCTACTTTTGACCTGTAAAATAATCTCTAAGACTACCAATAATAAAATAAAACAATTTGAAAGCAACTTGTGACTTTAGAAGAGAGCCATAATAGTCTATGAATTCATATGTGGTAGACTTGATATTAAACATGGTGGCATTTTTTGCCGAAGTAATCATTACATATTGTTGGTTTATGTTCTTGTAAGGTCCAGCCTCTAGCAGGATTCATGTGATAAATTTCATGCATGTCTCATTTCAACAATCTCTCATTTTTGTTTCTTTTTGTTGTTTGTTTTTCAAATGGTGGACAGGTTGTGGCCATTACTGTTTTCTTTTTGCTATCGGTTGCATATTATGCGTTCTTTGCTCCCTTTCTTGGAAAAGATAACTATGAATATGTGGCTATTGGTGTCTACTCTATCGTGGTAAGCATAATGACCTTTTAATTTGCTTTTACTTAAGGTTTAAAACTTCCTAGGTTAGTTGCTTTCTTAATTATTATCTTAATGCTTGATTTTTGTTTTCAGGCACTCTCTGTTCTCATCCTGTATGTTCGATGCACTGCTATTGATCCTTGTGATTCCGGAATTCTTCTTGAAGCTGACAAGACACCAACTCGTAAATCACACACTGATATGGATCTGTCTGGTAACTGTTTCATTTTTCCTAATTGATGTACAGGTTTGCTAATAGATTGTATAATAATTGTGAACTTATCTGGTTGATAGTTAGAATACTTATTTGGGAATTGTTTAATGGCTGCCTGTATTAAGATATGAACTTCTCTGTTGTTCATTGTATGTCTCAACTAATCATGGATTTCATGCTGTTTAACCAGGGAATGCATCTTCTATTGAAGAGCCTTGCAAGATAAGAGTAAAGTATGGAAGAGAATATAATAGGCATCGTTCACAATGGTGTTCCAAACTTGGAGGTTTCTTTTGTGCTTGTCTTGTAAAAGAAGATTGCTGCAAAGATGAAGACCTTTTGCAGCAACAATCTGGAGAAGAAGACGCTTTATTCTGCACATTGTGTAATGCAGAAGTAAGGTTCACACTAGCAGGATAGTCCTCTCTTGGTCTCTCCCTGCACCTGAATGCCTCCCTTTCCCTGAAAAAAAGACTTATCTTTTGTTTCCTCTCACTTTCTTCTTCCTTTTCAATGAAATACAAGAAATGAGAAGGCAAAGCAAAGATAACTTTATCAAAATTAGCAACAGGAAAACCTAAAATACTGCTATATCTTCTTTTACCATTAGCCTGAACTTGTGCATTAGCACTCTTAATATGTGCATGCTTAGATACTAAAAAGTTTATTTATGTAGCTTTCTCTTCCTATATGATGAAAATAAATTGCCTTTAATGTTCTATTCATTTACTTGTGTCTTGTTAGACACATCCGTGCTTTTCAAGCAAGAATTTCCCCAGGGTTGTATTCATACTAATTCTTAAAGAGTTTCCATGTGTCTGAAACAACTGGCTTGCATATATTTTGCTTTTCCTGGATGAAGCTTGCTTCTGATTGCATTGTGTTGAGCTATAATAACTCTCTTCCTGCCCTTTCAACTCACCTTTTGCAGGTGCGCAAATTCAGCAAGCATTGTAGAAGTTGTGAAAAATGTGTTGATGGATTTGATCATCATTGTCGAGTGAGTTATCAAACGTTCATCTTTTCAGTTTCATAAATTTTTGGCTAAATTTCTTGGTTTTTGAGAACTACTAAGAATTGAATAGCTTGAACATGTTAGTTATGTAACTGAACTGGAAATCACTAAGGGCTTCTGGTTGACTAATTGTAGTTCCTTGGCCATGTGCTGTAAGTTTTGCCTTTTGCTCTATAACTTGTAATTTCGTAGTAGTGTTCTGAAAACAATCCCGCCTTTTTGTACTTATTTAGATAATCTTAGAACATGACTAACTGTTTTACCATTTTATACAGTGGTTGAATAATTGCGTGGGCAGGAAAAATTACATCAGTTTTGTGTGCTTGATGGCAGCTAGCCTTGTCTGGGTAAGTTCTTTGGATAGCTTTCGCACAATGGTTCATGTCACTCATTGGCATCTCCTGACAAGAACTGAACTTATTCTCATGTGCCTGCATGTATGCATGTTTGTGGTTGTTAGCTTATTGTTGAGTTTGGAGTTGGCATTGCTGTCCTTGTGCGATGTTTTACTGATAGAAAGGGTACAGAAAGTGAGATAACTGAGAAGCTAGGAGTTGGATTCTCCCGCCCCCCCTTTGCTACTGTTGTGGTATGTTGTCTGCATTCTTTGCCCAAAAGCTCAGATTGCTTCTGTAGTATTACTATGCTTGTGATAGAGCTCCTTGATTGATTTTGTCACTTTCCATGAATTTTATTTTCTTGTTTACAATCTATTTTGCAAGCTCTAGAGAGTGAATATTGACTTAAACCTCTGATTTTCTTGGGCATTGAGAAGCAAAATTCCTAGTTCTAAATGTGAATTTGGTGCTTCAAAATATTTTGTAATTATATGTATTATTGTTTCCCTGAGATGGTTCGAATACATAAATGATACTGTTCATTTCTCTGAGAATGAATGAAAACCTTGGCTGCCATGGGTTTTGCCCTAACATTATACAAATGACCACAGGCCATCTGCACAGCTGTTTCTTTTCTTGCCTTTGTGCCTCTGGGAGAACTGTTCTTTTTCCATGTAATTTTAATTAGAAAGGTGAGTCCTTCAATCTCTCTCTCTCTCTCTCACACACACACACACACACACCCTGTTATAATATGTAAATATTGAACCAATGTAATTTCTAACTGCAGGGTATCACAACATATGAATACGTTGTTGCAATGAGAACACAAAGTGAACCACCTGGGCAGTCTGCAGATGGTGGAGATCAGCAGAGTATGCCATCATCACCTACCAGTTCAGCTGTGACTGCCATAAGTGGAAGAAGCTCTCTTGGAAAGAGCTTGCAATACAAAGGTGCTTGGTGTACCCCACCAAGAATCTTCATGGAGCACCAGGTACCACTACCATACCTACTAAACATGAAAACTCCTATTTTATATCAGTGATAGTGTATGCCGTCAAATACAAAAAAAGAAGGCGACAAGCATATGATTTTATTAGTTCTATTATCACCTGTGATTTCATGATAGTTCTGCAGTTTGCTTTGTCAGAGAAACCTGTTTCGTAGACTCACATCAGTACCTATATCTTCTGTTAAGAATTTAAATGAAGGGGAAACGATAGTGTTTGCAAAAGGAATTTTATGTTTAAAATAAATCCCTTTGTATCCTTTTCTGCTGGGTGCTTTGTGTTCTTCGATCTCTGTACTTTCTTATTCTTGCAGCTGAATATATTCTCTGTCATTAACTTTTGATTTTAGTTTGTAATTTCAAAAGAGTTATCACTGTTATTGACAAATTGTGGATTAATATGAATTTAAAATTCTTCTTGTTATTCTTATAAAGGAACATAAACATTGCTGCATTCTCTATCAGGGCGATCATCTGTCATGGATTTGCTGTTAGTCATTAGAAATTATAACTGATCATTTGTTTTCTTGCAAAGGATGAAATTGTCCCACATTTGGACCCGGGCCGCTTACCATCCACAGTAGATCCAGATGCTGTACAGCCACCAGACAAGGGTAAAAGATTACCCCAACGTCCTGTCCGAATTAGTGCATGGAAACTTGCAAAATTGGATTCTAATGAGGCAGTTAAAGCTGCTACCAAAGCTAGAGCAAGCTCATCTGTCCTTCGTCCTATAGGCGCTAGGCATCATCCTTGCAGCGCTGATCAAGTGTCTAGTAGTACTATTAGTGGAAGAAGCAGTCCCATTAGTACTGATCATGGGTTTCGGACAAAAAATGCTAGAGCAGGGACATTGAACTCATATCCTTCAAGCCATGCTAGCAGAGAAGACGCCGAATCATGTGCTCGCAGTGTTGATGAAATTAGCAGTGCTCTTCTCTCCAGCATAACCTCCTCTCCAATGGCACAGCAACATTCAAATAGAGAACATTTCAACCCCATGTATGAAACGTCAGGCAATCAATCTCCTCTGTCAACAAAACAAAGTGAAGGGAATGAACATGCTGCTGGATATCCTATCAGGAAAAATTCTAGCAAGATAGAAAGCTCCAAAACTTCAGTTTTTTGGGATCCAGAAGCTGGACGCTTTGTCTCTTCCTCATCCAGAAATGCAGGCTTTTTGCAGGCTCCTGGATCAGAGCTTTTGTATAGTGGTCAATCCATATTTTTTGGCAGTCCTCTTACTAATGAACTGGCTAACCGAGGAACGAGGAGTACTAGTTCATTGTCTATCGGGTTGGGTTGGGGTTCTACATCGAGTCATCAGCAGCAGCAGCAGGGTAGATTGCAGAGAGGTGCCCAGTTACCTGTGTTTGTTCCTAGTGATTCTCATTCTCAACCAAAGCAATTTCCATGATCACCAAAATAAGGAGAGTAATATGGTTTTGAAGTTAAAATCTTCATTTGATTTTAATTTAACTTGCTCGTGCAGCTTGTTCATATCCGCTGCAGGGTGTAGGTTCCAAGCTTTTTTAATGCAATGTATTATTTCACAGGAAACGCAAACGAATTAGCTTTACAAGATCGAACATTTAGTTAGCAATGCATAATCATTTCCAAGTCATCCAAAGGAGTTTTATGCTATTTAATTATATCAATTACGACTTTATTAAATGACCACTGTTTACTTGTTGATAATGAAATCTGTAGGAATAGTGTTCATTCTTTATTATTAACTGAATAATAGGGGTTCTTTACAAAATTAATACAAAAAAATAATTAAAAATCAAAATAACATATTTCCTATTATTTATCAAAATAGTATACATGAGGGTGGGGTCTCTTAGATAGGCGACATCATTTTAAAAATTTGACATAATTTTTTTAAATTTTTTTATTATTTTATACTAAAATATATATATATAATACTAAGTTGTGCCTCCTACACCTAGATAGGCGACGCTCAATTTTTCGAATATAATATAAGTGCCTCCTACTCCTAGATAGGCGACGCTCAATTTTTCGAATATAATATAAACCCGTATTTTAAATACGGGTATGATATAAAAAATAAATTAATGGATGGTGTCTGCCTGACAAGTAGCATCGATTATCTCATTTGTCTAATCAAATCTAATTCATATATATTATTCAAAAATTATGAATGCAATAAACTTAGAGGTGTTTTTTGATTAAGTTTGAGAAGCTTGAGTTTATATTTTTTAACTCTAAGACCGTTTTATTATTTATAAATAATAAAATTGTAAAAATAAAATAAAATAAATATTTTTATGATTACATTTTAATAAAAATAAATTTTATTATTTTTTGAATAATGAAATGGGTCTTTTGGGTGCGTTGAGCACGGTTTGAAATTTTTTAAAACTGAGACTTGATTCAATCCATAAACACCCCTAAATGAAGGGATATTTATTAAATTAATATAGATATAACACAACATAATTTTAATTTTTTGCGGTTAATTCGACCAAATCTCCTTAAATTATTGTCCAAAATTTAAATTGGTCTTAAGCTTTTGAATCCTCGAAGTATTAATATTGTATCGACAAGGTTCTTTCGTCAATCTAGTCATCAATTTAGATATTAAATGATATTCAGATTTTATATGAAGCAAATTTAAAACAAGTGAATCAAATTGTAAACTCATATGTATCTACAGTATTAATAGTATAAACCTAACATGTTAGGAAAATGGAATTAATAAAATTTGCGATGACTATCTCTTTTTTTCTTAACGCATTGGAGAAACGTTATCTATGCAATATGTACACATGCATTTATAAATTGATCCAAATTATTTAAATATGTTTCACATCACAATTGAGTGGCTATTTAAAACCCAAGATAATGCTATGGTGATAGAAGGACTTAATTCATACAATTCTAATACTTTGAGGATTCACTCAAAACATTTTAAAGTTTAAGGATTAATTTAAAACCTAGCTATTATTTGAAAACATTTGATGGATAAACCATTTTTTAGTGTTGAAAGGACTTAATTGATATAATACTGATACTTTGAGAACTTAATTCTAATATTTTTAAAATTGAAGGATTAATCATAATTTAAGTACGGACTGATGCCGCTTACCCCATAGGCACCACTCCAAAATTTTAAATTCTCTAGTTTCTGACCCGTATAACTCGTATTTGTCCAGTATAAAACATGGGTGCTGCCTATCTAGAAGGTACCGCTTAATATTTTATATTTTTTTAATTTTTAATATAAGATAATAAAAAAAAAACATGTATCAGATTTTTAAAATGGTGTCACCATATATATTATTTTGGTAAATAATAAAGAGAGTGTATTGTTTTGGTGTTTAAATAATTATTTTGTATTAATTTTATAAAAAAACCAAATAATAGAGAAGATGGAAAGATCACGTCTTACGTGTCGGTCTCCTTGATGGTAGAGAGCGGGAGATGCCAGAATGACAGTTGTAAAAAAAACTAAACCCACCATCGAATCTCCGTTGTCGCCCAATCTGTCGCACACAAGATCCACATGCTCTTCGCTTCAATGAGTGGGCCACCATTACAATCAACGGCCGAAAATTGATTATATTATATTTTTATATTTTAAATCTGTATTAGATTTCATGACAGTTACTATGTGGATGAAATATTGTTTTTATAAAAATATTATTTTAAAAAGTACTCATTTATTAAAACAGAAGTGAATAATTATCTTATTATCTAAAAGAAAATTAAATTTAAAAATTTAACAAATGAATTTGAAGTAATTTATATTTTAATAGTTATATATATATAAATTAAGATAATTAGTTAGCTTGAAAGACTAGTTCAGTAAGCTTTTTTATTATTAATATGAATATATTCAACACACGTGACGTTAATAACTAATAAGTTTTTTTATTATTAATAAAAATAATTAAAAATATAATATTTATATATATATAGATATTCAAAGCAAATGGTAATGTTGCTTTTTTGAAGAGGAAGATGAAATTTGTCTTAATAAAAAGATGATAAATTTGGGAATAAAGTTCATTCAATGGAAATTAACTAAAAATATTAATTAATAACTAACAAATATATTTTAAATTTTTAAAAGCTTCTATTTAATAATAATCAAATTTATGGAAAAATGAAATGTTTTTAAGTACAATAATAAACATAGTAAAATAATAAAATATAATTTAAAAGTAATCATCGAATATGAACGTAGGCTTATAAAGGGCGTAAAGCCCAACAAGCCCTATATTAGCCGTGCCTAGCGTTAGAGCGTCAAGAAGCAGGGAAGCAAAGACTGGATACGACTCGATAGATAGGAAACCAGAAACAAAGCAGGAAAAAATGCAGACATCGTTGAGATACAGTAGTGACTCCAAAGCTCTAAGAATCCACGCCAAGGAGAAATTCCCCATCGATTCCAAAACCGATTTGCAGGTCCCTATTGCTTGCTTCGTGAAGCTTTCTACTATTCTACTTCGATAAGTTTGCTCTTTCATGTTTTTTTTTTAATCCCCTCAGAGATAAAGGATTTCATTACTGGATTTAGACTTCACTAGATGATTAAAGCAACTTTGCTCGGTGCTCCTTTCCAGCTTTTTATGGATTATTTCTGGGAGATATAGGATTTAGGATTTGGGTGTGAATGTCAGTCTGATATTCTGAACAACCAAAACGTAACCCTTTTTAGGTCTTCACTTACTTTTGTACGGGATAATTTTACATACTTATACATATTGGGTCTATTTTATTTGAGCAATCTTTGTATGTATCTTTCTATATATCAGGTTCAAGGCGAGCTGGACACAAGAACTGGAGTCCCCAATAACTTCTGTGCAATGATAAGGCACTCCTATCATGATGTATGATATCCCCAATGGTTATGCTCTTGTTCAAACAACATTCTCTTGCAAACTTGGGATCTTTTTTCTTTTCCAAGTTTATTAACGTGGCTGAGAATTTTCTGTAGTTGTTCACAAGCCTTGGTGTAGGAATGCGCTATGATAAGCGCAATAAGGTGCGGTACACACTGCGAGGAAAAACATCTTTCCCTGTAACCAACGATGATTGGGTCAATTTTGTTGTCAAGGGAAAATATGATGTTGATCAAGAATTCAAGGGGGTACGTGCAACCTTTTAAGTTTTCACATTATTTCCTTTTTGAATAAGCTTCATATTTGAATAATAGTTTTGCTAATAGTTGGGTCTTATGATTCATTTTTTCACACTTGTTCTTTCTTTTATCATATTTTTTTGGGATAATGCCATCAGAGTTTCCTTTAATCTAGTGATTCTTTAGCGAGAAGACTGCAGTAATTTATGTACGGCTTTAGCTTTCTTTTGTTAATAGTTTATGCAACTACCATGACAGAGGAAGTCAGAAGGAGCTGCTGAATTTGTTTATAAAATCTTCAATTTCCAAAAAGACCAAGATGTCAGACTCAAAGTTGGCTATGAAGTATTTGAGCAGGTAATTCCATTTTGTAATGCTGCTTGAAAGTCTGAACTCTAAAGTAGTGGTCTTCCTATTCTTGCTTTTTCTATTTTTGGTGCTGCCCCCTCACCCCAATCATCAATCTTGATCAATCTCATCAATATTTGAACTTAAAGTTGGGCGGTTTTCATTTTGTTTTCGGGGAGTGCCTTGAGCATATGAACTAGTCTGAGTTTTGGGATCTGGATTGCATTTCGATTTCCCAGTCATGTTTGTAAGCAGTGAAACATCTCATTTGAATTTCTATGTTCTACCTGCTGTGCTCTTTGCAACCCCCATATAGTCCCCGCCTAAATGCAATCTTTTAGATCATTAAATCCTGAGGACACTGTGTAACCACTTTCTTTTTGATAATTAAAGAACATTAGTGCAGTCTTTTTAACACGAAGTTATTTCTGATGTTGAAAATATTCATCTTCAATACAATTAACAAGAATTCTTGAGTCAAATTTTGCTTGACCCTTATACCGTAGTGTTTCGCTTGGTAAATATTGCTCTTTCAGGTTCCATATCTGCAGATTAGGGAAAATAATTGGACCCTCAATGCTGACATGAATGGTAGATGGAATATAAGATTCGATTTGTGAGAATGCATGAGATAGACCACAGTTGATGGTGAGATATGTAATGTAAGTGCTATAAACATGTATAACGTTCATTTCAATTCTGGTGGAACTGACATTTCTGTGTCAATGCTGAGTAGTAGAAAATAGAAACCCAATAATCTCACGGATGGGTCATTAATTATTTTTCTTTGCTATTTTGGGAATTTCTTTTTCTTCTGCAACTGCCTGTAAAATGGTTTTGCCTTGATAAGGCAAATGAATGAGTCCAGATGTAGATTGTAGAATGTGAGAGGCAGAGAACAGGAATGGTCCAAATTGACAAGCAGATTTTAGGGTCGATATCAAGCCATTTTCATATTTTGATTGAAACTGCAAGTAGGGAAAAGGCAGAATATTGTTGCGATTACTTGATACAAATCTTATGGTGAATTATACATCCAGAAGATAGATGCCACACCTTGTAGGTCTTACCGTCTTAGATATGGCTGAGTTAAGTAAATCGAAAACTGAAAACTAGGGAAGATCATATAGCCAGTGCTGCTGGCAACTAACTATATGTGTTATTTAGATCCCTTCCAATGTAGAACTAAACCTAAACCATAAGTAACCATGATCAAAAGATTGCTATTTAGTAACGAAATTCATTGATACTGCCTATCCGAGCAGAGCTGATTCAAGCTGTTTTTCAAACTTGAAGCATGGCCATTCGGTTATAAGCTTAATGCTTTGGTCGCCTTGTATTTATTATTATTATTTGTTACGTTGAAACGTATGGCCTTTCTGTCATAATTTTTAATTTGATGGAAGTGTGGATGTTGGGTATTAGCAGTTAATGAATTTCTTCCACTGTATAAGTCGTCCTTTTCATGATAAAATAGTTGGTGTTGTAGGCATCGGATTCTCTTAATATCTTCCTTCTTAGTAGTTTATGTCCAATCCATCAGCTGAGTCTTGGCTACAAGAATTTCTAGAAATAAGGGAACTGGAAGTGCAAACCACTGTCCAGTGACCGATGGTGGAGTTGACTCATTTCCATCAAGTCTGGCAAATATATTACTACCAAGATATTCTACTTACAGCCTCATTTCTTTAACTGTCAAAGTTGAGGGTGTCAACAAAAAACCAAGCTAATGACCCGTTTAAAACCCAATTTAGGAGTTTGGGTTTCTTTGGTAAATTCGTTACAAAAAGCTTGAGATTTTGGTTCTGTTGCAAAAATAATAGTTTTTTTTTTTCTTTTCGTTTTGGGTTTCATTGAGAAAAGAACCCAACTTGGATTCAGGGAGAGTTGGGTTTGATCTAAAATAAGATTTAATAAATCTTTTTTTTACCAGTATATTACTAAAAAAAGGGGTGTTGCATATATAGACCTGTGAGCAGCAGGCGAGTAAATGGTGTTACGACTCATGATTGCTTGGTTTTTACAAATCTGTTGTTTGGATTTACTTTGTATTTTTCCCCTTATTAGGCTTGTGTCTCATTTGGGATTGCTTAAGAACCGAAGGAGAGAAAAAAAAAAGTTTATCCAGTAATAACCCTTTATTTTGATTTGATATTTATGATATTTATTTATCTTTAAATTTTCAAAAAATTTAGTTATTTTTTTCCTGAATTTTTTTAGTTTTTTATTTATATTGACCTTGACACTTTAGGTGATAAGTGTTCTCTAATCCTGTCAACCTCTTTTCCTTCCCTCAGCATTGTATGATAAAAAGTAAAAACTGTAAAGGTGTAAATTTTCACTAAACTATAAGTAAATTTTTGCTTTGATTATTAAATTATTCAAAAATTTCAATTAAATTATTGGGCTGTTAAAATTGATGCTATATAATTTTTTTTATTCGTATCACTTGCATCAATAAATTTTTTTTTTCTACAGTTTAATATTTTTTTATAAAATAATTTTGGATATCATGAATCGGCAAATCAAATTCAAATAATTTTTCTTTGACATTCGACATTGAGTGTTAGATCGATTTGGACTTAAAATATGTTTACTTGTCAATTGGTACTAATTTGTCTATAAATAGTCGAATAGTCACTTGGAGTTTGTCAGAAGTTTTTTTAAGTTAATAGTCCAGCGATTTAAATAAATACTTTTAAATAATTCAATGATCAAATTGTAATTTATTTTAATTAAGTGATCAAAGTAAAAATTTATTCATAATTTAGTGATTAGTTGTATAGTTTATCCAAAAATACATTAATATTGTTAGAAAATCATTTAGATACTAAAATAGAAGATGTCAAATTTTTTTTTTTTTTTTCTCAAGGGATTTACTGGAGCAAGTCCAGTAACAAATTTTTCGTATTTTGTAGGCTCATTAAGAGGGTGGATATTGGTCATGAGTTATAAAGTTGTTTAATACCCAGGACGAGGATCGAACCCTCGATCACTGGTTAAGGTAAGAGAGATCTTTATCATCTCACTTAACTCTCATGCTTAAAAGATGTCAATTTTAAGTATTAAATAAATAAATAATAATTTAAGTTTAAATATTATCATTATAGACTTCATCTTAACTTTTTATTCTCGCGCAATTTCAAATAAAATCAAATAAATATGAAGTATAAATAAAATAAAATAAAACAATATTTACATAATAATTATACGTAATATAAATATGCATGATGAGACTACAATTTAATTATCCAGTGACCAAAGCTTCCATCTTTATTAACAATGTCTCACTAAAAAATAAAATAATAATATTTTTATCAATTAAATAAACATAAATAAAAAGCACAATAAATAAGGTAATAGGACTATATATTTTCAAATTATGATTTAAATTTTAAATTAATCTTTAAATTTCAAAATATTTTAATAAAGTTATTAAAATATTAATATCATATTAAATCTTTTAATCAAACAAACACTAACATGAACTTTAAGTGTCGGTTTAAATATAATGGGATTCAAATTTAAAGCACAATGAACAATATTTAAATATATGTACACACCTATTATATGATGATTGAAAATTAGGAGTGTTAATAACAAGTTGACTTCAAATTGTTTATATGATGGTTGCAAACATGTTTAAAAATTGAAACCATGTATTTTGATCTCCAAGTTGATGACTCAGCCTAGATAAAGATTGTAATGATAACATGTTGGTATTTTGAGAATTCAATAAAAATATTTTAAAGTTTAAAAATTAATTCAAAAAAGTAATTATTTCATGGTGGAAGAAAATTTTTAAAATTTCAACGAAAAGATGACATGTGTCTCATTTATGTATTTTGTCAATTGCCACGTTATCATTTCAACTTCTTTTCAGAAGTCTAAAAACTTACATAATTTCTTTAGTTTAAAATATTGGAAAATAGTTAGTATACTGTTAGAGGAAGTCTTAGACACAGTTAATAAGTGTTTTACAGAAATATAATAAAATATTAAAAAATAAATATTTAAAAAAATGTGATCATTTTTAAAACTTACTGTTATTATACTAATACTAACACTTAAAATTTTAACTATATTTTGGAAAATAATAATGTAGATTAAAGTGTTTTATGCGTCGGATGGAGACGAGATCCGATTTCAAAAAAATTGAAGCCTGATCTTGATCTGCTAAAGCCTGGTCCATTTCACATTTAAAAATAATAGTAAAATATTTTTATTTAAATTTAATTATAAAAATAGAAAAGCATTAATATAAAAATATATTTGATTATTTTTAAACTGGACAGAGTCGGGCTGGCCCGGGTTAAAAAATATCAACACCTCTAATGTAAACCCAACACAAATACATACGGGTTTTGTGTGCGACATGAATCGAACACGTAACCTTTACCTACGTCAAAGCTAAACCCAAAGCTTGGACCTTGGAGATGAGGATTTAGGAGGATCCGATCCGTATAGTGATTGAATGAAATGTGGGGTGACCGACTTCTACTACTGCTACTGCTCTGTTGCCCTTGCTTGGCGGTGCTGACATCCTTTTTCCTTTCTACTGGTAAATTTTCACTGCTCTTTCTCCTAAATTATCATCATATGGAGGGGACTGAAATGAATCCTGTTTTTCAGTGTGAGAATATTTCTATCTCCTAAATCTAATGGCATCAATTTGGCTTCTTCAATTCCCTGGCCAGGTAACTCCCAAAATTTTCCCAGGATTTTATTTTACTGCC
Source organism: Kokia cookei (assembly GCA_039519145.1). Lineage (NCBI taxonomy): Eukaryota > Viridiplantae > Streptophyta > Magnoliopsida > Malvales > Malvaceae > Kokia > Kokia cookei. Next base: position 13,806,676 of record CM076902.1, on the reverse strand, counting down.
GTCATATATACTATTGTTGAATTGGGTTTCTTTCTTTCGGTAAATTCTCTGATAAATAGCCTTCAATTTGGGGGTGGAAGCACCGGGTTTCTTCAAATGGAACATCTTTGCTACTACATCATAGGCATAGCCTAAGGCAACGGCTCAACTGGAGTCACCTACCACCTAATTGGACGTTTTCGCCGAGAGCCATTGATAATTCAGTGAGCACTGAGGAGGACCATCGTGCCCAGAACGAGGTTGTCGATACAGCGAAACATACTCTGGCGGTGGATTCCAAACACCCACTTGTTTTATTTCAGGAATCAATTACATCCTTCCCTCCTGTTGTTTTCCTGGTAATGTTCAGTTACGGTTATCTGTATTCAGTATGATGAGAACGGGTCATTTTTCTTGTGTTATTATTAAGCATGTTCTGGCTTATTACTTGTGCTGCTAAATGTGATTGCTGACTTAGATATTGAGCTTATACAAGTCTTTTACTCCACACCGTCTACTGCTTGTAAATATTTTGTCAACATCAGCTCCTCTATTGGTGCTAACTGCAAAGTATCACTCCAGCATGTTTCTGCTTTTACTTGTATTGCTAGCATTTGTTATATTGCTTTTCATTTTCATGTCTGTAAAACCAGTAGAGATGGTGTTTGCATGAATTACAAGAAAAAGGAAGTCTGATATGAAGAACCTGTCCATTTCATTTTTGTCTCAGATGAAAAATCACACTAAAAACAACCTCACACAGGGATTGTGCGTTGCAATTGCAATTGCAATTATGGTTATTGCTCTGAGAGCATACGCAGAGGGGAACTCAAGGAAGAGCCAGCCTGGTTCTGTAGCTGATCTTGTAAGGCGTGGCCAGCTAAGATCAGATAGAAGAGGCATGTATGATTTCGTTCTATGATATTTTTTTCCTTTGTCTTGCTACCTTTAAAGGATATAAATTTCATGAATATATTGCTTTATGGTAGTTTGGTTGCTTACATGACATTACAGACTAAATATTTTTAGTTAAAGGCAAGCATTTCATTTCATGTCCCTTATCAATTTTCATTTCTACTTTCTCATTTCACAGCTTTGGCTACAATGTGCTTTCTTTGTGTTAATGGTATAGTTAGTTATCTGTTCTTTTTGCAGATCGCGACCTCTCAAGTATGATGACCCATTTAACAATCCATTGGTGAAGGTTGGGAAGAGCAATTCAACTGTAGAGATGTGTGGAAAGCTTTATCGCTTAGCTCCAGTTACTCTTACTAAAGAGCAGCAAGCTATCCATCAGAAAAGGAGGTCGAGAGCATACCAGTGGAAGAGACCAACAATTTTCCTTAAAGAGGGGGATTCAATTCCTCCTGATGTTGACCCTGACACAATCAGATGGATTCCTGCAAATCATCCTTTTGCGACCACTGCTAATGACATTGATGAAGACTTGGCACAAAATAATGTGTATCAGAAACATGGTGTTCCATTCCGTATTCAAGCCGAGCATGATGCGCTCCAGAGAAAACTTGAAGCGCTGCAGAAGGTAAGTAGTTTTGAAGTCATGTAGTGGCAATGAATTATTACTATCAAGTTACTGACAGGATAGATAGCTTAGATATTATGCAGCCATTAAAATTAGTCAAGTGGTTAACTTTGTTTGCATGATCAACAATAGTTTTGGATGACAAGTGACTAATGGACCAGATTAGTGCCTTTGTATCAACCCTGAAATTTCATTTGTTTGCACTTACATTTGGCAACTGCAATGCTCGCATGAAAATAAGAATCTTGTTCTAACATATCTGCATATCTTAAATGAGTCTTTTCTTCTTCTTTTTTCTGTTGGGGGGGGGGGGGGGCAGGGCAGGGCGGTGGCATAATGCGTTGGGGATTCACATCTGCAGGCTTATGATTGAAGTTCTTATCTATACAAATGGTTAACGGAACCTTATCTATTCTAAGTCATATTTACATGTTTAAAATTATCGCGTGGTTACCAGACATGCAGTTTGCTGCCTCATTTTGAAAATTTTAATTGTTTGTATGCAGGAGGAGAATTTGAACAATTTGTTTATTGACAGTAGAAATGCTAAAGATTTCCAGAGACCATTCAAATTAAATGACAGGTCAGATGAACCTGTTGATCAGGGCCCCAATAACAATCCCAGAGTTGAAACTAAGCCCACAAAACCAGAGCGTGCCTCCGATTCAATTGAAAGCAACTTGTCTTCAGAGGAAATGCAGCAACCCTGAAATATTTGCTGGACTTCGTGTCAATTTATTGAATGCTAGTATTATTTGCCAATGAACTCCTGATTTTGTAGTATATTAAAGTCAATGTCCTTGTGAATTACCACTACCCAAACTGAGCTGCAGTTGTTAAAGGGAGAGCAAAGTTGTACATATAATGGAGTATTAGATTTGATCCTTATTATAAAAATGCAGTTTGTTCCACGTTGAGGGATTTTTTTTCTTCCCTCGCAATTATATCGTCCTGTTGGAGAATTGAAGGCAGCATCTTCATCCTATTTCATATTTTCCATTCTGCTCCACTGTTGAGTTTTATATATAACTATATATTTGTAATTTCAAGAGTAGGTGTGCGTTGCTGCCGCATGTAAACGCGAAGCTGATGCTGTTGTAATAAGTCTTCCATTAACAGCCAGCATAGAACTAGTCAGTTCTCAGGATTACTTTGCTCAGTAAAATGAAAAGAGAACACCAGAACTGGAATGGAGAGATTAAATTAACTTTAGCCGGGCTGCTTAAGATAATCTTTTGGGTGGACGGCATTCAACTCTATAAGCGATTTTCTGCATTATATACGCTTAGCAGTGAGTTTACCCTGCCGAAAGTAACAAGTGTCCCACCATGGTACTTTGCTTAATAACTTGAAGCAGTTTTATCAAGGAAAAAAAACTCGAAGAAGCAGAGGATCAAGGTTGGCAGAAAATATCTCATTACATTATTATTGTTGAACTGAAGGCCAGATATGTAACAAAATTGTTTCAGAATAGCACACATCCATAACACCATCGTTAGAAAAGAGGGTCATATGGAAAAGATAAGTCCTTTTGCAGCTAGCTAACTGTCTAGGATGATAATATTCAAAATTCTTCAGTGTTTCATCATTCTGGATTTATGATAAAACATCCCACAACACAGATAAGGAGAAAGTATATTCCAGGCTTTAAAAAAATAGAAAGCAAAACTAAGGCCCTTTGTATGCTCTCTTTTTCGTTTCTCGAGTTTTCTCTAAAGAGACGAGGATTTCTAAGCCATTGTGGTGAGAGTAATGGCATGGGCTCTGGACTAAGACCACCTTTTATGAAGATCTAAAGATAGCCCGATTGAAGGGTTTTTTTTTTTTGTTGTTGGTTCAATCGATGTTCACTATTCAATATGACGTTATCATATATGCAATGATTATATCCAACACAGCTAATGCATCTGGAGCTTGATGTAAAAGACTTCAATGGGTACCAACTTTTAGGTTCGTCTTGTTGCTCTCCGATCATGGGAACATGTTCAATTATTATGCCTGAGTGAGGTTTCTACCTGTTCATATGTTGTTTCTATTGGGGTTGAGTCATATTTTTTATGTTCATTTGATTTGTATGTTTGTTTGATTTACATGTTCTAATCGAACTCTTTTGGACCAGTCACAGTCAATCTCCCCTCCCCCTCCCCCTCCCCCTCCCCCTTTTTTTTGTTGTACGTGTGTTCACGTATCGTTGTGGGTTGTTTTCCTGAACTTTTATATGACTCATGTTCTATTTGGGGTTTGAGTGCCAAACGAGTGAATCTTGACAAAGTCAAAATTTGCTATTAGTTGTTGAATTTTATGTAATTTGTGAATTTAATATATATATTAATTTGGAAAAACTTTTACATTGTATTTTTGGAACATGTTATTTTTATTTTTGAATTTTGAATCTTTAACTCAAATGATAATAATTAAATTTATTTGAAGAAATTTTACTATAATCTTATACCATTGATAAAATGGTAGGTTTAGTTCATATTATCTAATTTAATCATTTATTCTTGGTTATTATAGTTTTCGAATTTCAAAATTTCAATCTTAATACAAATATGATATCCCTAAATTCATTAACTATTTTCTTAAAAATGTGTGAAAATAGCAACGTGATATAATATTTTACATAATGATAATATTTTTGTAGTATCAAATTTTAGAAAAGAGTATAACTTAATTTAATGAATCTAACAATTAACATTTAGTCAATACAATATTTTAAAATTCATTAAGTACGAAGATAATGCGCTTTAACATATTCGATTCTACGTTCTTTTATAGTAGTAATAATTTTCATGTCAATCGAATTAATACTTAATCGATAATATTTTAAAAAAAATTTGAGGATAAACAATATTTTAAAATTTTTAAATGAAAAGAATGGAGAAATATATTTAATGTAAGATTAAAAAAAAGAAAGACAGAAAGAGTAAGGATGACGTACAAGTACAACAAAGAAAGAACAAGGATGGAAAGGATATTTCCACGACCAATTGGAGTTTGCAATATTTACTGGATGGTTATGGTAAATCAATATCTAACAGTAAAATGGTTTACATAATGATAATATTTTTGTAGTATCAAATGTTAAAAAAGAGTATAACTTAATTTAGTGAATATAACTATTAAAACTTAGTTAATATAAGATTTTAAAATATAATAAATAAGAAAATAATTTATTTTAACGTGTTTGAACATACATACTCATATATTAAAAATAATATCTATATAAATTAAATTAATATTTAATCGATAATATTTTAAAATTTTTAAACGAAAAGAAAGGGGAAATATATTTAATGTAAGATAAAAAAAAGAAAAAGAAAAGAAAGAAAGAGTAAGAATGACGTACAAGTACAACGAAAAAAGAACAAGGATGGAAAGGGTATTTCCACAATCAATTGGAGTTTGCAATTTTTACTGGATAATTATGGTAAATAAATATCTAAAAGTTAAAATTTCAAACGTCGGTCTATTCAATTACTGATGAACGTACGTTGAATAGGCAATAGATCATTGGTTTCGGAGTCAGTAAATCTTCAATGAATCAGCTTTTTTATCTGTTTTCCTTGCATGCATTTCAGGGAGCCAAAGAAGGGGGTTAAAAAGAAAATGAAAGAAGACAAGTGAGTCTATGTCTAATAGCTGAAGAAATTCACTATTCTAATCCAATAATGACTAAAACCTCATGAATGCATGCATACTTTCTCCGGATGTGATGATATATCCATCCATGCCCAAAACCCCTTGTCTCCCTACACAATGCCCCTACTAACTTTAGGTACAAGGTACAATGCCCAGAACGCTCTATTCCCCCATCCCCATAAGCCTACTTATGGCCTATATCTGACGTCAAACATTGTAAACACCTTTCCTTTCATCCCATCCCATCAAACAAAACCTGTCCCTCGCTGCTCTCTCAGTTCCCTTACTACACTCATTTGCTTTGTGCTTTTTTTTAATTGAATTTATCTATTAAATTAAATTAATTCAATTAATTGATTGGTGATTAAATTTAATTTAGGGTAAATTTGAAAAGATAAAGTGTTAGTATAAAAATAATGATAACGGTAAGATAAAATATTATAATATGATAACAAAATTAAATGTATCGTATCGTTCGTTTAAATTTTTTTGAGTAGTTCAGTTATCCATTAATCTTATTTTAAATTATATAATTAATCAAATTAAACGATTAATTGAAATTATTAATAACAACGTATTATAGCCCAATAAAAGATAGATTTAATACATTATATAAGTCCCATATATAAAAAATAGTATATCTATAAATTTTCTTACAATGAGCTTGAAAAAAATATGAAAACTAAAAACATTTGAAAAAGATTAAAATTAAACTAAAAAGTCAACAAAAAAATTAAACAATGAAATGTAAAAAATTGATGTTTTTATGTTATTTTTTGTTTTTTATTTCTTTTAAACTTCTTTGAATTAAAAATAATGAAAGAATTTGTCATGAAATTTTTTAATGTTCAGTTGAAATTAATTCGATCCATTAATATATTTAAAAAAAAATTAGATTTGGTTATCGATTAAAAGTTTCAAAAATTTAGATTAAATTAATTAACAATAATTTAATTAGAGTATTAATATATAGAACCGAACATTTAAACAACTTTGGCATTGTCTCACACTCCAACCCAATTTTATATCGCAGCTCTTCAAGCGGATCTCTGGAACAGCACCAGCTTTTGGTTTTTTCTTTTATCACAATTTTAAGAAAAGCTATCGGCAGAGCGGGCTGCAGGTTCTACAATACAAAGGTAAGTTGAATAATATTCATTAGAGCTGATGAATACTAAATTCTGCTTAACATACACATAAACGTAAATGTAACGATTAATACCCATCACCCAATCTACTGATATGGACATAGATAGATAGTACGGATCCTATTATTAACAATATTTAAGATTTTATTAATCTAGCGGCCCGGATTCTCCAGAGGCTGTGGCGGTGGGAGGATTTAAAATCATGTGACCGCTGGCCCTATTAATGGCAATTGAAGTGGACATGTCATGTGCGTTAGTGTCCCCCCGAGCAGTGCCCCTAACACCTTCAGCAAACCCCAACACGCTATAATCCATGTCGAAGAACAAGGGGTTTTGACATGGTGGGCTGGGATGAATCCTATCCATCCAGTTCAAGGTGTTGTTGGCAGCAGGCAGATTTAAATAGGAAAAGTCAGCCTCTGCCTTACACTGTTTGGGAATAGCAGCTTGTTCCTTAAATAAGCAATCTTGATGTGAGAGTAGGGACTTGAAGAGCATAGCTGCTGATGAGTTGGTGGTGGTGGTGGTGTTTGTCACAGCGTTCTTGTCGGTTAAGGCAAAAGTGGAAGTGGGTGAAAAGGAGGGTTGGAACCCATTAGATGGGAAGAGCTGGGATTGGGATTGTGACTGTGAGACAACTGGGTTTATCGGGCTTTTCAGGTCATTTTCATGGCGGTGAATTAAAAAAGAGTTGTGAGCTTGCATTAGAGTTTGAGACTCAGATTTTAACAACGGTGTTGGAGTTTCAAGCAATGGAGGCAAGAAAGTTGTTGAAGACGAAGACACTGCCAGTACATAGCTTTGACCTTGAGCAAGGGCATTCTTCTTCTCATTTGTTTTATGAAATATTCTGCAAATCACCCATTCTTCCTACAAAAAAAAAACCATATTAAGTGGTAACAAGGGAAAGAAGATTTAAGCCCAAACAAAGCAGGTTATGTTAGAATCATCACCGGTGCATGCTTTAGACTTCTTTTCTAATTAGTGCATTAACATGTTAATTAACTAATACTAATTAAGAAAACGAAGATCAGAAGGTGAAGCAGCTTTGTAAGAATAATTAAATGCAGAAATGGTAACTGCTACGTGCTGACAGCCATATAACAGTGATGGAGTGAAAAACCAAAACCAATCACATCAAAAACTACCCTGCTTGCTCGAGTGGTTAATAATAAGGTGAAAGTTGTCAAATCGGCATGCACGCAACACCATAATACCACCATACCCCCCCTTAACAATTGCAGATGATAAGTTCCACAATATATATCGAATAAACATAACAAGTCAAACCCAGAAAGCCACAAAAAGGTTGATTGAGATGAGATTCCCACGGCGCACGTGTGGCGGTGGGGCCCATTACCTTGCAGGAGGGGCGGCAGGAGAAGTCACCGTCCAAGCGGTACTCGTGCATGACCCACTTGGTCTTCTCCCCACGGGGTGCCCTGCCCTTGTAGAAAACAAGGGTTTTTTTCATTCCCAAAAGAGCTCCGGTTGAGGCACTGTACACTTCCCTATCTTTACCTGTGGCTTTCCAGTACCCAGCTCCGGTGGCCCTGTTTGTTCTCAGTCCGCTTGGGTATTTCCTGTCCCTCAGGCTGAAGAAGTACCACTCTCTCTCCCCCATTTTCGCAACATCTGATCACCGTTCACATCAAATTAATTGCTACTACACATAATTACTAGCTGCAACTAAAGATGGACAAGGCTTTATATTTATATTTAATATGCGTATATATATTCATCAATAATCCATTAATTTTTCCGGTCTCTCTAGTGCACAATATTTATGAATTGAGTCACATTATGAATGGTATATATTGCATGACAATGAGACAATGTTCCAATCCTTTAAAATAAAAATAAAAATATGGCGTTAAACCCAACATGTCTCCATGTTAACAGTTTACAAGACCCGTGCTCTTAGCAAGGGCTCTTCCGTTTAGAGTGTTCTGCAGGATTTCCTGGAAACATACTTATTGAACATTTATGTACTGCAAATTCCTCCTTACGAAATGCTCTAGGCCTACTTTAATATTAAATATCTCGGCGCTCGCTATCCAACACAAAACTATGCTTCTTCATAGAAGAACACAACCAAGATGCAACAGGATTATGAAGACACAACTAGTTTGCATTGTCTTAACTAGACTCCACTACAAAGTAAACCAGCATTTTAAGCTTATCCAAAAAGAAAAATACAAGGGACATGGAAAAGAGCATCTTCTCAGGCTCAGCTGAGAAGAAAGAAACGGAACTCATCTGAGGAATCTATAGAAGCATCCAGTAAGATGCTAAAAAAGATGCTATGATGTATGGCGGATAGAGAATATTCCCGGGTAATATCATATAATCACGCTATTAATTTTGGCTTTGTCGATAAGCAAAGCATATATATACCTGGAAGTTCCCAAGGTTCGCATCTGTTAAGGTCAACCTCAGCAATCTCCACTCCACAGAAGCTTCCATTAAAAACCTTGGAAGCCAAATAAAAGGTTACCAGTTCCTCGTCAGTGGGGTGAAACCGAAACCCCGGTGGCAACCCATGCCCGTTTACTTCCTCCTCGGCAAGTTCACTCAGAATTTCTTCAACTGCTAACATCTTCCAACACAGCTATCCAACTTGTATGTCTTGAAATGAGAAAACAAGAGACGGGACGTGAGTGAAGTTTGTGATTGTGCAACAAAATGAAGGGTCGTCGTGATTGCGAATGAATGGAATGGATAGGACAATGAGGGTAAGAAACATGCAAACAAAATACATGAAGAGAAGCACTTAAAATGGAGGAGAGAAGTTGAGAAGGGTTGATCTTAAAATGGTTAAGGGTTGGGGGGCTGCAGCTGCTACAGCGCACCTGGAAGGCCTTCCAAAACGGGGAAAAAATTAGAAGTGGTTTCTCGGGAAAACAAGAGAAATTGAAGTAGAGGCTTAAAAGAAATCTAATAGGGACTCATGTTAGTTAGTCATTGGAGAGGAGAGGGGTAATAAATGCAAATGCATAGTTGGTTGCAGATGGCAGGGATTTATGCGTGCGTATGTGAGCATATTGGAGAGAGAAAAGAGAGATGGGTTCATATTGAGGTTCAGGTTCTCAGATTGACAACAGTGAGATCATCATCATCATCATCATCATCATCATCAGGGCTTAATTATTTATTTTTTATGCACAAAATATGAACAGTATTAGTTTAGCTGCTGTACAACAAGGCTGTCAGGTCCAGAATACACCCACCAGAGTACCTTTTTTATTTATCGTTGTAACGTGAAAGTCGTTTTAATTTGCCAATTAATGCTGATGGTCGGTCCGTCTCCTATTCGTGATCAGTCTGTCGTATATTCGGTCGGGGAACTTGGACGTAGTTAGATGAGACGAAGCCTGAAGAATCCAATTCCAGTTTCTAGGAGACTATGAGAACTTAGAATATGTTTGTTTAATTTGCAGTTGAAACTCCCATCGCACTAGATTTCTCAATTTTTAAAGCTGCAAGTACTAAAAAGATCAATTACCCATTTATCAATTTTTTCCTCTTCAATTTTGATTTTTAAATGAATTATACACGTACATTTTAATATTATATGATTTATAGTTATTTATTCATTAGTGTAAATGATTCGTGTTCAAACGAACAAAATTCTGTTTGTGTTCTTTTTAAAAGTTGTTCATGTTTGTTTAATTTTACAATATCATGTTTGAGTTCAATTTGTTTGTTATTTGACATGTTCAGACTCGATTCAATTAATGATTGCGAACGTTAGACAAACATGTTGTCAAACAAAAAACCAAACAAACAAACTAAATTTAAATACATGAATAGAGGGAAAATATTTTCATAGCAAAATATGATATTTAAATAAACTAATTTATAAATGAGTCTATTCGTGAGTATAAATGAATTGAATACATTTTTATTTAAATTCGTTCATTAAACAAATGAACATAAATTATTTGTTTATATTCATTTATTTAACTTGATAAATGAACATTATATGAACCGTAATTCGTTAAAAACTTTATTCATTTACAACTTTAATTATCATTATTATTGTATTTAAATACCTACATTTATTTCGTCAAAATTATTTATTTAATTTTATATTAATATCATCATTAACATTATTTTTAAACTCCCAAAATCAAACTCACCCACCGTTGGTGGAAAAGTAATATTGGCAAATGAATTAAATGAGGAATGCTGCTCACTTACTCACTGCCGGGTGGGTCGGGGGTGCATATAATTAATGGGTCTCTTGAAAGATAAAAGAAATGTCGGCGATGCACTGGCACGTGTAGCCATATGATGATTAGGTAAATTAAAAGGGGTGTCTCTCAACTCAACTGTGTAGTAACTAGTAACTAAGCGTAGTCCGCATCCTTTTCAATGACCTAAGTAAAAGATAACAACATCAGCATTGTTTTATTTCAGATCTTTCCCCCTATATACTCGTCTTTAATTTATATATCAGAAGCCACTAACGAAGATACATGCGAGCGCTACAAGTTTAGCTGCTTAATTTTGATTTCGACTAATTGGATCAAATTCGACGAAACAAAATGATTCGAATTCGTGTAATCATTGTCGTAAAGCATCGAACTCGTATATACGTAAGAGAAGAAAGATTGCCTATCACCTTCAGCTGCTAGTAGCAGGTGAGTAGCTTTTAGAGCTACTTTCATCAATTATTTTGGTTTTCGTTGTTTTCTTACATACTGTTGCCATCAGGGGGTCTCTCTAGCTCTGATTATTGAGCACCTTTTTTTGTAACATCTCAACGCAGAAACAAACAAAAACCACGCCGGGCTCTTGTAGGGCCCACTAATCAGAGGAGTCATGGGCCCAGTGAGCTTAACTTGACCCACTAATTTAGAAATTTCTGACTTTCCAACTTAGCTGCTTAAGCGTTACCATGCAATAACTTCTTCGCAACCAACCAAAAAAGTAACCAGAAAAATGGAAAGAGGTTATTTTTATTTTTTAAAGGGAAAAAAGAAAGAGTTTACTTCTACATATAATTGTATGTGAATAGAAGAATTAAAATATTGGATTTCACAGGTCTGATCTGTCCAGAACGACAAATATATAAGAATCCAACGACGATAAAATTAGTTCAATCCGAGAGCAGAAATCGAATTGGATTTTTTTTTTTTTTTAGACTTTAATTTATGACTATTAGATCTTATTTAGTAAACTTTCAAAATTCTTTCCTTAAGTTATATACTTTTTTTATGTAAATAAAAAATAATCGAACTATTATATATATTTGCAGAAGAATTTTTTGTATAGTATATTGAAGTTCAATTATTTTACAAAAAGTAATCGAAGTTCTATAGTCTAATGTGCTACCCCCCTTGAATAGGCAGGCAAAAGCCACTCCAAAATCTGCTATCCCAAGCAAAAATCAGAGGAATTCACGCTATTTACCATTTAACCAGAATTGCATGAGTTGTTTGCTCAAGACCTGAATTACAGGCTCCGGCTGCTGATGTTATGGTTTTCAATTTTTCATATATAATAGAGAGAGCACATAGCATATGTTGTATAACGTTGGACCAGGTTTTTCCAGCTTTGGTTATATACCAACTACGATTCACTTTTTTGCCTACATACTTCAGAAAGATTGTAATGCAATTTACCTGCAATTCAAGAAATTTTCTCCTTCGGCCATAACCATCTGCAAAGGCAGAATATAGAAGAAAAAGAAAACAATTGTTCTTCACCACTTGTTCTTCAGTATTTCATGTATAGTTTCTACGAAATGAAAGATTGAGCTGGTCAATAAAAAGTAGATTCTTCATGCTCTCCAATTGTTGCCTCTCTTTCTCCGTCTGCAAATCAATCTCCTCAAAACGAAGAAACTTGTCTTGTATCTCTTTCATCTGCACACCTCAAGATATACAGTAAATAACCATATGCCATCTAACATCCTAGACACTCATCTTGAAAATCTTATACATACCTGCACTTCTGTAATCCCAGTAATTGCCCTTTCAATATCTTGCTCTTCCTTGTCAAGCAGTGAACTTGCATCTGCATATGCTGCTCTTTCCAATGCATTTTGGTTGGTGTCACCATTAGATGAAATTTCTGATTCTGTGTCACATGGAAATAATCTCACCAACAAAATCCCAACAAGCCTAATAAGAGACTATGTGCAGATAATAATGCTAGATGATCTTTCTTATTTATTTATCTAACTTCTTTCAGGTTTGGTCGGTTCTCGAGGAAGATGTTAAAAATGTAACCTATTTGGAGCCACCTCTTCTTAGCATATCGAATGTCAAAATGGCCAGACTACAAGGAAACTTAATACAGAGTTACATCATTTGTTGCAATGATATGGGTAGGCTGCCATTAATAACTAACCAATTAATACCAACATGGAAACAGTGTGATTAAATAAGTAAATGCTGCAATGCTTGGATGTTAGTGTAAAACCAGAAGGGATTCAAACCTCGTTTCGAGTTTCTTTCAAGAGACCCACTACCCACTCTGCTACCTGTGATGTCGTCGACCTGAGATAGAACGGAAACAGCTGCTTGGGCAGCTGCTTCTGCAATCTCTACACCAGCCAAAGCTGACAAAAAGGCAGCCTGAAAAAAGGAGGTAGCAAGTAAAAACAAATTGTTTACTAAAACAAAACTACATCCTCATCCAATAATTGATGCTTCAGAACAAAATTAAAATATATTTAGTGTATAAAGTCAATCCTTATAACCTATTGGATCTTGTATGCAACTAAAAGTACTAAGCATCCCTTTCCCCTCAAATGGGATCACGGGATGCATATTGCCGACAGAAACAAATTGTTGGAACAGAAACAACTAATTCTAAATGATCCAAATCCATTACTCTGAAAGCACTTCAGACCAATACAAGATAAGATATCCAAACTGGCATGCAATGCATATCAGATTGAATGATGACTGAGTTTATGCAGGCACTTCATATTCCCTAGACCTTTGTGGCACCAGTGTAAAAAGCAAATTAAGCAGCCAAGCAGTAACTCATGATGAAGATGATGCAAGTACAAGCATTAGGTGCTTTTGTGCCCAAATATTAGCTTAGCAATTTCCTAGTTCTTGTTACTTGATGTTCTGAGTTAAACACGAGAAAAAGACATACCTGAGCCATGATTGGGTTGCTTGCATCAGCCAAAGGTGTGAGGCACATCCTTTTATTAGTTTCAAATCCAGATTCATCATCGTTAGATAATGTGTGTCCGAGATATTCGTCCCCGAAAGGAAGCTTAACAAAATGAGCCACACAATCCTTGTCGGTTCTACCACCAACATGCTGTGCGACCTTCTTCCAGTCATCACCATAATGCATAATGGCTTCCAGAAGTAGCAATGTCTCTTTTTCTGACCAATCTGCCTTGGCTTGATCAGTGATCTCTACCCGCCTGAAATCAGCATTGCTTAGACCAACCCTGAAGTTGCCCCGAACATAGCACCTAGCACACAGGGTAGAATCATACTGCACAAAAAAGGAGGGTAAGAAAACACAGCAGCTCATGGTAAATAGATAGTTAACCTAGAAGCATGAGTGTAAAGTAGTGGCCTTTTCTTAATTAAACTACGATAATGATTATAAGGACTTAAGAATCAAAGGGAACAGTACTAGAAAAGGGTGTAAGAAAACTAAAGGAGACCTTGTCGCAAACGAAGCAAGCGATGGTACAAAGAGACTTGCACGCCCCACAGATTCGCCTAGAATTAGAGGAGTGTTTGGATGTGGGGGCAGCCGAAGAAAGGGATTCAACAGAAGGGGAATCCGAGGATTTAATATTAGAACCAGTATCTTTGGAGGGCTTGGAAAGAGCAGAGGAGGCAGAGTAATTGATGAGACCCCAGTGATCAAGGAAATCGAAAACCCTCCGAATGGATCCAACATCGCCAACAAGAGTCTTCCTGACGTCAGTGAAGGTAATCTTACGCGAAGGGTTTTCCCTGAATAGCTTTATAATTGAGTTCCTGTAATAAATGTAAAGGCTGGGGCCTTTGGAAGCCGAGCGACCGTCGAAAAACTCCGGAAGGAAACGGGACTCGCAAGAGTCTATCTTATCCCACGAGAACCACCCTGTTTATTTTAACCCCAAAAAAACAAGGGAAGAAAAACAACATCGATTAACAACCAAGAAAGAGAAAAAATTGGGGGAGGGAAGAAAGAAGTCTAAGAGAAGAGAAAGAGAGAAGAGGCAGTGCAGCAGCACTTACGGGAGTAGCTGGGGACGTAAACGACGTCGGCATCGGCGGAAGGAGGACGGCTGGTGGGCGTGGAGGGGACTTCAGAGTTGGGTGCCGTTTGGGAGGAGAATTTGGAGGGGAATTGGGGAGATGGCTTCAACTGGTTTGAGTTCGTGATGGGGATGCTCTCGGAGGAAGCAGCTTCTTTCACCGGTGATTTCTCTGCCATTCCTTCCTTTCTTTCTCCCTTTCCCGTTGGCCTCTACTTTACCATTTTCGGCCCCTTTAGTAGCGGTCAAATTCTATTGAAGGTTCCTTTAATATATTTTTTAATCTTATTTAGTCCCTCTATTATAATTTGATTTTTTTGGCAGCAATAATTTGATATTTCTAGTCTCGTTGTATATTAATTCTACAAAAATAATTTGGGATTACTCTTTTTTTTTTAAATATGTGATCACATAGGATTGGACGATCTTTTTGCATATTAAGAAAAAAAAACAATATTATGTCTCCAATTCTAAAAAAGTTAAAATGTATATACGCCATGAGATACTTAAAGAAAAATCATGTCAAGTTATTTGAAGAAGTTATTAACAAAATTAATAATATGATCATAGAATTTAACCTATAGAAGCAATAGTACCCTTACAATAATAATGTTACCAAATTTCCAAATTATTTTAATAACTTTTCATATTAATACCAATACTGTAAATATGTGAATTCTGATTTATTTATAATTAATTAATTTGAATTTAATTTGTATAAATTCTCTTCTAAAATTATTGAAACTATTAATAATATAATTGGAACTTAAAAAACCGAAAGAAAAAATCACAACTTAAAAAGCATTTACCATTTATATTTAAAGTTCATAATTATTTCTTTCAATAATTTCATGTTCATTTTGCTGTATATATTTGAAGTTCATATTTGTCCCTCTCAATAATATCATATATTATAATATATTTAAGGCATTCATGAAAATTACTTTCATTTTTTTTTTCAATAATGTTGTCTGAATTAAAATAAAATTTGGATATTTCGTGAACTGATCAGAAATATCCAGCATTTTTTTTAAGTTTAAAAAATATCTCATCAATTAATCTTAACAAAGAAATGGAGTGAATTGAAAATTTTCCATTATAAGTCTCTAAAACGCTTTCTCTAACTCTCTTATCCCAGCTTTCTAGCTTTTTTAACAATAAAGTGGGTTCCGAGTTCCGATCACCTCCATCATTTTCTTATGCCTTCGGCCGGCAGAATTAGGTGGGTTAAAAACCTCCCGTGGCGACTGTAGTCTCCCTGACTCCTGCCTCGCCGGTTTTTCATGATTGTTTCTCCACGTTTTTGCTGGGGCTCTAAAATTAAAACTAACAAACAAAAAGAAAACCAATGTAGGCTACAGAAGAAATAAAAAGGAACAAATAAAAAAGAGAAGAAATCAACGAAAGCAAAGGGATAGAAGTAAATATTCTTACTCGACCATAACTATGGAAGAGAAGTTTAAGCCTTAAGGTTAGGGAGGACTCCAATGAAATCAAATGAGAAGAGATTAGAACAGAACAGAGTTTAAGTAAAAAGCTCAATCAAAACTAACTATAATCATGCCATAGCATCTTGCTGTAAATGTTATTTCGACAAAACAACACTGTTTAGTTAATAGAGTTCGAACTCATATTGATGTATCCCTTCAAATCTCATTACAAGATCATCTTAAGTACAATACCATTATACAGATGAGGGAAATAGAGCATCTCTGTATTTAGTACCTCAGATGCCATTGAGGGTCACCACCACTCTACGAGCTGTTGGAGCATCACGATGCTCACAAAGCCAAATCCCCTGAAGCATAACAGTGAGAAAAAATAAATAAATTGAAAATTGAAACAAGAAATGCAGTGCATAGAAGTAAATTGATCACAGGGCATTCAAAGCAAGAAATGCAGCGCATAGAAGTGGGAACATTCATTTTCTCAATGCATAAATTGTACGATTCGTTAAGTGGGAAAACCATAAAGCAAATTCAAACAAGATGTAACCCAAGTTTTAGCAATCGCAGGGCAAATTAAGCGAGGGCATTCAAAGCAAGAGACACAATACATGAGAAGTGGGAACATTCATGTTCTTAATGCATATGGGCAGTCAAAGATAAAGACCATATTTACAGTTTGATGATCATTGACAGTATTTGCCAAATATGATGTACCTGCCAAGTTCCCATGTTAAGACTTCCATCTGTAATGGGAATCCTGTAAGAATAACATAAAGATCAGGTGAAATGAAGACTGAAGATCAAATCCTTTGAAGCAATTAAAAGAAGAAAAAAAGTGAGTCTTCATTCTTATCAAACCGAAGTATACGCACGTAAGGGCGCAGCCAAACATTGATGATTTGATATGGGCTGGCATGTCATCAGGGCCTTCAAGCGTATGCTTCCAAGGCGCAGATCTTCCCTGCAAAATGAAGAACGAAATTTCAAGCACCGTTTAAAAGAAAATAAAAACAAAACCCTCTACTCTCTATACCTCAGGGACTATTTTGTTGAGGAACGTCTCAGTGTCGTCACGAACATCCGAGTCATAGTTCTCATTGATAGTAAGAGAAGCACTCGTGTGTTGCACTGGAATTCTGAAATCGTTAAACATATAGATACAGCTATTTTCTAAAAAAATTCATAGTACAGAGAGAGGATCAAAGGAGAAAAGTGAAAAATAGTGAAAGAGAGACTCACGGAATAGATGAGCAAGGCCACACTTAAATTCTGATAAATCTGGTCTAATTTCCTTCAATATCTGAGTCCCAAAAGAAAAGTTAACGGTGGAAAAAGAAAAGGAATTGGCAGGCAAGAACAGGAGGGTTGGATTGCTACCTGAGACGTAACTAGATGACAGCCTCGCCGAAGGGGAGGAAGAGTTACGGTCTTCTGAGCCCACTTGGGGGCGGGGACGGTAGCAGCCATGGAATTGGAATCGGTGGAGGATGTGCGGTGTACTGCTTTCACCCACGCAGGCTTTGATGAAAATATTGCTGAGCTTTGCATCAACATCTTCCGATTTCTTTCCCAAAGCTTCTAACTTGTAACCTAACCCGCTTCTTTCACATGACCAGGCTACTAGTAATTCAGCTGATGAAGCCCATACCCAGAGCAGAGTATTGCGATGCAAACGGGCTCTTCTGTGCTCCACATGTCTCATTGATATTTTTTGGGCCATTTTGCAAATTGAATGGAATCCTCAAATTCATCGTGTGTGGTTAGGATGGGAAACTTGAGGAGTGGCAGTGGAAGGGACAAATATTGCGAAATTTATCACTGCTTTGTAGTTAGAGCTTCACAATAGATGTATGATATTGAAAATTACTATCAATCTTTATGTACATTAGATGCATCATTTCTCACTCCCACCCTGGTTCAGTTTAATTACATCCCTCTTTGCGACTACCAGCCTCATCTTGATAAGTACGTGGCCAGCTACCATTTGCGCACCTTATTCTTGGCAAATGCCAATTAACAAGATAAGTTCGTTCCTATTCAAATAACCTACCAACCAACCCTACATACATAGTCTTTTTTATTGTTGTTATAGAAAATATTACAAATGACAGTTTCATTCGGGAAATGAAAAAGAATTCGGAAGAAACTGCCTCATTCGTCGTTGAATGCTCACGGTTTCACGAGCGTCAGAACTTTCCATAACTGCATTTAGGAAGCAGCTGCCAATTACTTGACAAAATTGGAGGTTAATTAATTGCATTCAAGAAAACGGGTCAATCTACAAACCCGACTGTAAGATGAGGACCAAGTAGTCCTAGGGATTCATTCTATAATCTGTATAAACAAAGTAGGATCTTGAAAAGTTGTGTGCTATTGTTCAATGTGCAGAATTGAGTCTCTATTGTTACAAAAGCTTTGGCAGAACTTTCCAATATCTCATGTCAGAAGGGTTTGTGTGAATGGCTCGAAGAACCCATTGCAGGGGACTTTGGCAGCCCTCCACCCTGGATGAACTGTCAGACTCGGACGCAATCTGTCTTGCAAGCAAATGCATTTGAAAAAACAGCTCTGCTGGTCTCATTTCTGCACACACGCACAAAAAAAAGAATCTGAATTATCATTTAAGGCATTAGCATCGAACCCTCGAATCACTTAGTCAAGAAACATTTATGTATCAAGCCAGCTTATGAAATTAGACGGATGTAGCTACGGATCCATTGACAGAGTATTCAGTGACAACTAATACTAATGTCTGGCACCAGTCAATTACTCTGCATTCCACTGCCATGAAAATTAATGGTCAGAGTTGCAAGATCCAATTTTGCAAGACCCAGATAAACTGATTGATCTGATATTATAGTCACAGACCTATTAGTGCTACATAACATCATAATGCTCTTATTTCTTAATATTTATTTGACGGAACTTGAGGTTTGCCTATTTTTCAATCATTCAGTTAAATATCATTGTGTTTGGTATACATCTGTTAATTGACAAGACAACTTGGGTCCTTGGCACGAGTTGATGAAAGCTAACTCGGAGGTTTCAGGTTTACATGTACAAGAGAAAAGGTAATGTTTCCAAGGGGAAGAGTAACCCGACTATAGCCTTCTTAAATACTTGGTTGTGGCTCTTTGTATTTTTGTTCAACGGTTTTGGGATAGACATCAAATGATTGCTCTTTGGTCAGAGCTTAACTTTAAAAAACATAAACATTATTTAGGCACTGAACACTATAGCAGGCACTTCGAAATCTGTTTAGTGCACCAACCCCAACTCCTTGCCATTTCCCCTTTATATGGAACAAGAAAGTCTCATGCATCAACCAGTCAAGGGAGGAGGTGTTAACATTGCAATTGATAATAGAGCTTGTTCTTTTATAATCTCTTCAAAAATTCAAGCAACATGGCAAGTAATCAACCAATTTCACAGACGTGTGCACACATAAACCTTTATTGGAAAAATGCGTGAATGTATATATAAGACATTAAAAATAGATGGTGGATAGAAGTGAACCTGGTGGCCAAGAAAACCATTCAAGGCGAAGATTTCTCTCCCTTTTTTTCCTAGAACCAATACTTCCTTCTGCTTGGGCTAACAATGCTGAGACAATGGGTATTGGGACCGAAGAAGTTATATGAGCTTTACTGAGACTCCTTATGGCACTGGATAAAAATTGTGAATCATGATACCTCCTTGCAATCTCCATAGATGTGACACCTGAATCATCAATTATGGTCTCTATGTGAAGGAAATTTATAACTCAAAAAAAATAAGTAGAGAAAAATCCATATGTAGCAGAACTTTAAAGAAGCATGTTGACAACTAAAAGAAATCATCCAAAAAACTAATCTCCATCAAAAGGTGGATACCATGACAAAGGAAAATGCAGCTCTCAGCACTGGTTAACGAACAAGGTTGTTCCAGAAATTCCTCTGCTGAAAGAAAGTCCTGATTCCATAAACATATCAGGCCCATCACTAAACTATATACACCCATCCACATATTCCATGAATTATTCCTCCCTTCTGAGCCATCCCTGAAGGCTAACTCAAAAATATTTGAAACAGGTTGCTCTTCATACTGAGATTCCATTAGTTTTAGGCATAGCCAACCAACAAGAAAATCTGTCTTAAGCTCCAAGCACCTCTCATACTCTTCTTTAGAAATTTTTAAATTTCCTTCTGCAGCATAGGCACGACATAATAGTAAGTGTCCAAAAAACTGGAAGCTATCTGGAAGAGAAAGTGCTGAAGCATTTTTGGCTTGGTCAATACAGCCCATTATATTCCCCCTTTGCAAAAGAATTTCAGAAGCACATAAATAAATCTGAAACTTCTGATATTGACAAATGGCTTCTTTTCCAGAATAGAACTCATTAGAAAGAGCCACACTTATGAGACGCTCAAGAACAATACAGATGTTTACAGGAAATCTCTCTTCACGTGCTTTCTGTAAAAGATTAAGGATAAGCAAGTATCGGGCATTATGGTTCCACGGCTCTCGCCGTAAGCACCTGCAAATTTAGAATAGACACAAGAAGTCATCCTTAATTACATAACCAACAAAAACAGTTCAGAGTAAACTGCAAGGAATGTCTTCATAGACTCAATTTCCAACTAAAAACAAAGAGATTTGCATCCTCTCCTTTGAGGGGAGGGGATGCAGGCAGCTTTTCTTAAGATAGAGGAAAGAAAATTGTTATGTGCGCCAAATTTAGGAATTGCATAATGTATTCCATGCAGAGACTGCAATAACATACTCCCCCTGAACTGCAGACAAAAACCAACTGGTTTTCTAGAGTAGTAACCTACAAGCCAAAAACCATGAAAGAAATAAATAAACTGATAGCAGGTAATGGTTAAAATACTTCTGCAATTCTTGCATAGCTCCAGAACTCGTGCATTGACAGCTACATGTTGGGAAAGAGAATCTCGGTTCACTATTGCCGATCGCATGGCAAGCAACTGCCCCAGCACTGGAAATCTCCCAAGCCGATTTTAAGCCCTCTTTGTTCTTAGAGTCAGAATCATCAACGATGGAAAATCTACTTGACACATGACTATTTCCCCATACTTCACTGCATAGCAAAAGATAACCAAGTAGGTTCCTGTTCCCACAACACTCATGTTAGAATTGCAAGTAGGTTGACAGAAAGCTTAAGAGTAAAAAATATTATATATTGCATGTTTAGTATAGGTAGCATCAATAAGCACACAGTAATAACTAATAGAACCTTATTAAAATTCCTAATCATTGCTTAGGGACTTCCAAAATTTGCTAGCTAGAATCAAAATATACCTTATTAAAATACTGTTAGGGTACATGTGAAGAGCTTTTCTAAGATGGTTGACTCCATTCTGAAACCCAAGCTGGTGCTTTGTACCATGTTTAATCTGCGTAAACCAAAGGTATAGTGACATACACTAAATGCATAGGGCCTAAACTAGTACAGAATAGAATACTCAATCTAAAATCAACAAAGAAAGCATACTAGTTTGCTAAGTGCTATTAGATAATGCATCCCGGTGATCTCCTCCTGTGATGCAAGAAAGTATCGACTGCTTGAAATAATTGATTCCAGCCTATTATTCTGATCCAGAGAGTTAATGGCAGACACAATAAAGCTTATTTTTGAACTATGAAATAGTTCCTTTGGCATTTTCAGAATGCTACCAATTGCTAAATCCGGTCCAGAAATGTAGTACAGCAATCTACAAATGAAACTAACAGACACAGCTGCAGATATCCTATCCATGGTAGAAACGCTGGCAGCCAGGGCCCTAGTCACAGCGAGGGCTGAATCATTCTCACCCAATTGCCATAAGGAGAAAGCATATATTTGCAAACCTTCAGCATCAAGCATACCTTACAAAAAAATATATATTAACATAGAAGAGATTAATGACGCCTTTTGAAAGATCAAACATAGAATCTAGATCATTAAAAAAAACATAGAATATTGTGAAGTCAAAAGACAACTATGTTTTTTATCCACAGTTCTGTATCAGATCAGGAAGAACATGATAGCCATTAAAAGACTGAAGGGGTATGCTTTCCCAAGAAAACACCTATCATGCTTGAAAGTTGAAACTAAGATATGTTAGCAGATGCATGTTGCACTAACTTCAGTGAAATGTTGGACTCATTGAAAAGAACCATTGCTGCATGAGTCCAACTCCTTCCCCTACCAGATTAAAGCATAGCAGTATAGAAAATGTAAACAAGCTACCACTGAGTAACCAGATATCAATATGATTAAAACCTTCTTTCTTCAAGTCTTCACATTCTTGCACAGCACCAATGGCATTCCCTGCCTGCCCATGAAATAAAAGGGAAAAAAGCCTTTTGCTTATTAAGAAAAGGAAAACTACATTTTTTATGTTACTGAGTCTGTCACAATAAGATTAAATTAAAAGAATATATCAACAAAAGTCTGCAAAAACTACACATTTACATGAAAAAATGCAAAGGTTCTTTACCTTACTAAGTGATCTAGCCAAATTAGTTGATATGTCTTTCAAGTGAGATTTGAGGACAGTGCCTAAAGAAATGTTGCTGGCATAGTGAGCTAGCCTGTAAGAAGCAATGGCAGCTTGAAAATGCATTCGTTCCTCGTGAACTAGCCCATTTAAATTATGGGATTCATGGTAGTGCGGTGCCCGTTGCACAGCCTGTTGGATAGCTCCAAATACCTGTTATAAAACACTAGAACTATCACACAAATACTTGTTAAAGCATGGTTCTTATCAGCTGTTGCTACAGGTATATATTTCAGAGAATAGCAGATAAGTATCTTGAAATAAAAAGAATCCCAAACAGTGGTATGCTTCAAATATTTTTGCGGTTGACTTTCTTTTAGTGACTTTCTCATGTGTGTTTTTTTTTCTTCTTTTTTATGAAGATGATGTGCTGTAACATTTTAGCTACTATACCTGCGAAGAAGAAAGGTTCCCAGAAAGTAAAGCAAGCTTAGCAAGCCCAATTTGGAACTCTGCAAGCTGCAAATAAAGCAAAGATCTGATTACAGTTGCATAAAGTATTGGTAAAATGCAGGTCAAGCCCAGCAGTTAAAACTGTTCTGGTAGGATATGGTTACGGCCTCAATTTCTTTGCTGACCGTACAGGATTATGCAGCAAACATTTAATTCAAGATTAATTTCATACTTTGGGAAAAGCATAAAACGTGATATCAACACTTACCGGAAATATCTCCACAGCACGTAGGCAGCTCTCAAAAGCATCATCTGGTGTTGAATCCCTAAAAAATTAAGTATGGTTCAGTATTGATAGGACTATTAACCGACAAATCATTTCTAAATATTTTGTAAACAGAACAAAGTAAAAAATTTACCCAGTATGAGCATCAGCTGACATGCCAGCCCATGGTAATGCCAGAGATGGATCTATACCTCTAGCACAGTCAAATGCTTGCCTAGCCAATTTCTTCTCATTCTCTTCTCTATAAAGCTGCCAAAATATAGAGGCGGTAGATACCCATCAAGGCATCAACAATTACTCTTAACAACAAGAGTTGATCAAGACAAGTTTAAGCACACACTTCAAAGGTTAACCTTAGGGTTGCATTTAAGCTAAGAATTGCACATTTTTCAAGCTCCTGACCATCCGTAGAAAGTGACCTCTAACACTGCAACTACTAACCATCTATTGAATATGACATCTAAAAATCATTAACATTCTTCCCATAGAATACAGCCTGCCTATACAGGATATATTTTTCTACATACTAAACACATTGTAAATGCAACATTAGTCAATTCATAAATAAATAACAAAGTTGGTTTCATTTATTTTCAAATTACAATCTAAATCCAGGAAAATAAAATAAGTGGATGGTACCTTTCCAAGATATGCCCAAGCATAGGCTAAAGACACATCCAACTGCAGTCCCCTGATTAACGAGTGCTGCTTAAGTGCATTACACTCAGACAAACAGCTCAAAGCCACCCAGAACTCAGAGTTCTCACCCTCTAGTGCTAAAGCCCCCAGTGCCAACTTCTCAGGTAACTTCCTGATAAAAAAAGATTGTAAGTCAAAAGAGCAAATCTGCAGGAGCATGAAACGGTTCTGTAAAGAAAACCACCTAAGATCTTACCAAGTACAGTTATCAAGTGTGTTATCCTGGTTGAAAGAAGAGATAAGATTAGAACTAATTGCAATGTCAATGTAGATATTAGCCTGCCATGGAGCTAAGTGCAAAGCTTGTTGATAAGAGTTTCTGGCAGATATAGCAGCCAAACGACAGGTATTCTTCCATGAATATATGGACTTCTTGAAAGTTTCTGCATTGTATTCTAAACTCTGGCTCTCCTCTGTCCATGGAAAAACTTGTGCATATGTAAGCTGGCAAGGAGAAGAATATCCCTCAAGATTGAATCAGTCATATTTCAACAATAGGGATGCAAAAAATATGCCCCCACCCCCAAAAAAAAAAATCGAGGGACATCTAAGGGCTAAATTGAGATTATTTACCAGAATATCACCATGCAACTTCCATGTACAGGATGAATTTCCAGCTGATTTGATGCTTGCTTCTGCAACTTTACATGCATCCTGCGACAATCCAGGACCAAAATATTAATATTATATTCTTGTCTTTTTCTGTCATAAAAGTTGCAAGCCATTCAATCAAACTGAAAGATGACTAACCTCTAATAATGAAGCTGCCCATCTAAACGCTCCTGAATTTCTACATTCTTTTGCCATACCTAGCAGTCCAGAAGCAAGTCCATATAGTGCAGACATGTTTTGTGGTGAGATCTTTAGTGCTTGCTGAAATTGTTCAATTCCCTTGATGAACAAAGACAATGTTATCACACGCGATGGTCATCATTTCACAAAGAGTGTGTGATGAGTAGTGCAATAAATGAAAATCATAACTTATCAGCTTAACATCCGTGAGCACTCCAACTTAATACCCTCTAAAAACGATACAAAGGGGTTGCACACCTTTAATGCCCAATACAGAAAATCATTTCAATTAGAGTACACAAGATTTCATTACGCTCGCTTGTCAAATGACTGAATGAAGAATCAATAAACGGAATCAATTCCTAATTTTGAGCCAAAAAAGGATATCGCTAGCTAACCGTGAAACATTTCATAACTACCACATAAGATCCCATTGAGATTAACTTTAACTCTAAGCTACCACATGGATATTGCTTAAAATGTGAAAAGGTAGGTTCTATCTCATTAAATTAAAAGGTAATGACATTCAGTGAATTAGAAGGGAAAATATAACAAAAAGGTTTTACCTTTCTAAAGGAACCAAGCATCAAAAAGATGTTTCCACATTCAACCAGCGCAAAGACTCTTGTATCTTCCAATTCAATTGCACGTGAATAGGACTGTTAAAAATGCCAAAATAAATTAATTGCTCAATGGTTATATAGGACCCAGCAGATAAATTTATGAAAGAATTCTTTCGACAGTTGAAGATGAACCTTGGTTATGGTGAGCATAGATATGATTTAGAGAAATAAGAAAATATCGAAAATGAATGGACTGTCTTGCTTTCTGCATGTTCATTTGTCCACAAGAAAACAGCATGCAGTTAACAGCTTGTTTTCAAGTATTTCCAAGTTAAGCCCAAGAAAAGTTTAGGAGAGTATTTCCATATTTGATATGCGAATCACATACTGAATAAGTTTAGTAGAGTATATTGCTCCAAATAGAAAAGGGGAAAGTAAAGGTAAAAATGAGTTTAAAGGGTGAATGGAAAGTGAAATACCTTAATAGCAGCAGTAAACATGCCAAGCCTGTGGTAGGCAAGACCAAGAGCCTAGAAGACAATTAGTTATAAATAGAAAAGGGTGAACAAAATTAAACAGCATTTTGAAAACATAACAGGTAGATGGTAGAATTAAATGAAAAACTTACTTCCCACAAATCAGGAGAAGTCGGATAGCCCCGAATGGCTTGTTGAAGACTTTGTACAGCTTCAGACCATTTCTTTTGATGCACCTGCTCCAATTGATGAATGCAGATGCACACCAATAAAAAAAACTAAAAAAAAAATCAACTCTTTCGAGTGATGAAAGAAAAAAAAAGAAAACCTGCAGAAAACCCAATCGGCGGAAAGCCCAGAAAGCCCTGGGAGAGTTGTGAGAAGCATCTTTGCAAATTGCGAGCTCCAAGGTCTCCTTGCCTTGACTATCCAACAAATCACACAAAGCTTCCTGCAAGCATGTTTTATTTCATTTAAGGTCAATCCAAGAAGAAAGAAAACGAAAGAGAAAAACATGGGAGGGTAAGAGGAGGAGGAGGAATATAGATACCCCAGCATCGGAATCATCGGGATTAAGGGATAAAGCTCGCTGGTAACACTTGATGGCTCTGGGGATATCGACCGAAACGGTGGCGTAGTAATGGCCCAAGTAGGTGAAGGCAGCTGCGTTCTTAGGGTTTTGTTTAACGGAAATCACCCAATGCTCCGCCGCTTTCTCTTTCTCCGTCTGAGTCTCCCACAAGCATACTCCCTGCAATGCAAAACCACATGTGCATTTCTTCTGTCAGTACCGATATTAGCTCAGAACAAACACCCGCACAAACAATGAAACAGAAAGGAACCAATAATTGCTATTATTCTTCTTCTTATTTACAGCTTACAAGTTGAAAATGAAGGGAAGAGTCATCGGGATTGCTTTCGACCAACTCCTCCAGTCGCCTTCTTTCTTCTCCCTCCAGTTCACCCTGAAATTATCCATTCAAATGTTATTGCCGATAAATTTAAACAGACGAACACGGAATGAATAAATCGACAAGAAAGAGACCGTTGTTTTCATTTTTTTTTTTTTTTGCTAATGTAACCGGGAATCCTTAAAACCCTATATACGTCTAGCTTGCATTCTATATCTCGTTTGCATAATATTTGTAACTAATATACGTATGCTATATGTGTTATATGAACTGAGAGCTAACGATGGTGCTTTGGACAAAAAAGGGAAAAGAAAAGCTAACCATGGTGCCATATATTTATAGATTCAGTCGCCCAATTTTGCCATTCCGACTTGATAAAAAAGTTATTTAGATACATAAAAGCAAATATATAGTAAGACATGCGCCTACCTGACTTTGATAAAAAATAATAACGCATTTATTATTTTACATGTTTCTCCAATAATCCATTGTGATAATTATTTATATATCTATCTTTAAGGAAAATTTAAATTCTTTTGATAATTACATTGAATTTTTATTAAATTTATACTTGAATTAGGTTAATTTTTTAAAAATATTTTTTAATATTGTTTTTTACACATAAAAAAGAATGTTAAGTCCGGATAGAGCAATTTAAGAAATACTTTAATGTTTTGAAACACGAGAACTTTGAAATAAAAAACTACAAGATCATGTCTCGTGACATATCAGACTTTGTTTAGAGACAAAAGCTCCAATGTCTCGAGATAATGCAACTTTGGAGCTAAAGTTCTATAGTAATATGACAATATCTCGAGATATTCAAGTTTCTGTCTCGAGACATACATACTTAAAATTAAAAATTTTTAATTGATTCTAAATGAACTCGAAACAAGTTTGAAATTAAATTAAACTTTATTATTAGACTAACTAATTTTTAAAAAATGTAAGATAACTTAATAAAAATTTAAACTATATATATTTGATATTGTAAATAATATTTAATGCTAAATATAACATTCATTACAAATGATAAAAATTAATAACCCGTAACTTATAGACTCAATAAAAAGATTGCTATTGATAAAATTAATAGTAATGTATAAGTAACCCCTAACGTATAGAAGATGTTGGCAAATTTAATAATAATGTATTGTAGGTGGCGAGATTAATAATCATGTACAGTATTGATTCACCCTATTTAACTTAGAGCTACAGGCTAAGGCTGAAAATGGTCAAAATTAATAATCCCTAACATAACCCAACAAAAATATTGAGGTTTTTGTCCAGTTTTTAGTTTATTTCGAGGTGTAAGGTTATCCATTTTTAAGTTCAAATTTAAATCTTTTTATATCTTACCATTACATTAAATATTTATTAATATAATATTTAACCAAACATTTATAAAGCACTATACAGATCAAACATTTAACCAATCTTATAATCATAAAATCTAAATTTATAGAAATAAATATTTAATAAGAGGTATAAACTCTAAATTTATAAAAATAAGAATTTAATGAGGCATATAACTATTGTAACAAATTTAAAAATAACATAATCTCATTATTTCTACAAGTTAATGCTAATGTTAATATTTAGATATAACTCTAGACTCTAAAATTCGAATGTTATCCAAATATTCACTTCTATTTATTTGAACTATTTGTTGGTATAATCAATTTTCCAAAAATAAAAAATGCTTCGCAATAAACTTTTGGAGTAAAAAAATTCTATGTAGTGGGTAATTTAGTCCATAAACAAGTTGTCACTTAGCACATGATTTTTTTGAACGAAAATTTAGATAATTAACTTGAATTCCTAAATTGTTGGTAAAATATTATATTTGATTTATTTCTTTTGTCTCGTTAAGGGTAAATAATATAAAAAATATTTTTGTGTATGTGTCGATTGAGTCTTAACTCGATTGGTATAAATATTATTATCAATGCAGGAGGACGTGAGTTCGAGTGCATTGAAACGCGTTTTCTTTCTATTTATGAGTTGGAGAGGGACTATCAATAGTTCTATCCATTATTGTAAAGAAAACAAATATGATAAAAAACCTATAATAAGATTATTAAAAAAAATTCTACTTAATTCTTTGAAGTTATAATTGTAATTATATATAATATACGTTTGAATCAGTATGATTAGAAATAAAATATTATAAAGTATAAATTAATTACAAAATTGAAATATATTTTTTTAAAAGATAAAATGGAAATATATTAAAAATATTTTAAAATAATTCTGAAAAAAAATACATCTAATAAAATTTAAGTTTCAACAATTTTTTTAAAAATGACATAGTTTCGATCAAACACTTGGGACATTAAAAGTGTATTTAGTTGGGTAAAAAAGTAAAGGGATGAGAAGAAAAATAGAGTGAACAAAAATTTGAATGTATCTGGTTGAGAAGAAAAATGAAAAAAAAAAAAAAAAAAAAAAAGATAATTTTTCATTTAATGCATAAAAAAATTCAATTTTAAACGATGAAAAAAAATTAAGAGAGAAAACATATTAACTCAAAATTATATACTTCAAAAATATTTTATTTTCTTTCGTTTTATTTTTACTTCTACTAAGCCATTGATAGAAAAAAAATAATTTTATTGTAATTATTTTATCTCTCATACCAAAAACCCCGTGAAAAGAAGAAATATATTTTTTATTCTTCTAATTTTTTATCCCTTCAATTTTCAATTATTTTAATTTTCGTTCTACCCTACTAAACAAAACTTAAAATTCTAACGTACCTTACCTACACTTTGAAGGCGTAATGAAAATATAGTTGTGACTTTTCATCATTAACTTATTATTGCATAAAGAAAACTAATTATTAAGCAGTTTTCATCCTATTAAGAACAAGTCAATTTAGAGATTGATAAAAAAATTCCAAAGGATTTTACCTTTAGATTCCAAAATAATTATATAAAAATTTATACCTTTAAATTATTGTTCCGACTACTCAATAATATAGGTTTTTTCCTAAACCCTTTGAACCATGGTTTCTTACTAATATTTGTTCTTCTACAACTTTACATGATCAAGGAACACATTGAGTCAATTTTTTTGAGATGATCTTTTGGAGAATATAAAAAACCGAAATCTCTTCATCTTACTGAATATTTCGTGACCAGCTTACGACATTGTTAAAGTTTCTAAAAATTGGGCTCACCAAATTGAGACAAATCTAAACATCACAAAACCATTCATTCCAAGGAAGCAACTTGAAGGGTCTTCAGAGGACCAATAGGTACATTTATTTATTGATGGGGCAGTGGTTAGGGATACTGGACAAGCAACAGCAAGAGGGGTTATTCGCAGTAGTGATGGCACTTGGGTTTTGGATTTTAATCACTTTTTGGGCCAATGCAGCCATTTGAAGGTAGAATTTTAGGGTATCATGGATGAAACTTTAAATATTGTTAAATAATTGATTCAACAGAGCCACAATTCAAACAAATAACCTTTAAGTAATCAACTTCTTGATTGAAAGAGAGAGAAATGAATTTGGAATCACTATCATTAGAATAACACAATGAATCCTTCAATGTGATGGACAATGACGAATTCGGCATGTTCGATGATCTTATTAAACTTGAACTCTCTTGGAAGTCAAGCTTGTAAATCTTTGAGGAACCACCCAATGAAATCCGACAAACTATTCAAGACATGGATAGTGACTTTATTGCTATTATAAGTTAATGTAATTGTTTCTTTTAATCAAAAAAAGAAGAAGCAACATTCAATTTTTAATTTGGGTAATTTTTGTAAACTTGATTTCCATTTTTTTGAGGTACACATTAGTTTCAAACAATAACAAGCTTTTTTAATTTGATCTTTAGAATAGGTTTTTTTCAATATCGATGATATGATATTGTGATATTATTATATTTTTTAAAAATTTAAAATATATAATTAAAAAATAAAAATATTAAAAATATAAAGATTTTTTAATTTAAAAAAAAAATTAAATGACGGTGTATAAGTTAACAAAATCAAAATTCAAAGATGGAATTAGAAAAAAAAGGCCTTTTTTGAAATTAATATGAAAAAAATTATTGTAATGGGAAAATTTGTTTAATTTCGTGTCCCCATTCTCAGACCAAGCAATTATTTTTAACTTCATATTATACAAAGGAAAACAGTTTGGCAAATAGCGGCACAAAGATTCCAGATACTGAAATCAGAAATGAATGCTAGTGCTACAGTTGGAGTGGGCGC
Source organism: Kokia cookei (assembly GCA_039519145.1). Classification (NCBI taxonomy): domain Eukaryota; kingdom Viridiplantae; phylum Streptophyta; class Magnoliopsida; order Malvales; family Malvaceae; genus Kokia; species Kokia cookei. The sequence goes on along the minus strand of CM076902.1, from coordinate 13,775,791 downwards.
TTGCCTCTCGACCTCCAAGCCATTGAGCATTGGCTTGACCCCAGTTCCTATCTGTTTGCTCCGGAGGAGGAGGAGGTGTTTGATGATCGAGGCGGAGGCGGAGGTGGAGCTAGGCGCGTCGGAGGCCCAATCTGCATCTCGCCGCCTTATTCTACTTCGCCATGCCAAGAGTTCTTGGCAACATCCGTCTTTGCGAGGTTCCTTTTCTTTTTTAATTCCTTTCACTAGCATTCTGACCTCTTGTTTTTATTTTTTAAATTAATCCCATATCTTGCTATCTTAATTTTCTTATCGATGAATGCGACAATTCGGCGAACCGCAACCCCATCAGATCATGACCGGCCTCTCAGTAAAACCGGACGAGTTGACGCTGTAACGGTTTCTCGAAAGCTCGAACGTATGGGTTGGATCCCTGAGCTTATATTATGCAGGTTAGCTAGTTTATCTTGTCTAAATATCATATTCTGAAAACCTCACTATCGCTTTTCAGAAGATTAGAAAGCAAAAAGGAATTCACAATCTCTTAATTTATGTTGCTCCAGTGATGCCCTGCGGACCAGGGAAACACTTAATATCATGCAGGAAGAGGCGCGTGGTTTTCTGGAAGCGGAAGTCCATTTCATATCTAGTTATTATTCCATTGCAGCCATGGATGGTCAGACTGCTGAACACCTCCAACAAACTATATGTCAATATTCAAGGGATGAATTATTCACCATTATGTCAGTTTCTCTTTGGCCATCTGCTTCGATTAGTCCTTGGTTGTCTTTATTTTGTTTCAATGTGTCATTCTAGTCCAAGCATTAGGTTGCCACTCTTTAATTTAAGCCTGATTAGTGTAATGATGTGCTTATTTCCTAAGAAAATCTCTACTTATAGTTTATCCCAGATTCACACTAAATTAGTTATACAGGTGTATGGGGCATAATAGGGGATGGGAGGAGGCAGCCTCCATGTTCACTGGTGCTTCCATAGAGCTCAAGACTTGTAATGCTGCTTTGCTTGAAGCTCCTGGAAAATCATGGGAAGAGGTTGTATTTCCCCTCTTCATAAACTATATTCAGTTATGTTGTCTCAATTTCGTTTTCCCTAATATTTATAAGCTCAGTATATGCCGAGTCCAGTCGCTTGATACTTTATTACTATATATTTTACTTTTATTATCTGCAAGAACTGCACCTCTTTAGAAGTGCTGCTAACTTGGACTTATAAACTATTCTCATAAGCTCTTATAAAGCATAATCCAGTTTATGTTTCAAGGAATTTTCTATTTTGTGTTCCTGTAGAATTTGCAGATTTAATGGTTTGGTATATTGAAATTTTGTTTGAGAACAAGTTACGTGATAGACAAGGCTGATGCAAGCTTTCCGTCTTTCTTCTACTTCTTTTTTGAAAGAAAAAAATGTAGTTGGACATTTCTTCTACTTTTTTTGTGTGTTTCCTAATTGCATGAAATAAGGTTTATTTTGCTTGTACTCCATCAAGGTGGGATATATACATTCTAATGTGGTTACATTCTATTTTTCTTTGTTTTTCCATATTTGGAGCAGAAAACCATGCCTTCTGCGCTGGATATTTGTCAGATACATGTAAGAAGAATAGAAGTGTGTGACCTACATAAAATCATGCTATTCAGGGGGTTCATGTAGAGGCTACAGGATGGATATTCAATAGCCTTTCGAAGTATATTCACTTGAAGCATAAACATATGCAGAACCTAGTGCCAAAACTTTTGAAAACTAATACTTGTTTGATAAACAGTGTTGCCTTGAAAATTAGGGCATAATATCGTAAGTCATTAGCAGACAGATGGGAGGAGTGGGATTGACCATGTTTAGAACTAGATTGGCTGATTCCCTTCTAAAAAAGTATAATTAAGCTTGTGAATTTATGGTGTTCATTCTGTCTGATCCCCTGTTGATGTATCTTTTTTATTTAGAAAATCTCCATATATAGAAAGCGATGGTTCAATCATAATTTCCGTTTTGGACAGGTACAGAGATGAAGATGCAAAAGCTTGACCAGTGCTGCTTAATCTCCATAATCAATTATTGTCAGATTTAATATCGTTTAAAATGTTTGAATGGGTGAACCATTACTGAACCTAGTGTCTTACACTTTCAGGCATTTGCTGTAGCAGGATACGGTGGGTGGAAGCTTCAAGGCATAGTGACACCCAGTAGTAACCTGTAGAGCATAGACATTCCAAAATTTTTGAACAAATCTAATCCCCCTCTCCTCTCCGTTCTCCCTGCAAGGAAAATAGACATTGTTCAAAGAGGCAATAGCTAGAGAAAGAGTTGCTATATATGGTTAAACCAGGTTCTAGTTCCTACAGATCTTTGTCGTTTGCACTTTGCAGGTAGCAGCTGTTGAAATCTACCTTGATTTAAACATTGCAGTTCCAGTTTGCACAGGTTTCAATATGTGGAATTGATGGGTGGCCATGTTGAAACAGTTGGGGTCATTTGGTAGCTTCATTATATTCCACACACAAAAAGAGAGATTCTGTAACTGTCTTTACGGTTAAGATGGGTTTCCTGATGTGATACCCTCGTAGTGTAGCATGTGATGAAACTGATTATGTGAAACAATTACTTGAAAGAGTTTTGACTGTGTATAAAGGTAACTCTACACGGAAGAAATAAGGCCTGGTAAGCAGCAGGGTGAGTTCGATTGCACTACGCATTAGATCATTTCTTGTTTTGTTTTTATGGTTTTGGTTTGTTTCGGAGGCCTCAGGAATGAGTGAATGACCCTAACTGATGGGCTTCATGAAAATTGGGTGGTTTATTTTTAGGATACAAAAAGTTGGTTTCGCATTCCCAAATTTAATTGTAGTTGGAAAGCTAACTATTCACAAGAAAAAAAAAAAAATGGGCTCACTCAGAAGGTAGAAAGAAACTACAGAGTGGAAACAGCTGTGTCCTATATGCCGTGTGATATGGGTTTACATTGACATTACCTTCTTTAGAGGCTATTTATTTTATTTTGGGTAAATTCCATATTTGGTCACTCGATTTTTTAAGGTGCTTTCATTTTGATCATTAAATAAAAAATCCTTGCATTTCGTCAATACTATCAGAGAATGCTTTCATTGATTGACTAAACACATTTTGTGTATATTTTTTTATTTTAGTCACTCAATTTTTAAATTGTTTTTATTTTGGTTATAAAAAAAAAATCAACATTTCATTTTAGTCATCAAAGCTTTAAATTCCTAACAATAATTAATTAAACGCACAATATATTAAGGTTGGTCAGAAAATTTTTTTAAGTATTGATCTAGGTATAAATAACTTTTAACACTATGTTTGGAATGTGGTAAGGGGAAGAAAAGTAACTCAAAGGAAAGGATTCTTCTTTCCCTTTATTGGATAACCTATTTTTTACATGAGACGAAAGTGAAGAGAGTTGAGAATTTTTCACTTTCCCTTATTTTCTTTCATTTTTTAATACTACAAGTTTGGGGAAAATGAGTTGAAAGGAAGGACAATAAATTTTTATTTTTTTAAATGTAATTTTTATGTTTTATTTATTTTAATGATTTTTTTACTTTGAATTTTCTCCTGCTAATTGAATTTTTTTCTCATTTTTAACACTTTTTTTTGTGTGAATAAGACCTGATTACTTTATTGTAAATGGTTCTACATTTTGAACAATTAAGACTCTTTAGTTTTTAAAAGGTTCATACCTAATTAACAATTTTATTAAATTAATTTATATTTTTATTAACACTATTATTATTTTATGATGAACATTAGTTTTAATAATTTATAATTTAATTTAATTTAAATATTATATGTTATTTAAGTAAGGTTATAATTGGAAATTTTGTTTGAACAAATCATTTACTATACTTTCCATATCTTAAGCAAATAGAAAAATATTAAAATTACTCTTTTCTTTTCTTTTATTATTTTTAGCTATTTAAATAAAAATAATTATTTATACTTTTTTAAACCTTTCATTCCTTTTAAAAAAAAAAAAAAAAAAAGTAGAAACTAAAATAATACTAAAAAATTATCAAAATACACTTGTTTACTCTCTACCGAAAATTTTAAATTTAAAAATATAAAATAATGCATTAAAATTTTAAATTTTTATATGTATATTTTGACAATATTTAATGTATTATTTTAGTTTATTTTTTCATTTTAATCGTTCAAAATTTTTTTACTTATATTAATACTTAAAAGAAAAAAAAGTTTTTAGGTGATCAAAATAAAAATGATCGAAAAGTTGAATGATCAAAATAAAAATATAAACATAATATGCATGTTCAATCAATCGCCATTAGGGATTTAATGCTTAAGCGATTAAAATGAAATAATTCTTTAATAACAATGACGAAATTATAAAAATTATTTTGAATAAAACCGACCTAAAAGTTGAGTCATTAATCGAAGAATTTTTGTTAAAAAAGCTATTAAAAAATATTTTCTCATATATTAGAATTAAGTTACAAATGAACTTATATAGTGCTAAGTATCGGTCTAACTAAGAGTTAATAGACTAACCAACAAACTAACTAAAGTAATAACTAACTACTTTACTATAACAGACTATACTTTCAACACTCTCCCTCAAGTTGGTGGTTGAAATACATTTTTTAACACCCAACTTGCACATCAAGTAATTATGTTGTTGTATACCAAGTGCTTTGGTAAAGATATCTGCCAATTGTTCTGAGGACGATACATGCTTTGTTTGAATCACCCCTTTCTGAATTTTATCCCTAAAAAATGATAGTCAATCTTTATGTGCTTAGTCTTTTCATGAAATACAGGGTTTGCTGCAATTTGAAGAGCTGATTTACTGCCACAAAACAGTGTAACCATTCCCAGTTCTTCATTTAGCCCAAGCTCTGTCATTAACCCTTTTAACTAAACTATTTCAGCTATAGCTACTGCCATGCTTCTGTATCCAGCTTCAGCTGAGGACATTGCTACAGTGCTCTGCTTCTTTGATTTCCATGAGATCAAAGAATCCCCCATTTTGATACAAAAATCTGTAACAAACCTCCTAGAAATTGGGCAAGCTGCCCAATTTGAATCACAATAGGTTATAAAGCTTGCATTCACTAGAAGCTTTAAGTAGTAACCCTTGCCTTGGATCCTTTTTAATACACCTCACAATTCTAAAAGCTGCATCAAGATGTGATTCCTTTGGTTATTGCATAAATTGACTGAGATTCTGCACTACATAGCAAATATCAGGTCTGGTATGTGTGAGGTAAATTAATCTCTGAAAAACCGACTTGTCAGCCAACAAAGAATCAGTTGAACCTTATTTCAACCCTTCATTAAATACAATTGAAGTAAGCTTCACATTTTGTTCTAGAGGAGTTTGAGCAGGTTTTGCTCCCCTTAAGCCCGTATCCTCTGTAAGTTCCATTGCATACTTTCTTTGATTCAACACAATACCTTCTTTTGATCTTAGCACTTCAAATTCAAGAAAATATTTGAGTTCCCCTAAGTCCTTCATCTTGAAATTCTGATTCAGTAATGCTTTCAACTCACTAATCGAACCATTACTATTTTCAGTGATAAGAAGGTCATCAACATAAATTAACATGACCACAAGCTCATTTCCATGTCTCTTAGTGAACATAGAATAGTCAAACTTGCTCTCCTGATAACAGCAGCAAATAAAGCTTCGGTAGGCTTCAAATTCCACTGCCTGGAGGCCTGCTTCAACCCATACAAGGATTTGTGTAGCCTGCATACATAATTCTCCCCCTAACTGCCAAATCCAAGGGGCAATTGCATATAAACTTCTTCAACAAGATCACTTTGCAAAAAAGCATTATAGACATCCATCTGGGATAATGGTCATTTAAAGATAGCAACAAGAGCCAAAAGAGATCTCACAGTGACCAACTTAGCAACTGGAGAAAAAGTTTCAGTGAAGTCAACCCCCTCTTGTTGACTATAACCTTTGGCCACCAAGCGAGCCTTGTACCTCTCAACAGCACCAGAGGCTTGAAACTTGATTTTATACACTCATTTGCAGCCAATGGGTTGTTTTCCAGGTGGTAAAAGGACTACTGACCAAGTGTGGTTGTTTTCTAAAGCATGAATTTCCTCTGACATTACTTGAACCCAAAGTGGATCAGTTTTGGCTTCAACAAAGGTATGAGGTTTAACGAAAGCAGATGTGGAAGATAAAAAAAGCTGAGTTTGAGAAGGCAAATGATGTGTCGTCGAGAACACCAAATATAACCTATTCCGAAAATAAATAAATAAATATAACAGTAAAGGGAAGTAGGGTCTGATCCTCAAGGACTGAAGTGTAAAGAATCTTGTCTGTCAAAATCGTGGGCAGAATCGTGCCCAAGAAAAGCGGCGTGATTTGGGGAAAAATAAAAATAACAGAAAACAAAATTAAAAGAAATAAAAAATAGGAGTGTCGAAATAGAAATAAATAGCATAAAATAAATAAGTCGAAAGAAGAAGAGTTTTATCAATATTCAAAGATCCAGCCTCCGATTATCTTGATTCTTCCTTGATTCAATTATAGACTTTGGATGATTCTTCTCGTGCCCGAATAAGCCATTTATAGTGGAAGAGGACACCTACGACCACCAGCTCCAGATATAGTTTTTAGAGGAACCTGACTCTATCCAACCGTCTCTCAAATGGGACTGTCTTACACTAGATCACATTTTCCCAACGACGAATGACACGCCGTTTTATCTCTTTGGCTCGACAACCTCTGACGCAGTAAGTTAGCGAACCGACTATGCAACCTTCTTAAAACACACAAAGCGACCATCTTTGCACAAGATGAAAAGATTACTCTTGTAAGGATTCTGGACGGAAGCGTCGATCCCGTAATACAGAGAATTGATGAATACTCAAGTGAGAATAATTAAGCGCGGATTCTAAGCCTCATGAACTTTGGACGAATATTTGATAACCTTCGGCTAGAAGAGGTTTTTAGTTGCTCATGTTTTTGGAAAAGAACTCAAGATAATAAAAATAAAGCTTTTATTGAACTAGAGATTTAGGAAGATGGAGGATTTTTCAATGAATGAGGAATGAATAATTCAATCACTCCATCCTCTATTTATAGTACAAATAAATTTCTAGTTGAATCCAATCTAAATTCTAGAAGATAATTAGAATTATATCTAAATATTAATTCCTTAATTGGATCCAATTTAAACTCTAAAAAATAAATACAAAAAAATAAACATAAATAAATACAAAATTAAATAATAAATAATATCTTAAATATTAAATCCTAATAAAAATATATTTTAAAATAAAATAAAGTAAAATCAAGTCTTTTTGTCCTATAAACCCTCTCTTTAAGTATTCCACCTTCACGCAACTTCTCTTTCTCTTCAAAATCATGCCTTTTGTATCCAATTTATCCTCTGTCACCATTTGAGTCCCTACAAAATAAAAAGATAATAAATAACCCAAATTAATAGGATCATACTCTTAAAATATATGTATTTAATACCTAAAAGTATGTCATATTTAAATGTTATCAGCAAATGAGAATAAGAAAGAAAATGAGAAATGGGATACACATCTGGAAGATGAGTAGATTGACTAACATTAACATAGTCTTTTAACCAATTTGGGGTCCTAGAGACTCTAGTACTTCTTCTAACAGGAATAGGAGCAATAATAGAATAATGATCATCATAGGAAGAGCTGAAAGAATCTGTTAAGACTGGCATAAGAGACTGATCAGGACATGAAGAACCACTAGAACTAGAAGGTGGTGATGGACAAGGTGGGGAAAGAACCAAAAATTCTGCATCAAGAATGTGAGACTGAACAGGAAAAAAGGTAGAAGCAGAGTTTTGAGGAAAATGAAAAGGAAAAATTGTCTCATGAAACACAACATCTCTATTAATAAAGAACGATTTAGTTTGAAGATTAAACAAAATGTACTCTTTTTGGGCAGAAGAATACCCCATAAAGACAGAGGGTATGGCTCGAGGAGAAAACTCATCAGAATTATGAGGAGTAGTAGCATAACAGAGGCATCCAAACACTCAAAGGTAAGAAAGGGTAGGTGGTTTTTTGTGAAGAGCTTCAAAAGGTGTTTGCCAATTTTAAAAAGAATAAGGAAGTCTGTTGATCAGATAACAGGCAGTTGAAACACACTCCCCCCAAAACTTAAGTGAAACTTTAGACTGAAAATAAAGGGCTCTAGCCACCCCTAACAAATGCTTATGCTTTCTCTCAGCCACCCTATTTTGTTGGGGAGTTGAAACATAACTACTTTGGTGAATAATACCTAAAGAACTAAACAGACTAGAGCATTCAGAATTTAAAAACTCACTGTTATTATCACTACGCAAAAACTTAGCTTGAGCAGAAAACTGAGTTTGAACAGGTGCGAAGAAATGTTTGAGATGCAAAATAATGTCAGATTTAAGTCTTAACAGAAAAATCTAGGTCATTCTTGTGTAATCATCAACTATAGTAAGAAAAAAACGATGACCCTGATGTGTAGAAACCCTATAGGGACCCTACAGATCAAGGTGAAGCAATTCAAAAGGAGATGAGGACTTAGTATGACTGGTAGGAAAAGGCAACCTATGCTGTTTAGCTAAAGGGCAAATAGAACAATGAGTAGCAGTTTGTGGAGAAATATGAACAGAAGAAGGAAAAAAGATTTTGTGCATTTTATTAAAAGTAGCATGACCTAATCATGCATGCCAAATAACAGTGGTATCAACAATAGATGACATACAAGATGACATATCAGCAAATAAAAAAATACATTAAGGTAAACAAGAATGAGCATTAAAGTGAAAAAAAGAAGCTAAACCAGCAAAATTTTTTGGAGAAGAGAAAACATAAAGACCAGCAAATAGTTTACCAATCCACCTCATCTTTCCAGTAGAGAGCTCCTGTAAAAGGCAAAAGTCAGGGTAAACACAGTTAAGTACTTTTGTCAATTTTGAAATGGATAAAAGGTTATGAGTGAAGGTAGGGACATATAAAACATTATGTATAACACAATCAGGGGAAAAGGAAATGGAACCAATATGCGTGTTGGGGGCATGTTTACCAGTACGGAGATAAACACATCTAGAGTTTAAGTCACATGGGAAAGGATTAATCAAACTAGAGAAATCAGCACACATATGATCAGTTGCACCTGTATCTAAAATCCAACCAAGATGACTACTAACAGATAAGCAAGATGTACCTGCCAATTAACAGATGAATGAGTAATTAGAGGCTGATATAGGAGCTTCAGAATTTGTTTATACTGGGCTTGTGTGATCCCAAGAGCTGGAGGAGCAGAGGTTGCAGGAACACTCGAAGACACAAGAGTAACAGAGTTGGTAACCAAGGCAGCTTGAGAATCCTTTCTTTTGGTAAATTTGAAGTCAGAAGGGAAACCAATAAACCTATAACACTGGTCCTTCTTGTGTCCTTTAAGGTTGCAATGATCACAGAAACCATTAAATTTCCTACGAGGCTACCCAGATGCATACAAAATAGTGGAATCAACAATAGGTGTATACTACTAAGATGAACACGCTGACTTTCTTCTTGAAGAAACATAGAATAAGCTTGATTCTGTAACATCCGTTTGTTTGAACCGGATTTGGAATAGTGATAAATTAGAATAGAGAATTAGAAATGTTTAGTTGAAGTAAGGAAGGTTAGAAAATTTTAAGGATTAATAGTAAAGGAGAGAAAATATGGGGGATTAAATAGCGAATTATCCAAATTGAGTTTTGAGTCATCATGAGAATTAGATTGATTGAGGGGGGGAAAAAGAGTAATTTGGTGGAAGATATTTTTGGAGGCAAAGTTTTGGGCCAAAGTGTAAAGTTGGAAGGCTCAAGGACTAAAAGTGCAATTTTACCATTTTTCTTAAGTGAGATATTTTAAGTGAAAATTCTAGAGAATTTGAGAGAAGAAAAAAGGGTTTAAAAGATAAAAATATCATCTTTTTCATTAAGTAGCCGTCCATGCCTTTTTCTTCCATTTCCAACTTTTAATTTTATTCCAAATAGGTCCTTCCATCATTTTTAAGCCCTCCAAGCTCCAAAATCTCCTATTTTCTTTGAAATTTCTGAAATAAAAATATATAAGGGGGTTAGTAGACACCTCAAACTTCTTATAGAATTCATTTTAAGGTGTTAGAGAGATAAATGACTAAATCGAGAAAATTTGAATTCAAGGGTTAAGGTAAGAAATGATTAAATTCTCATTATATACATGTATTTTACTGTTATTTAGCATGAAAATTATTGAATTATAGCTTATAGCTTATATGTGTCTATGTGAAATTGAAGAGAAAGAGAAGAGAGGCAAGGATCAAATTGAAGACAAAGGAAAAAGAATAGAGCAAGGGGTAAAAGAGAGGAAATTCAGCCTTTTTGTTGTAAGTACTACAAGAGTTTTGAATTATAGTTTAATTTAGTAACTGTGATGCAATTGAACAACTTTGAAATATAAATGTGATGTGTGAAATAATGAGAAATGATGAATATGAAGTGTTATGCCCATGTAGACAAGTTAGAACCATTGAGATAGTAGTGACATGCCATTAAGGAACGCTAGCGCGCTTACTATTTCGCACTTCGTGTGCTTACTGTTTCGCACTTCATGTACTAATTGATTTGCGCTATGTGCGCCTACTGATTGCACTGTGTGTGCCTACTGGATTGCATTGTGTGTGCTTATTGTTTCCCCAGCACTTGTGTGCTTACTGTTAAGTACTTCGGTACTTTCTGTTCCATTTATCTGATGGGTTCTATAGAAGTCTACATTGGGCTAAATTGTGGAAAAAAAAAGTGGACCAAAGTGAAATGAATGTCAATGTGGTAAGATACAAGCTATATACTGGTAAGGTGAAAGAGTAAATTACATGAGAAAATTTATGTAACACCCTTATATCCGGTTCATATGCATAAACCCGATATAAAAGTATTACATTAAAATAAACCGAGTCATGCAACTTTTTTTTTTTTCCAAAATACCTCATTTCATTCCATCACACAAAACAACATTTTTTTTATCTAATAAGTACACATATAAGTTCCATAGTACATGTCATTTTACATCAAAACTAATATACCAAAATTTGAGCTCCAAGTGATGTGATGTAATGAGAGGTCCCGATCTACCTTCTTGTATTCTTTGTACCTACGCGTTAAAATAAACGCGTTAAGCCGGTGAAGGCTTAGTAATCACTACAAAAGTAATGAATGATCATTTAAGTACTCATGCATATAAACTTCTTGCTTTTCTTACATGTAACCTATTACTTACCACAATGGCACAACTTACACTTTTATCCACTTTCTGTAGTTTAGCCCTTAGTAGACTTTCATAGAACCGTTAGGATATACGGAACAAACAGAGAGCACATAAGTGCTGGGCAACAAAGAGCACACACAGTGCTAAACAGAGAGTACACAAAGTACTAGTCAGAGAGCACACAAAGTGCTAATCAGAGAGCACACACAGTGCTAATAACAGAGAGCACGAGACGTGCTAAACAGAGAGCGCGCTAGTGTTCCTTAATGGCATGCCACTAATATCACAATGGTTCTAATTTTTCTACTTGGGCACAATCTCAATTAGCATCATTTCTCATAAATGATATATCTCACATAAATACATCATCAAATACTTCACATTTATATTTTCAAAGTTGTACACTTGCATCACAGTCACTAAATTATTTATATCTTGAGCTACAGAATTCAAAATCATAATCCGCTTGATGTTTCTGAAACTAGACTCAATCATATTTTTACCATAAAATTTCCAGAATTTTTACTTTAGCCAATTTGTACAGTAAATTCTTTCAATTTACCCCTTCACTGCTGCCTGACAGTTTCGACCTTTCTTCACTAAAAATTATCTATCTTTTAGTAAAAAATCAAATGATGTTCCTGTCTGTTTCTATTAAAAATATACTCATTAAGGATTTATCCATATAAATTTCAGCCTATAATTATTTTTATACATTTTTCTATGATTTTTCAAAGTCAGAACAGGGGAACTCGTACCTACTCTGACCTTGTTACACAAAATCAGTTGTATCTCAGAATATACAGATCCATTTCCATCACTGTTTCTTCCATTTGAAACTACACTTAATAAGCTTTAATTTCATATATAATAGGACCCTTAAATCTTTATATACAATTTTTAGTGAATTTTCGAAGTTAATCTTCTGTTCTGTCCAGACTGTTTTACTAATTCACACATTAATCCCTTCATTTAATCATTATAAACATTCAAATCATGTACCTATCTAACAATTTCTATGCTAATAATTCATATACCATTAGAGAAATTAAACTATAGTTCAAAATTATTGTAGTACTTACAACAAAAAGGCTGATTTCCTTCTCTTTTACCCCTTGTTCTATTCTTTTCCTTTGTCTTCAATTTGATCCTTGCCTCTCTTCTCTTTCTCTTCAATTTCACACAAACACATGTAAGCTAAATGCTATAATTCAATGATTTCCATGCTAAATAACAGTAAAATACATGTATATCATGAGAATTTAACCATTTCTTACCTTAACCCTTGAATTCAAATTTTCTTGATTTAGTCCTTTATTAACACCTCAAAATTAATTCTATAAGAAGTTTAAGGTGTCTACTAACTCTCTTTTATGACTTTCTTTCAGAAATTCCAAAGAAAATGGAAGGTTTTGGAGTTTGGAAAGCTTAAAAATGATGGAAGGACCTATTTGGAATAAAAACAAAAGTTGGAAATGGAAGAAAAGGTCATGTACGGCTAACTTAATGAAAAATATGATATTTTCATCTTTTTAACCAGCTTTTTCTTCTCTCAAATTCTCTAGAATTTTCACTTAAAATATCTCACTTAAGAAAAATGATAAAATTACACTCTTAGTCCTTGAGCCTTTCAACTTTACACTTTGGCCCAAAACTTTGCCTCCAAAAATATCTTCCACCAAATTATTCTTTTGCCCCTCCTCAATCAATCTAATTCCCATGATGACTCAAAATTCATTTCGGATAATTTGCTATTTAATCCCCCATATTTTCTCTCCTTTACTATTTAATCCTTAAAATTTTCTAATCTTCCTTACTTCAACTCAACATTTATAATTCTCTATTCTATTTTATCACTATTCCAAATCCGGTTCAAACACACGGATGTTACAATTTAAAAGTTTTAAACTTTGCTTTTGTAGTACTTACTAAGCCTTCACCAGCTTAACGCGTTTATTTTAACGCGTAGGTACAAGGAATACAAGAAGTTAAATCGGGACCTCTCATCACATCACATCACTTGGAGCTCAAATTTAAATATATTACCTTTGATGTAAAATGACATGTACTATGGAACTTATATGTGTACTTATTAGAAGACAGAAATGTTGTTTTGAAATGTTTTGTGTGACAAAATGAAATGAGGTATTTTGGATGAAATTGTGTTTGGACTAAAAATCATATTTTATTTCCTTTAAATCAATTTTAAGTCTCGATCTGAATTATACATGATTAATTTACGATATTTTGAATCAAGAAGCCTAAAATGCATTGGTTGATGAAAAAAAAAATTGCATGACTCGATTTTTTTTTTTTGTACTGAACCTTAATGTAATACTTTTATATCGGGTTTATACATATGAACCGGGTATAGGGGTGTTACAGATTCATAGAGGATAAAGGTTGCATAAGTAGAATCTGACTTTGAATGGCAGAAAAAGTCTCATTCAAACCCATGAGAAACTGAAATAATTGTTGCTGGAGAAGGATTTGCAAATTTGCTTGAGAGATATCACATGCACAAGAAGAAAAAGGCACCAGACAATTATACTCATCCCATAACAGTTTTAACTTGGTGAAATAAGAAGAAACAAACAAATCACCTTGAACGAAAGTGGCAATCTTGCGATGAAGAAAGAAAATGTGAGAGCCATAAACTTTGTCAAATCTCTCCTTGAGATCCTTTCAGACGAGGGCAGCACTGGAGGCGAAGACAATACCAACGAACAAATCCTTACTGACTGTATTAAGTATCCATGAAAGAACAAGGGCATTACACCATTCCCAAAGAGGACGAAAAGACTCATCAAAATCATCAACCTGACAATCTCCAATGATGAAACCTAACTTATTTTTGGCGAGAAGAGCTATGCGGAGCGAACGACTCCAGATGCTATAAGTGTCAATTCCGGTCAATTGATGAGACACCAAAAGAGTCCCAGGCATATCCGAGGGATGGAGATAGAGAATATGGTTGAAATCGACAGTCAGAGTATCCATCGAAACTATCCGAGGCATGGCGTAGAAATTTCCAAGGAAAAAGAAAAAAAAAGGTAAGAATAACCGTCAAGAATGAGAAATCACACAAAAAACTCACAATCCAAAAAAGAAATCAACCTGATCGTCTGATACCATGTTAAAAAAAACTATTAAAAAATATTTTCTCATATATTAAAATTAAGATACAAATAAACTTATATAATACTAAGTATCGGTCTAACTAAGAATTAACAGACTAACCAACAAACTAACTAAAGTAATAACTAACTACTTTACTATAACAGACTATACTTTCAACAATTTTACCTATTTATTTTAGGGGTGTGGAAAAAAAATTCACAAAAGCAATTGGGAATTCGAAATTAAAATACTGTGAGGCAATCGCATTCTTTTTTCTTTTTGGTCATCACCAACTTGGATAGAATATAATAGCCATTTATTTGGTTTTGAGGACCATTTTAAGTGGGATTTCCTATTTTTGCCAAATGTCCTAAAATATAATAGAATATCCATTTCTAGTGTAGATTAGATAATAACTTTTATTGAATCATTTACACCCTTCTATCCTATTTAAGGAGACAGCAATTTTTATTTTTTTTCTCTTTTCTATTTTGAGACTCCAAATATAAGAGAGACGTTATAAAAGTAAAAAAACATACCCAAACTGGGAGTTTTCAGTGGAAATTGCTGATTAGTTTTTTTAAATCCACTCAACAAACTTGAAATTAAAAAAAAAATTCCCTAATGGTATTTATAATTAATCAAATCATATTTATTTCATTTACTCAAATTGGTAAAATTTTAATCTAACAAGTTTAAATTCAAAATTTATTATTCAATTCAATTCAATTAGATAAATTTATCCAATGGTCACAATAGTTTGTTTGTAGTTATTTTTTAAAGACAGAATTTATTTTAGAGATAAATAAGGTAAATATTTATCATTTTTTTAATTAAATTAACTCGTCAAACCAATTCAATCAAAATTTTAAATTAGTACTTTTAGGGATATAATAAAATATTATGAAATAAACAAACCCGGTAAAAATGGGCACAAAAGAAAAAGCTCCGTCTGTCTCCGCCTCTGTCTGTCTCTGAGCTGTGCTTGCTTGCTCTTGCCTCCTGCTGGCTGCTATCTCCCTCAGCCGCCAACAGCCGCACCAAAACCTGTGAGCTCTCCATACTCCATTTTTTGGTAAAATTCTCTCTGTTGTTTGACTTTTTCTTCCACCTTCTGGTTCGAAAAGTACATTTCTGTTTTTGTGAGATCTGCAATCGGATTCCTTCAACTTAATTTTCTTTTTCTCGGTAATTCTTCCCAAGAAACAGGTAAAATATCCATCTACTACACGCGTCTCTCAGCTGACAACTTTAATTGCGAAGAAGACTTCACCCAAAAGTCCAGCCGCATTAGATCTGGAAGGAAAAAGGTTGTGAACGAGGTTTTGTGTTCTATTCTTTAGTTAGCTCCTTTCGTAGTAGTTGTTATTACTAGTTTAGTTACTAACCGCTCACATTCAGCTCCACGATTAATTTTTTCTTTGGCACAAAAGGTTGGACGTTTCGTGACGATGTTTGAGGGAGACATTCTGCTCAACACTCTCCGTGGGACTGCGAAATTTATAATTTAATGTACGGCTTTTTAAAGATGCCTTCCTTCCAATAAAAGAAGGAAGCTTCTTCCATACTCTCCCACACACTCTCTCTCTGTTTATAAAGAGAGATAGAAACAATTCAATTGGAGTGACCTAAAATGTTCGACAGGTGAATTTGGGGACCTGCTCGTACATTGCGCTGGAGTAGTTACACGCTTCTGTCGATTCGCAACAAAAAAAGCTCGCTCAAAGCAAGATGATTGATCAATTCATCAATTTTGTTATTCGACCGCCAAGGTATGTCTCTGTTACACTACTCCACTCTAATTCCTTGCTCATCTCTTAAAGCTGGAACGACCCAGGCCGTTATCCTAATTTTTCATTGCATTTTAGTTCTTTCTTGTCTCTTTTGCAAAGAAAAAGTTGTGTTAGTATCAGGGTTGAAACAAATTGCATACCTTGTTTTTCGCTCCTCCTCTGCCTTGTTTGCTTGGTTAGTGTAATAACATGGTAAAAGTTCACAATAGTTGGTGGACAAAAATGTTGAACAAGTAAAATTGAAGTATTACTTTATAAAATTACTTTTGTGAAAAAAACCCTAAGTCAACCATATTTTGAAGATTGTTTTATAATATAGTCCAAATTTTCTTTTCTTTTTTTGAAATGATGTATTTACCAATTATGTTATTTTTATATATGTTCTTTGTGTTTATAAAATAAAATTAATTCGATCTTTTAAAATGAAAAATTTTATAAAATAGAACTTAAAACAAAATATTAATGTTTTTGGAAAAATTGAAAGTTGGTACTGTTTTTTCTTAAATAATAATTTTATAAAATTTGCCAAGTTATGTAATTTAAAAAAATTACCAAATAAAAAGATTATGTTAGTCGAAAATAGTGCTAGAATGAGTGATGAGAGAGAGAGCTACAGTTAAAATTTTATTTTTTTGAGCAATGACACTCTCGAAAACATCTAAGTTAAAGGAAGGAATAAATCATGCATAAAAGCATAGCATCTCAACAGTTGCAACAATTTTTTTCAAAATATGGAAAACGAGGGCTACATGACCTCTTAAGTTGTGTAATAGATGTTGAACTGAGTCTTACAATCAAACAAGTGGTTAGTGTTAAGTGTTAACTAGTGTACAAAAGAGACGTGTTAAAATGATGATACTTCTACTGAACGATGCATGCATGTTAAGGAGTTGTCTTTGCGAAACTGTTGCCTCCATCTCATTTGTTGATTTGCAACTCCTTTTTTCATTACTCAACCTTTTGAGTACTTGTAAGTTGTTAGTACTGCACTGCTGCTCCAATCATTGATCTTCCTTTTGGTCACTATCTTTTATGCTTTTGCCATGTGTACATGCAGGGCTGATTATAATCCAGAGCAGTATCTTTGGGAAAAGGAGTTTACTCTTGCAGGCAGGCAATTCGAAAGACAAGATTTGGAGGCAAGTATGGACATTAGTTTGCCTTTTATCTCTTTTTTCTGTCTGTCACCTCTGGGATTTATGTTTAGCTTCTTGGCACATGTTAGATTATCTATTGCAAATGTATACAGCTTACAAATGCAAGGGGTCATAAGTTGCGTTGTAGTCATTATATGCCTTCACCATTCCCTGAAGAAACTCCACTCCCTTGTGTTATATACTGCCATGGAAATAGGTATGACATTCTTTCTGTATCTTCTGGTTAAATGAAAGCTTAGATTTAAATAGCTTTTAAATAAGATTGTGCCTCAAAAAGGAATTGGCCTGAATCATTATCGAAGATTACATAGCACAAAAAGAAATAAAGTTTTACCCACTTTTTTCTCTGGATGATATCACAGTGGATGTAGGGCTGATGCCAATGAAGCTGCTGTAATTCTTCTTCCATCAAATATTACGGTATTCACACTTGATTTCTCGGGGTCAGGCTTATCTGATGGTGATTATGTTAGCCTTGGTTGGCATGAGGTATGTACTCATCTAATTGAGTGCCTATGTTATCTAAGTTTAATGAACATGTATGTATTCCTTTTTGTCTTTTTATATTTTTCTTTATTGATTTTTAAACTCTTGACAGAGAGACGATCTCAAGATTGTGGTGTCATATTTGAGAAGTGAAAGACAAATATCACGTATAGGTCTCTGGGGAAGATCAATGGGTGCTGTCACCAGGTGCTTCGTATTTTCACTTCTCAATTTATTGCATTTTCAGACACTCTTTGCTTTCTCTAACAGGGTGTGTTTCGAAGCCCTTGTTTGGAATGCTTGTTCTCTTGATGATGCTTCTAAGATTTGTATTTTGTTTCTTCCTAGGAAAAGTATGCTTACTAGTATGTTAGGTTTCTCTCTTTGTTATTTAATGCAGCCTTCTTTATGGAGCAGAAGATCCTTCAATAGCAGGAATGGTGTTAGACAGTGCCTTCTCAAACTTATTTGATCTTATGATGGAACTGGTTGATGTGTATAAAATCCGGCTTCCTAAATTCACGGTATGAATCTTTCTGCATCTATGTTAGTTTAAGTTTGAGGGTTCAAAGCAACCAGGCTTGCAGGCCAAATTATACCTTGTGAAGATATCATATGTTGCCTATTGACCAATAGCCATGGAATGATATGTATGCTCTAACAAAGCAAATAATGAGGCTAAGCACGAGATGCATGATCTCATATTATACCCATTAAGGCCACCCAATGGAAGTAGGAAGAGTGGTCCAGCTAAAATGTCCAAAATTAGTCTGTTGGTATGGTCAGAAATTGCCACTACACCTAAGTACCAGATGTGAGGTGTGGTAAGTGGTGCTAATGTGCTGCTTTTATCAGAATGTGTATATCCCTGCTGATTTTGGTGGTACTAGTACAGTAATGATAATTATTCTATCGGTCTTGACATGTGTTATTTTTTTTTGAAATAGTCTTGACATGTGAATTGACAAAATGGGGTTTGTTGCAATAAATTGTATTTCCTGCCTTCTGTCTCAATTAGGTTAAGATGGCTGTGCAGTACATGAGACGTGTAATTCAGAAGAAGGTGAAGTTTGACATTATGGATCTAAACTGTCTGAAGGTTTGTCCATATTAATGAACTTGTTGATGTTCACAAGTTAGCGAGTTGATTAATTTTTTTTCATACTTTATGTTAAAACCTATTTTCCAGATCAATTGGCAGATTTTTTTCCCGCCATTTTATGTGGGGTTTGTTTCTTTACCTACTGCTAATTATTTTGAGTAACATTCTAGACTTTCTATTCACAGGTAGCACCTAAAACATTCATTCCAGCTTTATTTGGACATGCCAGTGAGGACAAATTTATTCAACCTCATCACTCTGACCTCATATTTAAATCATATGCGGTAATTTACTGTTTAAAAATTCTTACTTTTTCTTGGATGTATTGGCTGATCTTGGAAGTGTTTAACCATGCATAATCTATGCAGGGAGATAAAAACGTTATAAAATTTGATGGTGATCACAACTCCTCCAGGCCACAGTTTTATTATGATTCAGTCTCCATTTTCTTCTTCAATGTGCTTCGTCCTCCTCAAATTTCTTCTGCTTGTTCAAGTAAGCTTGAGAAATACTATGATCTTGGTGATTTGAAAGTCGGTGCTGGTATGGATGAGGTGAATTTCTTTTCATGTTGGAGCTTTTGAGAAAGTAGTTTAAGAGTCAAATATCAGTGTCCTTCAGTTTGCATTATGTGATGTACATATTTTTCCATATTTTCTGTTTTCTTCCAAAACTCTGCCTCTTGTAAAGCTTTTCCATTAAGATTTGGATCAGTAGCTATGCATCATTCAGTAAACCCCCAAGACTTTAGGAGTTTAGCCGAGCTGCATTATGATTATGTTATAGCTTCTTTCTTTGGGTATTTTTAGGGTGCAGCTGAGAAATAATATACTTTTAGTAATGTTCAGTGTATTAACGCATCCCCATAATCATGTATTCACAAATTTCTTATAGACTACCATACCAACGAGGAGACAACTATGCCTAGGCTGGAAATTAATTTCCTGGATAAAGGTCTTGGCTAAGATGATCTGACCCGAGTAATTGGTGATAGTAGTATGTCCTGTAAAAGCTTTCGTAGGCATTGGAATATGGGGATATATAGCTACCAAAGGATTAATTTGAATTTTGTGTAATTCTTTTTAGAGCCTGTTGTATGAAATAATCACTGGCATTGAAACTGAATCAACCAATGTTCCAAGTTCATCTTCTGCTGCACCTAGAGTTTTGATGACTAAACCAGTTAGTGAACTCGTCTCAGAAGTTGCGCCACTTGCTAGATTGGTAAGTATTAAATTTCACTTTGTTTTTGGTATTTGTTTGGTTGTTAATATAAAACTATTTATATTTTTAAAATTTGTTATTTCTTATATTTGCAGGATCCCATGCTTACTAGAAATATTAGACCTGACAGTGATGAGCAATCAAATTTACAGGTATCCATGAATTTCCTCTGTGTCTATCTGCATTTAAGTTTGTGCATACGTATATTTTATTCTTCTAACAGGGAAGAGTAGGTAGTTCTTTTATTGAGTTTCTGCTTGATGCACTCTCAAGCTAGTCCTGAGAAACTGTCATGATTTATACTAAATTTAATGTTAGTTTCATTCCGCACCCATGACTTAACCTCCAATTTGACTATCGTCTGTTACTGAATATGGTTTCTGAACCTGCTGAAATAAATTATGAGCAACTTGTTTCTCTTCTGTTCACACTTCATTTCATTACAGATTTTTGCTTTCCGATTTGCAGGATAAGCCTAATGGCCAAAGTGATGAATGTTGCTCATATACAAGCTCAAACAGGGAAAGTTGGGGAAGATGCTCTTCACTGGGGGGCAGTGATGAAGAATCTTCAGCAGACTGTACAGCTGCTAATAACGGGAATCAGGTTGCTCTACGTCTCTGTCTGCCTCTAACTCTGGTCATGGCAAGAGGAATCTTAACCATGTTGTGATGAAGGCTTACCTTCATCTCATAATGCATATAACAGGCTATTAATTTCCAAGCTTTTGTTCTGCATGATTTATGATTCATTTCAAACTCGAATGGGCTGCCTCTTTTATCTGCATCATTGCTATAATTTTATCCGATTTCCGGTCATATCTTTCTTACCGAAAAAAGGGCTGTGTCTGTATCATTAGGTGACTCTTGATGTGCTTGCAACACCTCTGAAAAGCACGCAGCAAAAATCAAGTGATCCACCCATAGAGGAAAAAAAGAAGCAGAAGAAGCAGAAGAAACAGAAGAAGAGAGATTCAACAACCCCAAAGCCGAAACATGAGAAATTAGAAAAGCTAGAAGCCCTTAGTAAACGGCTACGCCTTTGCATCCTAAAACGGGTACGTCACCGGAGGCAGCGTTCCACATGAGTGATCCCAGGAAACATTAAGCTGTTTATTTTTCTTGTTTCTAGTATTTTCAGTATGAAGTGTTCCAAGTCATTTTAAACTCGAAGCATAATTATGCGGATTTCCGAGCTTTACTTTGATAATGTAAATGCTGCATCCACGTATTTAAATTGAACAGAACATTTCTTCTAGCATATCCAACCACACAATGCTTATCTACGCAGACTATCATTTAGCAATACAATGAAGTATGGGTAGTTTGTGGACAGTTAGTTTTACACTGTCGATCATCAAAAGATGCCTACAGTCAGCGAATTTTGACTGCTGTGTGAACCAAAACCTAGATGACATAAAAAAACTCCATTTTTCTTCAGCTCCCTGCAAATCCAACTACTGTGAGTAAAGGTACATTTAGGTGATCAATTTCATCTAACGTAACCCACCTCAGTCGTAGAAGGTGGTAGTGCATAAGTCGTAGCATTTCATGGATCCCTTCAACTTGAGGATGGGATCTGTCCCCCTACGAAGAATACATGATTATTTCCTTTTACTTCTACTTGACTAAAACCGGCAACTTTCTTCAGTTTCCTCTCCCTCATCATTTTCCCTACTCGGGCAAACTCATCCCATTTCTCATGCGCCCATATACATTGGCCAATAGAACGTAGACACCAGGATCTGTGGGCTCTAGCTCGATTAGCTGTTTGCTAATGTGATTAGCTCTAGAACCAAAATTGACTATGTATACAAGAAAGAATGAATCTAAATTAACATTGGTCACCGCTAAACAATATGTAAGGTTCTTTTCTGGTTCATTATGTGCAAGGACATTTAAAGAAGGCTTTCTATGGATTGATATTACAATCTCGCAAATACACAGTATCATAATCTACATACTTTGCCCAATAGTTTCTGTACTTGGGTATGCCTATCTCCAACCATGGTTTCAAGTTGCCATTATAGTGTATAACAGCAGCCCGTGCAATCTCCCTCTGGTTGATATTAGGATTGTAGCCAAGCCCAAGCACATGCCAAGATTTATTCAGGGGATGAATGCGTTTCCAAAATGTAACGAGACCAGGAGGCAGGGTCCCCAACTTCCACAATTGCCTGTCATGATTCTGCAAACAAAATTTCCTTCAATAATAATAATTAAGATAAATACTAGCATAGGGTAGTAGCTGATCTCTAATGAAGACTAGCAATGCAAACAAGATGAACTCACTTGGTTTCTTAGTTACTTTAATGCCTATCGTACTATGTGTTTAGCCAGCATTTACACATTACTTACCAGCTTCTGCCATCTGTGATACTCGTCTGTTATGTTCTGGCGCCTCCACTCTGCCAAATCGAAAATGTTCATTCCATATGCCCAACCACAAGCATGTGGGTCAAAGTTCTTTGAGATTAGAGGATGTGAGAAGTTGAGATACCGATCAAATCGATGGAAGCTTTCTCCACAAGTCTCAACAGCACCATTAACGTTGCCCTTCAAATCGAGGGGCCAAAGATCACTAAGGTCCTTCTGGACTACTACATCATCATCTAAGAACAATACTTTATTGAGTTTTGGGAAGATCTCTGGTAGGTAAAACCGAAGATGGTTCAGGATGGACAAGTATTTTGGGTTTCGGTACTTCAGATTTGAAACAGAATTAGCCTGGTGGGCCCTGAAGTAATAATCACGGATCGAAGGAGAACCTAACTGCTTAAGGACTGGACTGTAGCTTGAGTTTAACCATGTAAACTCTTCGATGTTCTGAACCTGTATAGTGACTTTCCCTGGTGAATTACGCAGAAACCACATCCTCATTGCTGCATAATTGAGCCTATCTGTAACAACGTGGAAAACATGCTTCGAAGGGTGCTGTGAGGAATTAAGCAAACTTAATGAGTTAAATAAGTCAACCAAAATCATGAAAATTATGAACAAAATGATTAAGACAATATTAAGATTAAAAATGAGTTAAGCCTCTATAGGGGAGTACATTTACCTTAGCATGGGAAATGGTCGAGTTTACAACAACAGCAGCTGCTAATATATTATCGGAGAAAAGTGCATAATGGTACAGTCGGGGGTCTTCTAATTTGTCTTCATCTAGAAAGTTCTGTTGTGAAGAATTCGAAGTATAATACTCAGTAGTAAGACGCAAAGGCAGGCAATGAAGACCTTTGGGAAGGGTTTTTGCAGTTAACTGTGCCAAGAACGTGGTCTTTTTTTTGTGCACTCGGAGTTGATCTTCAGTTGAGTGGAGCATAGCCCGAAGCCTTTTTATCAAAGCACCACAGTTATCTTGAATCTGCTTACCTTTTTCTAATGATTGCTCCATTGCTTTCAACTTCTCAAAGGCACTGCAACAATAAGATTCATGTTGATAGATTAAAGCAAAATGGAAGCCACATTCTACACTTAAAATCCTACAAACAGTTAAAAGAAATTAAAAATAATTAAAATAAGAGCAGCATCCTTGTTTCAGAAAGATGAGTTACCTTTTTGGCAGATCAGTGTCCTTGGCTGCATCACCAATAGCACGTGAAACTTCCTTAATCCGCAATCGAAGCTCCCTTGTCAAACGCGAGTTGCTTTTTATGGCTGGAAGGGAGATGTACACTTTCGCATGGATGAGCAGGTCTTTGAGTCGACGGACCTGAGCATCTGCTGCTTCAGTCATTTCGTCAGATTTGTTAACTGAATGCTCTTTTTGCTCAATCTTACCAGGGGGCAGCGTGTGTTGTTCGTCAAGGCTTATAGCCTATTGACAGAGAAAACAGGGCAAAAAAACTGTTAACTACATATACATTCATGTTAAAAGTTTCCTTTCATTGTGAAACCTGGAAACGAGTAAAAGAGTAAGAAACTAGTTTAGCTGTAGAGAACAATTATTCAAAAATGTTAAGCAGTTATCGATAGGCAAAATAGAATAAAGGGGTAACAACCTCAAAAGGGTTATTGAATGCAATCTCCAAGAGGTTAAAGTTAACACAAACATTATCAAAGGAATGCTTTGGTTATATATGCAACTCAAAACAAAAGGAGACCATTCTATAAGTAGGACATTGAAAGAGAAAATGATGGGTTAGAAGTAGAAGATCAGGGTTATATGTATTGCAGACAAATGAAGCTTTTCATATAGCAAAGGCTTAGAACAGACCGTAGAAAAGAGTAACAGTCAGCATTTCCATTGTAGCAAACAAGGCCTACATGCAGACTCAAAATCCTTACCACATAAAGAGGAAAGTAACCATGGAAGTAGGATAGTAAGACTAAAGAATGAGGAACAACCATAAATCAAATTTAATGCGAGATGGCAAGTAACATGTTATTGATATGGTAATGAGACTGAAAGAAATTACCAAGAGTTGAGATTCATTGGCCTGTGTAATGGGGTTGTTTAGTTGGGGTTGACGTTCTTCACTCGCAGCAGAAAGCACTCTTGTAGATTTATGCTCCGTCGTCTCTGTAATTTGGGAATTTAAAACCATCATCATCATCATCCAATTCTCCAAATTTTAAATTAAATAAGTAGATAAATTTTCACTTCAAGTATTTACCATTGGGGAAGGAATTAGCAGAGTGGTCAGAATATACGACCCCAACGGGTTTTTTGAGGGCTGTGGAAGTTTCCTACGGCCAAAATCAATACCAAAGTCAACATATAAAGCCAAGCCAGCCATGAAAAATAAACTGAACTAATCTTATTATATTACTACCAGAGGAACAACAAGGAGATGGTTGATATCCCTGGACAACGTCTGAAGAAAAAACGAAAGAAAATTCAAAATTCTGGGTAGCTCATATAACAAGAAATGATGAAACAATTGCAAAAAGGAACTTACAAATGCGGCAACATCGTCAAGAAAATCGAGTCTCGCTGCAGAAAATTTCAATTAGAGAAGGGAAACGTGAACGATGTAAAACAACAATAAGATAAAAAATCAAATAACTAAAGAGAGAAAAGAAGTAGACATACAAAAAGAGGGATCGAAGAAAGTGCCGGCCCTGTATGTGTACATAAAGATGGGAGCAAACACGGAAACCCATAGCAAATTCAACACTATATGCCTCAGCTTCACCTTCACCTTCATTGATTTTTGCTTTTAAATTTTTTACTAACAACTAGAAAAAGGAGAAGAACATAAAGAGTACACAGTTGCAACTTGCAGCAAAAGTAAAGAGAAAGAATAGAGAGGGAAAGAGAAAAAGAATGAGTAAATATTTGAGGAGTAGAAGGATTCTGTTTCTACTATCTACTTTATTATGTTATGAGAGTGAGATAATGCTGAATTTGCGAGGGTGTCCTGTTGGTGACTCACGGACACAAACACACACTCTCTCGAACTACAACTCTTTGGTTTTAACTGTTGAGATATACAAATTTCCGTGCGTATATACTACTCTTTTTATTTTATTTTTATTTTTAATATCTTAAATTTCTTAATTTACGATATTAATAAAATAAGTTACAAATTAATAGTTTTCAAAACAAATCACTAAATACATTTAAAATATGATAATAAAACTTTAAAAAAAAAAAGAAGTAAATCAAGCTCTTAATTTAACGATAAATATTACTCGTTATATATGCTAAATCTTTTTATCTGTTCTATAAATTTCTAGCCATATCTTATAAATAAATAGTAGAAATTTTTTTTTGTTTCTTCTTACATTTATGCATGTATTTTCAAGCATAATAATAAATCTAACTCTTAATTTGTATTTTTTATTAATTTAATCTTTAATTTTTTTATATTAAATTTGATAATTAATTAAATTATTTTTCTTTAATAAAAATGCTAACTAAAATCAATGATGTTTGAATCAAACTGAATTAGCTAGTTACATTGATTGGATTGAGAACTAATCAGGGTATTAGTTTAGAGAATGGCTTTGAACCGATTAGATTGAGATTCAATACGTATCGATTGAATTGGAATTTTAATTTTTTTTCAATTTCAATGATTTTTAATCGAATTGGTTGGACTGGTGGCTAAACTAGTTCAACCACCGACTCGATTCTAAAAACATTGACTAAAATATTAATTTTTTTAGTAATAATAATGTGACAATTTATGTGACAATTTACATGCACTTCAAATTGACATGACACTATTTGTTTTATATACCATATCTAAAAATAATTTAAAATATAAAAATATTTAAAAAGCAAAAACAAAAATTAAAAAAATAAAATGAAGTGCATGAAAATTGTTATCTTTAAAAAGTTCACATAATTTGTATTTCTATTAAAACAATAATTCAAATTTTTTAAAGGGTTAATAATCAAAATTAACTATTAGTTTTAACTTGAGTTAGATTAAAGAAGGATGTAAATCGGTGTAGTAAGTGTATTTTTGTAATGTGTTTCGCCTTTTCAATTTTCAATCTAGAGATTATTTTTCATGTTGATTGATACTAATTATAATTGTATTATATCTTTTTGGAGAGCGATAGAAGTATTTTTATACAAGCGATTGCAAAGCATTGGTGTTGCCCATTCCGAGGTAGAACTAAATGGTCTTTTGCGCATATGCCTTAACTTTTCCAAGCCTCCTTTTACTTTTCTCATTTTAACTATCGACTTTCGGTTTCAAAAGTAGCATTTTCATACAAAAAGCGATTTTAAAAGTAGTATTTTTTATATTGACATACATAGTGCATCATCAAATAAACTGGAACATTTATATTGGCATACACAGTGCATCATCAAATACACCGAAACATCTATATTGACACACACAGTGCATCATCGGATAAACCGAAGCGTCTAAACTGGCACACACAGTGCATCATCGAATAAATCGAAGCATTTATACTGGCACACACAGTGCATCATCGGATAAATCGAAGCATCATCATCGGATAAATAGAAGCATCTATACTGGCATACACAGTGCATCATCGGATAAATTGAAGCATCTATACTGACACACAAAATGCATTATCGGGTAAATCGAAGCATCTATACTGGAACACAATGCATCATCGGGTAAACCGGAGCATCTATACTGGCACACACTGTAACATTCATGCGTTTGAACCGGATTTGAAACAGTGATGAAATAGAATTGAGAATTAGAAATGTTTAGTTGAAGTAAGGAAGGTTAGAAAATTTAAGGATTAAATAGTAAATGAGAGAAAATGTAACACCCCTACACCCGGTTTACACGTATAAACCCGGCATAAAAGTATTACATACAATGTCAGAGAATTAAAAACGAGTATAATAAAATTTTTCTTTCAATTCATGTAAATTTTCAAAACAATATTAGTAACTTATTCATTAGGGACACCTAAGTATACCATTTGTACATGCCATTTTTCTTCAAAGTAAATTACTTAAACTTGAGCTTCAAAAGTGATGTGATGTGATGAGAGGTCCCTTGCTCTACTCTAGCTTTCCGTAGCTTTTGAACCTACGCGTTAAAATAAACGCGTTAAGCCGGTGAAGGCTTAGTAAGCACTACAAGCATAATAGATGATTATTTATTTATTGCTTAATTTTATCAAACATTTAATTACTCATGCGTATGAAATTTCTAACCTTTCTTGCATGTAACATTTAACTTACCATAATTTCACCATAACACACATTCATCCTCATATTCCAATTTACCTCAACGGTAGATTTTACATTTTTATCCCTTTTTCACAACTTAGTCATTTCAATCACATTAGTTCACTTAATTATTAACATATAATTACACATACAAATATAGTACTTCTCTTTCATGTATTTATCATTTCTTTACCTCAATGTAATAATTTGCACATTCTTTCACTTTTCATAATTTAGTCATCATAGCTTTCTTAACCACAACTCACTTAGCTTATTTATCCACTTGGCCCATAATAGACTTTTATAGAACCCATCAGATAAACGGAACAAACAGAGAGTACCGAAGTACTAAACAGAGAGCACATAAGTGCTGGGCAACAGAGAGCACACAAAGTGCTAAACAGAGAGTACACAAAGTACTGAGCAAACAAAGTGCTAATCAGAGAGCACACACAGTGCTAATCAGAGAGCGCGCTAGTGTTCCTTAATGGCATGCCACTATTATCACAATGGTTTTAACTTGTCTACATGGGCATAATCTCTCATATTCATCATTTCTCATAATTTCATATATCACATTTACTTTTCTCTTCACATATACATAATCATGTATTTTTCACCTTTATTTACTCAAAGGCTTACACAATATCACCATTTTATCATATAATCAATATTCATAATTAAACACATAATATTTCACATATATATTGTTCATCACATATATATCATCATATACCTCTTTACTCTTATTTTCACATTAATTTTCAAAGCTGTCCACTTGCGTCACAGTCACTAAATTATTTATATCTTGGGCTACAGAATTCGAAATTATAAACCTCTTGATGTTTCTGAAACTAGACTCAATCATCTTCTTACCATAAAATTTCCAGAATTTTTAATTTAGCCAATTTGTACAGTAAATTCTTTCAATTTACCCCTTCGCTGCTGCCTGACAGTTTCGACATTTCTTCACTAAAAATTATCTATCTTTTAGTAAAAAGATCAAATGATGTTTCTGTCTGTTTCTATTGAAAATAGACTCATTAAAGATTCAGCCATATAAATTTCAGTCTCTAATAATTTTTCTACATTTTTCTATAATTTTTCAAAGTCAGAACAGGGGAACTCGAATCTACTCTGACCTTATTACACTAAAACTAGTATATCTCGAAATATGAAGTTCCTTTTCTTTCACTGTTTCTTCCATATGAAACTAAACTCAATAAGCTTTAATTACATATATAATTTGACCCTTAACTCATTATATACAATTTTTGGTAAATTTTCGAAGTTAATCCCCTGTTTCTATTCAAACTGTTTTGAAGTGATTTTTTCCCTTCTCATATTTCCTTTGCAATAAATTTCATTTAATCACACCTAATCACCATATTTATAACTAAACATATCATCTTACTTATTTTTATCACAATTAATCATATAATTTAAAGAGAATAAATTTTCAATTTAAAATCTTGTAGTACTTACAACTCTAGTAGAAAACTTCCTTTCCCTCTTTGATCTTCTCTTTTCCTTTCTCTTCAATTGAGTCATTCTCCTTCTTTTCTTTCTCTTCAATTCCATACAAAACACATATATTCACATTAAAATCATTCAACATATCATAATCTATGTTTCTAAACCAAAACTAACTTGTATTTAAAGAGGAGTTTAGCTTTCTTACCTTAATCACTTGTATTCAACACTAATTCCTATTTTCTTTCTCCTCCAAGACAAGTATGGATGCATTTCTTTTAACAATTGGATAGCTACTACACTTCTCTATCAATTTTATTCACTAATCTTGAAGAAATTTGGAAGAAACTAGCTTAATTGGTTTGTATTTGGTGAAAAAGGACTAATTTGTAAGAAAAGCAAAAGTTGAAATGGTGGAGAAATGGTGGCCAACGTGAAGCACCATGGTTGATGGCTTTTATAGCCTTTTCATCATTTCTCTAGACTTTTCTATCAATTTCTCTTTATAAAAATATCTTTCTTTAATAATGGAAAAATTGCACTTTTAGTCCTTGGGCCTTCCAACTTTACACTTTGGCCCAAAACATTGCCTCCAAAAATATCTTCCTCCAAAAATATCTTTCACCAAATTACTCTTTTTCCCCTCCTTAATCAATCTAATTCCCATAATGACTCATAATTCAATTTGGATAAATTACTATTTAGTCCTTCTTCCTTTCTCACACTTACTAATTAATCCTTAATTTTCTAACTATTTTCTTATTTTAGCTATATAGTCTAATTCTCAATTTTACTCTATTACTATTCTAAATCCGGTTCAAGAACGCGGATGTTACAGAAAATATGGAGGACTAAATAGCGAATTATCCAAATTGAATTTTGAGTCATCATGGGAATTAGATTGATTGAGAAGGGGCAAAAGAGTATTTTGGTGGAAGATATTTTTGGAGGTGGGCTAAAGTGTAAAGTTGGAAGGCCCAAGGACTAAAAGTGTAATTTTACCATTTTTAAGTGAGATATTTTAAGTGAAAATTCTACAGAATTTGAGAGAAGAAAAAGTGATTAAAAATATAAAAATATCATATTTTTCATATGTTAGCCGTCCATGCCCTTTTCTTCCATTTCCAACTTTTACTTTTATTTTAAATAGGTCCTTCCATCATTTTTAAGCTTTCTAAACTCCAAAACCTTCCATTTTCTTTGGAATTTTTGAAAGAAAGTCACAAAAGAGAGCTAGTAGACACCTCAAATCTCATATAGAGTTACTTTTGGGGTGTTAGAGAGATAAAAGACTAAATTGAGAAATTTTGAATTCAAGGGTTAAGGTAAGAAATGGTTAAATTTTCATTACATACATGTATTTTACTGTTATTTAGCATGAAAATTATGAAATTATAGCTTATAGCTTATATGTGTTTATGTGAAATTGAAGAGAAAGAGAAGAGAGGCAAGGATCAAATTGAAGAGAAAGGAAAAGAGAAGAGCAAAGAGTGAAAGAGAAGAAAATCAACCTTTTTGTTGTAAGTACTACAAGAATTTTAGTTTATAGTCTATTCTCCATAATATATTTGAATTGTTAACATGAAAATTGTTGTTTAATTATGTGTTATAAAGATGATTAAATGAGGTTAGTGTAGTGAAACATGAGAAAGAAAATGTTTTCATTGAAACAAATTGAACAGAATCAGAGGACTAAATTCAAAAATTCACCAAAAATTGTATATAAGGAGTTAAGGGTCTAATTATATATGTAATTAAAGCTTATTGAGTTTAGTTTCATATGGAAGAAACGATGATAAAAATGGATCTTTATATTCCGAGATATAACTGAGTTTGTGTAATAAGGTCAGAGTAGGTTCGAGTTCCCCTGTTCTAACTTTGAAAAATCATGGAAAAATGTGGAAAAATAATTAGAGGCTGAAATTTATATTTTTAATTCCTTAATGAGTCTATTTTCAAAATAAATAGACGGAAACATCATTTGATCTCTGTTCAAAATGATGGATAATTTTTAGTGAAGAAAGGTCGATATTGTCAGGCAGCAGAGAAGGGGTAAATTGAAAGAATTTACTGTACAAATGGGATACCATAAAAATTCTGGAAATTTTATGGTAAAAAGATGATTGAGTGTAGTTTCAGAAACATCAAGAAGATTAAAATTTAAAATTTTGTAGCTCAAGATATAAATAATCTAGTGACTGTGATGCAAGTGAACAGCTTTGAAAATATAAATGTGAAGTATTTGATGATATATTTATGTGAGATATATCATTTATGAGAAATGATGCTAATTGAGATTATGCCCAAGTAGACAGATTAAAACCATTGCGATATTAGTGGCATGCCATTAAGGAATGCTAGTGCGCTTGCTGTTTCGCACTTTGTGTGCTTACTGTTTCGCACTTCGTGTGCTTACTGTTTCGCACTTCGTGTGCTTACTGTTTTGCACCTCGTATTCCTACTGATTTGTGCTATGTGCGCCTACTGATTGCGCTGTGTGTGCCTACTGGATTGCACTGTGTGTGCTTACTGTTAAGTACTTCGGTACTTTCTGTTCTGTTTATCCGATGAGTTTTATAGAAGTCTACTATGGGCCAAGTGGATAAATAAGCTAAGTGAGTTATGGTTAAGAAAGCTATGATGACTAAATTGTGAAAAGTGAAAGAATATGCAAATTATGACATTGAGGTAAGTGAAATAATGAATACATGAAAGATAAGTACTATATGTGTATGTGTAATTAAATGTTTGATAAAATTAAGCAATAAATAAATAATCATCTATTATGCTTGTAGTGCTTACTAAGCCTTCACTGGATTAATGCGTTTATTTTAACGCGTAGGTACAAAAGCTACGGAAGCTAGTGTCGAGCGAGGGACCTCTCATCACATCACATCACTCTTGAAGCTCAAGTTTAGGTAATTTATTTTGAAGTAAAATGACATGTACCAATGGTACTTACATGTAACCCTAATGGAAGGAAAAATGTTGATTTGAGATGCTTTGAGTTGATGAAATGAAATGATGAATTTTGGTTGAAATTGTGTTTTGGACTAAAAATCATATTTTATTTCCTTTAAATAAATTTTAAGTCTTGATTTTAATTATACATGATAAATTACGATATTTTGAATCAAGAAACCTAAAATGCATTGGTTGATAAAAAAAATTTCATGAATTGATTTTTCTGTACTGAACATTAATGTAATACTTTTATATTGGGTTTATACATATGAACCGGGTATAGAAGTGTTACACACACAATGCATCATTGGGTAAACCGAAGCATCTATACTAACACGGATAATGTGTCATCGAATATACCGAAGTAATTATACTGGCACATACAGTGCATCATAGGATATATCAAAACATCAATACTAGCACTCACACAGTGCCTCATCAGATAAACCGAAGCATCTATACTAGCACCCACACAGTGCATCATGGGATAAACCGAAGCATCTATACTAACACAAACAAGGCATCATTGAATATACCGAAGTAACTATACGAGCACATACAATGCATCATCGGATATACCGAAGCATCTATACTGGCATAAACAGTGCATCGTCGAGTAAACCGAAGCATTTATACTGGCACATAGTGCATCATTGGATAAATCAAAGCATCAATACTAGCACACACAGTGCATAAACGAATAAACCGAAGAATCAATACTGGTACACACAGTGCATCATCGAAAAAATCGAAACATCTATACTGACACACACAGTGCATCATAGGATAAACTGAAGAATCTATACTGACAAGCAAAGTGCATCATTGGGTAAATCAAAGCATTTATACTGGCACACATAGTGCATCGTCGAATAAATCGAAACATCTACACTGGCACACATAGTGCATCATTTAATAAACTAAAGCATCTATACTAGCACACATAGTACATCATCAGATAAACTGAAGCATCTATACTAGCACACACAGTGCATCATCGGATAAACAAAAGCATCAATACTGACACACATAGTGCATCATCAGATACACCAAAACATCTACACTCGCACACATAGTGTATCATCAGATACATTGAAAATACTGGCACACAGTGTATCATTGAATAAATTGAAAAATCTACCCT
This sequence comes from Kokia cookei, assembly GCA_039519145.1. Taxonomy (NCBI): domain Eukaryota; kingdom Viridiplantae; phylum Streptophyta; class Magnoliopsida; order Malvales; family Malvaceae; genus Kokia; species Kokia cookei. The sequence continues at coordinate 13,742,453 of CM076902.1, read as the reverse complement.
GACACACACAGCGCAACATTGGATAAACCGAAGCATCTATACTGGCACACACTGCAACATTGGATAAACCGAAGAATCTATATTGACATACACAGTGTATTATCGGATAAATCGAAGCATCTATATTGGCACACTTAGTGCATCATTAGACACATCGAAACTTCTATACTAGAACATACAATGCATCATCGGATAAACTGAAGCATCTATACTAAAACACACGGTGCATCATCGGATAAACTAAAGTATTTATATCGGCACACACAGTGCATCATTGAATAAACCGAAGGATCTATACTAGCACACACAGTGCATCATCGAATAAACTGAAGCATTTATACTGACACATAAAGTACATCATCGGATAAATTGAAACATCTATAATGTATCATCGAATATACCGAAGTAACTATACTGGCACATACAGTGCATCATCGGATATATCAAAACATCAATACTAACACCCACACAGTGCCTCATCAGATAAAC